>CAJQUW010016254.1:117500-247158 GCA_907163375.1 Prostheceraeus crozeri
AAATTTCTTATTCAAACAGTAAGATTCAATAGCTCTAAACATATTTTACACTTTTTATTATTTGACAGAAAATCTTCGATGAGGAACAGTCATTTTTCATATTCAAACAACGAATGTCTCTAAGAAGTGTCAAAATACCGCGCGCCTCATCGCCATTGAACATCATCAACGATTCAGATGGTTTATATGAATCGGCAAAGAAATTAATATATTTCCAACTGATAAGCTATTTTATTTTCTAAGCTGATTTTATTCGCCTAACGGCTCGGAAAATGAAAAACACTGACTTTATTCTCAAATATGTACGATCGCCTGCATACATAGAAATGTACTTATGGCTTCTTAGATTAGCTTATGCCTTAAAATCTAGTCTCCTAAATGAATCAATATTACATTAAAATAATCTACGAAAGTCAACACACCGTGCGTAATTCTTCTAATACACCCGGAGCCCCGAGTTCTACTTTATTTTGACTCTCCTTTCTGGGGATCTACTTTGTGCCCGGGATACATTAAATCATCACTAAAAGCATCTTCCTTATGTTTTGTATTTTAATATTTATAGGCTAGAAATTATTTGGATTGTGGAAAAATCGTGACGACCATTTTCTAATGTTCAACTTTTGAAGAGTATTTGACATAGATGCAATATAATTGATATTTTCATTATTTGTGTTAGCCCTCATGTTCATTGTGTAAAAACACTTACCTCGGGTGACTAGACATATTGTGCAATGTTCATCAGCACGTGAAGAGTCGGATCTGCGATCCAATTTTTCGATTTTGTCACGTGCTAGATCGAAAAGCGCTTCATCGATACTTGAGGTATTGTATATCAAAACGCACTATCCAGTTCTTTGCCATGAAAAGGAATTTGTGACGCAGATTTTGTTCCCATGGTGAACAGCACTCCTTCACGGTGTACCACGAGAGGTGGTTTCATTTTGAAATTTTCTCATTATATTTCTCGACGATTTCTGATGTATTTTTGTAGGAAAATTTTGAAAGTCAAAGTTTAAAAATCACATGATTAGGCCTTTTCGAGAAACCGAAACTGAATTCTGAGACTAGATTAAAAGAAATCACGAAAATTCTTCTCAAGAAATGACGAAAATTCAAAATGGCGGACATAGAACCAAAACTGCAGTCTGGGGCTCGGATGATATTCACTATGCATTAATAAAAAGTCTTGGAGGTCTAACCGATCTGATGCAGACCACTGATTTACATGTTTTGGCTTTCACACAAGCAAAAATGACGCTTTCAAGAGATTTTAAGAGCCTGCTTGGACCTCCAAGATGTTATTAATGCATAGTGAATATTAACCGAGCCCCAGACTGCAGTTTCGGTTTCATGTCAGCCATTTTGAATTTTCGTCATTTTCTCGAAAAGGGCTAATCGCATGATTTTTAAACCGTGATTTTAAAATTTTCATGCAAAAATACGTCAGAGACCTCGAGAAATATAACGCGAAGTTTTCAAATTTTTAAACTTGCCATCTGCTTCAATTCCAGGATACCCCACATGGGACCAGATCGAAAGAGCGATTATCGGTGAATTTTGCAATTCTCACAATTTTTGCTCATTTTCCCATTGAACTAGCTGTTGCAATAATTGCTGCAGACATGCGGCACAATTTCTTCTTGCAAAGATTCCTCTCCCTGTTGAATTATGAAATTAATATGAGATAAACATGGACATTATAATATTCTTGCTTAGATTATGCCTCTTCTGTATTAATACTGCATACTTTATTTACTGTGTACTGTATTTCTTCTGTATACTTTCTGTATTAAGTTCTGTATTAGAATTTTATTTCAAGACAGTGCATTAGCAATACACTTTATATAAAGTGTGCGGCCCACCATAATACTTCTAAAATACTAATCCTCGTTGAAAAAGTAGGCTGATTGGACACCTAGATCTCAAGGAATTATTGGCGTGCATATTCGTGGCTTTGAATACGAATGAAATCAGTCGTTGGTACAATAAGTCAATAAACGTTTATTTTCAAAGACCTTGGAAAAACATACGGGAATAACCAATTAATCAAACTTCATGAAATTTTGTACAAATTGTGCTCGTATACTTGTACCTTTTAAGCGTGAGGTCAATTAGAACCACAACAAAAAAATCATGATCAGGTTTATCTAAATTTCCTTTAGTCGTTAGTATATTGCCTGTCACTAGTAGATTGTCGTAAGTACTAGCTCTGTGAAGTACACTTCAGATCTTTTGGAGTTTTTGTATTCATTAAATTGTAGAACTGGGCTGTACTTCCTGAAACAGAACAAAGATGCTTAAATGTAGCTGATGTATGGAGGAATATGAGCTTATGCTTCCTTTAAAAAGAAATATGACATTTCGTCATGAGTTACAAAATTACGTTAAGATGAGTGCTTTTCAAATTAATAATCACTAAAATTGACTGTTGAAATCTGAAGGACAACATGTCAATTGCAAAAACATTCGTAAATGTTAATTATTTATTTAATTATTCTTAAATGCGTAAAAGCTTGATCGAGCTTAATTCCGCTTGCTTCAAATTCTGGAATTTCAATGTTTGCAAAATGTTACCAGTTCTTTGGAATTACGTGTATTTAACAACTTAGGCTTGCTCACAACATAATCCATGCAACGTGACAAACTGATGAAAGTTTATGCACATCATATGTTCATAACCACTGCTTCGTTTGGTAAGTCGGGTAAATACGACCACAGAATTAGATTCATCTGCGCGCGCTTCGGTTTCCTAGAAAGGAAGGGTTGTATGTAACCTTAATATCAAAATGGCACATCATAGAATTAGACAACTTGCTCACTCTCGAATGGATAATTCGTGTATCGCTTGCTATCAGAAATGGCAAACAATAAACTGTCAGCAGAGGACACCAGAGCCAGTGAGAGATGCGTACGTGCTGTGATATCACTTCGCACACACCAAAACTGGTTAACATCCGATTCAGTGTATGCACTATGCAGTAAGGAATGGTGGGAAGACGATGGTGAAATCATCAAGTGAACTAATTTTCGTACGCCTGTTCCTTTCTTTAATAATGATCAGAAGGGCCAACATTATGGAGAAAACTTGTGGGCAATGATCTGAATTCTTCGAATCTGAAGGAATTGTGGCAATCGGAGCATTTTGCTGGAATTCAGATTAAACGACTTTTTTCCTATCTCTGTAAGGCATTAGGAATTCCTTTTTACCCACTTACTAAGTTCCTTGATGTGCCGGCGATTTCGTATTAATCACACTTCTAGCAAACCGAAGCAGATAAACAAAGTATTTAATTTTTTGAATGCGACATTTCTTGTATATCTGTATGAACCAGCATATTAGCAATATATAGACGTTCATGTGAATAGTAAAAGCCTCATAGAAACTGCAATTTGCAACAAGGTCGAATATCGAAAGAGAATGACAGCTGTTAAGTCAATACAAGACACCAACACCCTTGATTCCCCGACCGCACTCGCCTAATCCAGGAATCTAGTCAATGTCCGCGGTGGAGAAGAGCTCGCACCTTCTTCAATAGGCCACGCTGACGGTTCAACAGGAATGCGAGTGAAGGCAGAAGTCATCTCCAAGTGATAGCGACAGCTTATTGTCCTATGAGCGTAATTGTACAACTCGTTGTTCTTGTGAGCTGTTTTCACCACCTGCCAAACTATCCGTTTCAAGAGATCATTTATAAAATTTTGTAAATAGTTGGGATTATTCACTTTTTATTTCCTCGTTGGATTGTGGTAACCAATGCTCTCTTCTTTTTGTGTCTTGCACCTATATTGTCATCGTTGAGCTTGTAATGATCACCCATTCTGTATGCAGTGATTCAATATAGATTATTATTATTATTATTGACAGAACGCTACCAGCATTCATACCAGGTTCGATTCCTGGGTCAGGCGAGTGCGGCCGGGGAATCATGAGTGTTGGTGCCTTTGATTGACTTAATACAAAGTAGTTGTCATTCTCTTCAGATATTCAGTGTACTACGACAGACCTTTGTTCATTCAAGGTTGGGTCTAATCTTGGGTATAATCTTGGGTGTCACTCAAGATTGACCAGATTTCAGTAAAAGATGTACAACTGACAATTCTTGAAGACATACTTTGAAATTTATTTTGTTGATACGAAGCATACTTTTCTATTAGCATATTTATCCATCGACTTGGCTTGATATTCGTCATTGGCTTACAATATTCGGCCGATATTCAGCTTTGATTTAATGTTGATAGCCAAATATCTGATAATTCTACAGGCCTATCTTATTTCGAATATATTTGGTTATTAAATACGGTATCAAACAAGAGTATACAGTACGTGGAGTGATGATTGTACATAAGTCGAAAGATTCTTTTGTAGAATACGTTGATATTTTTATATAGAACTCGTAAAATTCTTGTTTTAACGATTGCAGTGAAGTGTCAGATGATATAATAAATTCATGTTTTGTAATCATGATCTTCTTACTATACCTCCTTTTATACATAGTATATAGGCCTACATTTATAAGCTTATTATTTTAATATATTCAAATGAATACAAATATCAACTCATTCTTAAAACAGTTATATAGCTACAGTTAGAGCTATATAGTATATAGTATATAGCTATAGTTAAACAGCTTACGGTATATCTATACTTCATTAATGTATTATTATAGTTTTCCGTCAGAACTTGACCTTTTTTACAAGGCTTTAAATGTTTATGCTAATAAAAGCAAATGATAAAAAGCTTAACATTGTATTAAGCCTTTATCATTTCTTAGTTTTTACATATGCAGCATAAATGAAGTACAGTGTAGGCCTAAATAATATTAACGGTTTTTAAAATATAATAACGGTAACCTATACAAAGATGATAATTAGACTAATTATTATCAGATGGTGTAAAACATTGGCATATGTTTGATTACCATGTGTAGATATAATTTTGACTCAAAACGACTACAATAATCAAGTGTAGAAAAATACACATTTAGGCCAAATATTGTAAAGTACTCAAAATGTTAGATTCTCTGATTTGGTTGCAGGTGCTAACATACTGATTTCAAGGACTACGACTTTTTTGATTTTCCGGGTAAATTCTACATAGGCCTACAAGTATGTATTACACTTGCATTTTTTTACACTATATATTTTTTAATCTTGGGTTTTAAATCTTGGGTGTCACCGAAGATCTTGGTTCGGCACCCCAAGATTCTTGGGTACCCCCCCCCAAGATCACCCAAGACCCAAGATTAAACCCAAGACCCAAGATCCAACCTTGGTTCATTTAAACAATAGAGTCTGAAATAGTTATTCAGTTTTATCTAATTTTTTGAACAATGATTCTGTGTATCTAATAAAATAATGTTGACAGATGTTTTTACAGTTGTTGTTATGAAAGTGTCTTTTGAATTCATGGGAATTAAAGCAACGGGGAATGTTTGATTCACCGTTTTCGCACAATTTTTAAAGCTGGAGCAAGACCTCAATAGCGATGAATCTTTTGAATGACAACTTGAGACGAAACTAATTATTTGTCTCAACATCCGTCCAATCGATATTTTATATGAAATCAAAGAAATTCATCCTTATACTAACATGATATGAGAATGTTGTCGAAGCAACTTGAGATTTTCTGAGGTCTACGAAATCCATCCACCGAATGGGAAATTTAAATAACAAAACAAATTAAAGCATGTTGAAAATTCTTGCAGTCTCTCTCTCTCTCTCTCTCTCTCTCAATGAAGAATTCTTCTGTATTTCAGTGATAAAATCATCGCCACGGTGCTGAAACCAAACGAAGAACTTGGTATCTACACTGGAGAATGAATCGAATATACTGATTGTGCAATTTCAGTTAATGGAGCGTATTAGAGGAAATTAATGATCATTTTGAAATGTTTCTGTGAGCTGGGAAATTAGCATATTTTGTCAAGTTCATATTTGCACATACCAGTGTCATGCATTCGTTAGCCTGTACAGGACGGAGAGGGACATGCATTTTAGATATATGTTAAATATAGTTTTGATACATCAGCCAATTGTCAAGATTAGAAACAGTCCCAAGTGACGAGGACTAGCTATTAGTCCGGCAGCCAGCACGAGTTTCTGCAGGGAACGAGGCCGAAAATGAGACTTTCACAGAAGGATTCTAGTGAGTTCCTTTTCTTGTCGGACACGATCAAAGAAAAACACAAGTAAATCCAATGGGATGTACATTGCATTTTTTGGCTAAAATGAAATCTTCTATGTTTTCTCTGATTAAACGAAAATTACTGAGCCCAGAGTCATAATTTTTGGCATGGAATGTCTTCAGTTCATTTCCTTTCATATTCATGCACCCCTGTCTATAAAGCTAAGCATATCTAGATTTGGTGAGCCTTTTAATGTCAGCAAACACAAACATTTTGAGCAACTGTATCCACATTCAACCACATTCTCACATACATTGTCGATCAGAAGCATGATGATGACACATGCATATCATGGGAAATGACCTGAAGACATTCCATGTCAAAAAGTATGACTCAGGACTTAATATTTTCAGTTGATAAGAGAAAACAAAGAAAATTTCATTTTAACGAAAAGCTGCAATCTGCGTCCCATTGGATCTGCATGTGTTTTTCTTTGATCCTGTCTGACAAGAAGAGGAACTCACTAGAACTCCGCAGACGTGCCAATTCGTAGTAGGTATAGGATGTACATCATTCTGAGAAAGTCTCCTTTCGGCCTCGTTCCCTGCAGTAACTCGCTCTGGCTGCCGTAAATTATTGAATCTACATGGTTGCTCGAATTCATCACAGGACGAGTAGTTGTCGCTATTTTTTAAGTTACTGAATATACTTCCAGATCATCAAATTTTTAATGTGATTATGTCAAAGATAGTCTATGAAGCTATCAGATTGGTTGATTAGAAATATTTGTACGCTGTATCTCTTATCAAGAACAAATCAGCAGGGCAGCATGGCGAAGAACAGGGCAGTGAGCTTAGGGCGACATGATAGAAGAAGCCAATGAAATGAAACAGAAAGAAGTTCCACATTTTCCAGATATCGCACATTCAGAAATTCGGCAATTCTCATGACCAAATTTCATGGAGCCTGTGAAGCTAACAAGACAATTTTGGAAGAATTAAATTTCTTGCTGCTAATTACTGATAAGGAATCAGGTGAAAATATTTAGTCATTCCAACCGGGGGGTCATCCGCGATTTCATTGAGTTAAGAATCGACAAGAAGGTGATTTGATTGTAAATTGAGAGAATAAAGGCAGTCAAAAATTTGTATTTTTGCGATGCCTGTTAGATATCAGGTACAGGAAATCAACATGGAGTATTACAGAAAGTGACCAAAATTTTCCGACTCACATATCAAATCGAAGTCAATGACTTCAATCAACATGATTTATGGATTTAAATACAGTGGAACCTCTCTTGCTAGTCAAGAAAGCCAAATTGTTGATGTTTCTTGTTTGGGTTTTTGATTATTTCACAGCTCTTTTGGCTTAAACCCATAGTGCCTCACATGTAGGCATTCGATTTGGATTATGATTCTATATTCTATTTGCACAAACTGAATTCTTTCAGACATGTAATAATTAATAATTGTGAAAAACCGGGAATGAAACAATAATAATCTTGAAAATGCCCTGATGGCAAATCCTAGAGAAAAATAGTTTATTAAAAGTCCAGAGCGCATGAATAAAGTCAATAACAACTTTGAGATTCACATCCTGATATAGAGTAAGACACACAACACACTGGGTGACATGCCACGCTCAATTGCGCATAATTCACGCGTAATTACACATGACCGTAAACATCCGTGGCTATGCGGGATATTGCTGCAATATCTGTTATATAAGTTAGTATAGTTGGCAGTCCTGTTATATCGACTTTGCGTCTCATGTGTCTACATGCATCAGAGGCTAAACAATGTGATAGGACCTCAATTTCATGCTCAGGGAAGACAGAACATGCTTAGCGGTTCATCCGTGGTTCAAGCGGCAACGCAGACAACCGGAGACGACGCGCTAACTATAAAGGCTGGCCCGCGCGTATTCATAAACATTGCCCATATTTTAACAGCATCAGATCAAGTGTTTTCTGACTGTTAGTACAGCGCGTATGTACGCGGGTGGAAGAATAGAATGTCCTTAACCACGGATGTTTGGGGTGTTTCACGCGTGGCATGTCACCTAGTGTTGGCACATATGGAAAAGCCATCATTTTTGTTTGTACAATTCGAAGACGAAAATTTTGCCTAAAATGATGAGATGCTAACCAATATTACGAAAAATGACTTTTAGCCATGTGAGGAGTCTTTGAGGAAGATCTATGTTACTGCACAAGGCAAGGTCTCGGGCCTTATGTACCACTTGGCCGAACAGGCCGACAACATCGATAAGGAAGGCCTTTCCATACCTAACAGTCATCTAAAAAGTAGAATACTGACTAAGTTGGGACATTTTACAACACAAGGGCAACAGCAATCAGGTACACGTCTCCATAATGGAAGTAATTTGGTGAGGTGAAGAGCAACCGAACTATTAGACAATGAATCTGTTTCGTGAGAAGAGTTTGATATACGAAATTAACAGTGGATTAACATCACAACCCCTTTTCTTGGAAACACCGGAAATGCAGCTCGCTATAGACACGGAAGTGAATGTATTGACAGAAATTGTACAAACCTGAAAAGTTGGGCAACAAAGATGTGACCCCAACATCTCAAAAAGATGATTATCCACAAGAATTTTTGCATTTACATGAGCTTCACCAAGGTCTATTCGATTTTTCAATTGGCCAGAGCTCGGCTATTTTGGGAGAATCTGCAATTCTAAGCTAAAAAGCAAATTAGGAAAATGTTGTCGCGCTTAATAAGTGATTTAGTTTCTTCCTAAGCACTTTAATAAAATTCAAAGTCTATGTAGATTCCTTTGTTTTACTGCATGGTTATGCATAAGCACGTGCAAATAGCAGATATTTTCATGCTGATTTTTAAAATATTTTTCCTTTTCTCCAACTCCCATCTTCAACGTAGTCTGTTCAACGTTCAATGTAATTGTCCACAGATCAATGAAAGCTTGATTCATAGTACGGTGATGCTTCAAGGAATTTCAGCTTGCATATATCAACGAGTTCCTTCTCTTGGAGTCGACTGAACGATGTCAGTGAAATGATCAGATAAGGCTTCACTAGTTTTGACATGGCGGAATGACCACTAGATGAAAATCGCTCGCCTGAGGATAATTCACTCACAGTGAATGGGATCACCCTGCAAGAGGTCCAAGAATTTTGTTACCTCGGAAAGCGTGGACTCAAAGGACTGGCACAGACTCGCATCGTGGTTTCGTGGAGGAGAGCATTGGCCAGTGTTCTTACAAGCAAAGGGATTGTATTGAAGTGTAGAGCCCATGTGCATGAGATGTGTATAACATCGCTCCTTATCTATGGCGAAGAAATGTAGCTATTCACCCTGAAGCTGCTGGTCGAGCTTCTGAGAAGTGCTGACAGGAAAATTGTGCGGCACAAAACAGCCAGGTTGAAAGATGGAGTTTCAAGAACGAAGCAACGAGACATTTTGATTTTCCTGAACTTCGGGTTCGTCTGCGGCAAAGACGTCTACGCTGGTTTGGCCATGTGAAAAGGGCCACGGATGACATCATCAGTGAAGTGCACCAGTTGTCGTCAGGAAGAAGACTCGGCAAGTCTGCGTACAAGTAGACCTGAAGAAGCTAGATGTTTTGGAGGATACTGCTCCCGATGGATTGAAGATTGAAACTGAAACGTTGATCGCAATTCCCCAGGGATGGGGAGTCCGACTCCGACTCCGGGTTTTGATAGGACTCCGACTCCAGGGGTTGATAGAACTTCGACTCTGACTCCGACTCCGGGGGTTGATAGGACTCCGACTCCGGGGGTTGATAGGACTCCGGCTCCGGA
Source organism: Prostheceraeus crozeri (assembly GCA_907163375.1). Lineage (NCBI taxonomy): Eukaryota > Metazoa > Platyhelminthes > Polycladida > Euryleptidae > Prostheceraeus > Prostheceraeus crozeri. The sequence goes on from CAJQUW010016254.1 coordinate 127,437, forward strand.
GGTTGATAGGACTCCGACTCCGAGGGTTGATAGGACTCCGACTCCGACTCCGGGGGTTGATAGGACTTCGACTCCGGTTGGCAAGTACATATAGCCTAGTTTTTTAAAAAAACTGGTAACCTCCGTCATAGATCATTATAGATTTACCTGAACCTATCTTCAGTGATCATTGCTGTATCAATTGTCAATTATTTTCGATGAAAGTTTATCAAATATCGCTTTAAGTTGGATGCATGCGATTCGGTTCGTCCCATCTTGTTGATGTGTGCTTCACACGGTTTTTCTCCAGTCTCTTATCTTTCTCCAAAACATATGAGTAAACTTTCGAAATTACTATGTGCTTCTGAGGAGACATCACACACGATTAACGTGAGAGTAAGAGGTAATGTTCTCAAATAGACCAGTATTTCATTTTTGTCTCTGATGTGACCTTTGGTTTGTATGTGTGATCGAGGCTAGGAAGGCTTGTCTTCTCTACTAAATCACCGAGCAAAAGACAATCCTTTTTTCACTATCACGGTTCACTCCCTCAACTATTACAAGCTTTGTATGCACTGCTGTCTAGCTGTACTTTTGTTTGACGGAGAAAGTTGACATCAGGACAGTGACAGCTATTCACGAGGATGAATAATTTGTTTGTATTATATTTCGGGTCTAGTTATAGGCCGTAGTACGGAGTCTTATGATTTGATAGGACTCCGACTCCACATCCCTGCGTCCAAACCCCGGCACCGGAAGAAGAGACGCGAAACGAATCACTGTGAAGCAAAAATGTGTAGGCCTATATGAATTTTAGATTAAAACGCATATCGATCAGTTTATCAGTCTTATCAGTTTTGTGCTATAGAAATACGTGGATCCACAGTGCTGAAAACTTCATCATGAAGCTCAAGTCATCACTTCGAACCTATCTCTAGTAGAAGAAAGTGCGCTTCTTTGAAACTCCTTTCACACGCCAAGTCCCCATCACACATTTTGAACCCTCTGGTGCCTCCTGTCTCTTCTTCCGGAAGGATCATTATGCCTACAGTGAAAACCACAAGACGCAGCAACACATTCATTATTAAAACCTCAAAATGGGAGAATGAACGCCACATTCGTCGTCTTTGACGTTCTTCCTTAACTTTCCATATACTGTGATTGCCTATGAACGATCTTTATGTCTTCCATACGATGTTAATTTCATTACCTTAATTACCTTGTATTGCTTGTACACTACGATTTTTAATTACTGGAAATAAAAACGCATATTATTATTATTATTATTATTATTAACTTAGTTAACTAAAATTAATTTAAATTTACAAACTTATTAACTGTAGAACTGGAATCACAATTCACCAGCAGTCAATTTACAGGCTGCTGAGCAGGGTGTCTGAAATGTTTTAAACAGTTGACATTGATTTCTTATAAAAACAGTGAATGCAAATAATTTAACTTGAAGCAATATACTTGAACTGAAATTTTCAATCCTTCTGTCGTCGAGTCTAAAAATCTGTCACTTATGAAGCGCATAGTACTGAAATCAGAACTGTTCCACTGATTCGCCGGCCTGATAATAAGTTGAAAAGAGACATAATTACCTTGCAGTTATGGTATACATGCTCACTTAACAAGAGGTATATTGGAAAGCAGATGCAGAAACGTGCGGGGGAGGACCTTTACACATTCGAGATAAGGTTGTAGAATCAGGCGAAAGCATTGATGCTCCACGTTCCGGTTGTTAGACAATGTATACAGAAGAAACAATGAAAAACGTGTCTCAAACACAGTGCCAGAAATTGATCCGCCGAGGAGCCGCTGAAATCGACGTGAAGTGAAGCTCTTTGCTCGAATACTCAACAAACATGAAGTAATGCATCTCACGATTAGTTGATGAACAAGATTGTCTCGATCGGAGATCGTAGTTTTGTAAAGAGATCATTTTTTTGAGTGGATAATACATCCTTCTATGACGAGTTTGCGTGAGCAAATAAAGCCGCACTCTCGGGGTACGCAAATCCCCACAATGCCTACAGAAGTAAACCAAACTTTGGCTCTTCGAACAAAATGAATCATCCTGGAATAATAGTCAATACAGGAATGATCATCTGCACAAATTATGGGACCAGAATTCTTAGAAAGATCTATTTGTGGAGAACCTTTCTAGAGAAACTGAAGACCACGATCGTGGCGTCATTTTCAGAAAGAAATCACTTCCTCTCAAATGTGATCCTTAGAAATCACTGTATATCAATCACATAATTAGATTGTTTCAGCGTGTCACGTTGCTAGAAGTACAAACCGATTCAAAACGATGGTACATGCAGGAACTAACTAAATGGGCAAATGTTTAATGCCTTACGGAGATAGAGAAAATAGTTGCGGAATGCTCTGAATTCCTTCAAAATGCTCCGATCGCCAAGATTCCTGCAGATTCGAAGAATTCAGATCATTGCGTAAAAGTTTTCTCAATAATGTTGGACCCTCCGAACATTTTTAAAAAAGTTAGCAGGCGCATGAAAAAACGTTCACAAACTTCTGTTTAGAACTTGACATCGACTATGTCTCTTTGATGTGTGATCCGGTTGATAACAGTCACTGAAACTTCGCACAATTTGGCGTGTTTAGTGTTGAACATTGAACGTTGCTGCTCATTGTTCGATTGCTATGATATTATGTCAGCAGATTGTGCCATTTCATCAACGTAACATGTTCCAATCACAGAATTAGACAGGTCGCCTCTTCTTCCGTTCTATCAACCGGATCACACAGCAAAGAGACACAGTCGATGTCAAGTTCTACAGAGAAGTTTGTGAACGTTTCTTCGTGTGCCTGCTAACTTTTTTTAATAATGATCGCCGGCCCAACATTATCGAGAAAACTTTCGCGCAATGATCTGAATTCTTCAAATCTGAAGGAATTGTGGCGATCGGAGCATTTTGAAGGAATTCACAGCAATCCGCAAGCGACGCATGACTACTTTTCCTATCTCTGCAAGGTATTAAAAGTTTCTTCTTGCCCACTTAATAAGTTCCTCCATGTGCCATCGTTTTGAATAAGTTTGCACTTCTAGCAAAGTGATACGATTAAACAATCTAATTCTGTGGTTCCAATGTTTCCTTTCCAGTCAAACAGAAGAAGAGACGACCTGTCTAATTCTGTGATTCCACATAAATTCCTCAGTATTGATGGTCAGCGCCAGAACTAATCTCAAGAGGCAGAAGATCAATTTTCTATCGAACGCAATGCAAATTCAAGCCTGACGAACTAGAAGATTGACACCGAATTTAAACGAAACACTCAATCAATTTAGATCGTGAGGAGTCGAACGGTGAGAAAAATAATATTTCCATTAGAAGAGTTTATCATAACGTAACATTGAGTTGAAGATATGTACTTTCCACTTAACAGTTCTGCCTGCAATCTGACCGATGAGGTTCGTGTGTTCACTAAATACGAGCTACTTCTGCAAAGCGCGTGTTTGGCCAATCACATAAGCCAAGGAAAGACGAATATCTACACAGAAATCGACAACAATAAAACCTCTAGAATGGAAATTAAACTTCATGCAATGCACAATAACGGCACATAAATCGCACGCATTTTCACTTAGATGCACCTACCAACGTCTGCATCATTGGGTTAGAATCAGTCACATGTGTAAATTGAAGCTTTTAATTGGTTCTTCATGCCCCAACTTAGTTCCCCCGGATGTGCCGCGACCTTGAGTCAATTTCCATTCTAGCGAACTTCAGATATACAGTTTATTTCTATGAATATCTATGTCAATCTCTATGGCTTGCTGCAATTGCATACAATGGCTGGGATAGGATTATGTCCTGTAGACTAACCCACACGCAAATGAATTTATCTCTGGCAGCGACTGGTACTAGAAAACCCCGTTCGCTCAGTTCATGCGTTTTCCAGAGAATGGCTGGAAATCTCGTTCACTCACTCACTAGAATGCACTGGAAGAAACAGCCTGTATTTCAATATGACACGGTGAACAGAAGTAATCTCCATTCGAGAACGATTGAGTCAAATAAAGCACCATGAGGTAATTTATACAAAAGTTGCAGTGTTCTGGAATCACCAAAATGAGGAGAATTTATATCCAACAAAATTGGAGATCCAACAATATGAGACGATCCAGGGGTTGACGGCAAAAGCGAGTTGGCCTAAGGACAACGAAAGTTGACGGCTAAAAGTGTGACCATGAACAGTCAGTAGAACCTGGCGGGGCTATCAAGAATCTGGTTAATCCACTACTTTTTTCTGCGACTTTTACATTATCTGCTGCAGTATCATTACTTTGTCATCCCTTCTATTCTTGATACCACATCAATGTTTGTTCATATTTCCTCCTGAAGCTCTTACATCTTCAGTCATTGATGGCTACTACCATTCTGAAAAATAAGGGCACAAAAAAGTCTTTGATGATGCACACGCAATAATTTCAGCCAGGGATGCGAAGTCGGAGTCCTGGAGTCCTATCATTTTTGCAGGAGGCTGAGTCCTATCAAATTATTTATCCTCGTGCATAGCAGTCACTGTCTTGATGTCAATTTTCTCCGTCAAACAAAAGTACGGAGACACTGCTGCTGCATGCAAAGTTTGTAATAAATAGTTGAGGGAATGAACCGTGATAGTGAAAAAAGGATTGTCTTTTCACTCGGTGATTTAGTATAGAAGAAATGGCTTCCTAGCCTCGATCACACCTACGGACCAAAGGTCATATCAGAGAGAAAAATGAAATACTAGTTTTTTCGAGAACATTGCCTCCTACTCAAACGTTAATCTTATGTGATGTCTCCTCCAAAGCGCATACTAAAATCGAAAGTGTACTCATATTTTCTGGAGAAAGATAGGGGATTTTCCTGCCTGGTAGGGACTGGAGAAAAGCCGTGTGAAGCACACATCAACAAGATGGGAGGACCCATCCGCCTGCAACTTAAAGCGACATTTGATAAACTTTCATCGAAAATGGTTGATAATTGATACAGAAATGATCACTTATAGGTTCAGGTAAGCCTATAATGATTTATTATGTAGGTTCGCTTACCAGTTTTTTCAAAAACTAGGCTATGTATCCTTGCACCCGGAGTCGAAGTCCAATCAAAACTATAGGACTCAGCATACCTGCTTTGAGCCTTGATAATGCATCATAATTCTATGATGGGGGATTTTATGAGAGGAAAACAATTTTTGTGCAAGTATCCCATGATGAAGAACGGTGGCGCTCCTGCTTCCAAATTGGAATCGAATGAGAAAAATATTTTATATTTCAGCGACGTTTTACATTTTAAAATAATTCTGTTGACCTCAGTCATAGATATTTTTAGCAACAGCTGAAACTGATGCATACAAAACAAAAGTTTCACTGTACAAGCCTTGTAGCCATCAGTTAGTGCAGAATCTATCAGGCACAAGTTTATAAAGTAAGAACTAAATTGATGCATCATCATTCAGCTAATAAATCGTGCAGCCATTCTATTTGTTAGCAAATAATTGTTGAATATATTGATGCATTTTACTCGATTGCATTAGGAGTTGATAGAACAATTTTTATAAAAATTATCATCTCCTTTCTACAAGTCATATCTTTCGACTCACAAAATTCTACACTTTTCTTATTGCAATTTGAGTCTTGGCCTGACATTTAGGTGGAGTTGATCTACGTTGTTCCTTCAAACATTAGAAAATGTTCGACTAGTCAATTTAAGATTGCCACGTCAATTTTTGCAAAATGAGCATTAAAAAGTTAAGATGTTAATAGATGGAAAATCTTTTATATGCCATCTCAGAAAATGTCATTTCAGAAATGAGCATCTCATATAATGTACGCAGTTATTTAGATAGAATAAATGTCAGTTTCTCATCTAATACGTTTCTAATAATGTTCTTAAGAGAAAGTTGTGTTGTTATTGGAAATAGAGTAAGTATATTAGGTAGAGTAGCAACTCCGCATTTATTAAATCCCCAATGAGTATACAGTTTCGATTTTATTAAATGAACTCGAGGTGAATACAGTTGGGAATTGTTACCAAATGTGAAATATGCAAGTTCTTGCAATTTTGAAGAAATTACCACAGAATTTACTGATCATGATAGTAATGCAGAAAGAATGATGGTATTTTACATACCCTCCGCGTCATGACAGCCTTGGAGAGGTAAATTAACAATTCGACTGGTTGCTATTACTTTCATGCTCAACCTCAGGAGTATTTTCTTAAGCGTGATCATATCACAAGCAACCTACCACTGGCAGAGCAAAATATCATAATCAAAAATAATGATTTCAATAAAATTTGAAAGATGTAAATGAGCTCACATCACTATTCAGATTCAAGAAATGAAACATGAATTTACTGAATCATGAAATCATGCCGGTGAAAATTGAATTTAAAACTTGAAAAAATTCAGATAAGAAAGCACAATAAGATCTCGACTTTTTCATGAACACTTCCATTATAATGCGGTTCATGAAATTCCCTTGATTACTTTCCGCTTAATTAAGATGCTTGATAGCAGATAGCAGATATTCATTCCTTTTGATATCCAACATGTTTCATACTACTTATATATCGTACTCATGTCAATAGTGTAGGGGAACCAGGGGCTGGTTGTCACAGAAGCGAATTCAGTATGAAGGTGAAGTCGTTTCAAGCTGAGAACGCTGTGACATTATCTGAGCCTCATCTAATTAGAGCGCGCGAATTTTCCATCCAATCGGCTGCCAGCTACTACGTCATCGGGAAAATCGACATCTTCAAGTAAAATTTTCATTTCAACGAAATATCCATCGTGTGACGGTGAGTAGAACACATGATCATATCTACCGGTAGAACTCTCATCTTAAGTACAAGTAGTTTACATAAATATATCACGGTTTTCCCTTCCTCCACTCATCTTGCTAATGCTTCATCTGGTCAGGAGCAGACTCAGGCCATGCATTTACCTGAAAATTCTGTGGAAAATCCAGATCCTGTGCAGTCAGAGAATGTTGATGATTTGCTTTCCAGGGAACCTTGTTGCAGTAAAGACACATGTATAATTTCTACGAATGGTATTAGGCCAATAGCAAAAACGTTGAGAAATGGAAATAGTAGTTACAATGGAAATAGAAATGGAAATGGTTACTACAAAGATAGGAAGAAAGAGGAAGTCGTGTGCTATTCTCACAACTCCAAGATGCAAAATGCAAAAAGAACCTGGGAAAAAAGACAAGAAGGGGAGTTCTAATGACGATTGGTATTGTCTCATCTGCTTTGAGGCTTATTCTTACAGTAGACAAGGTCAGGAGTGGATATGTTGTATCCAGTGTGAAGAGTGGGCACATCTTGACTGTATAGGCCTAACTGATGACATCATCTCATTCATGTGTCCTAACTGTATATATCATGATACTTGAACTAGCGCTTTTCCCTTTAAGTTTAAAGGTGAAAGAAAACTGAGCTATTTGTAATTTTGCTAGATTGATGATTTTGTGAAGTTTTATGAAATAGATGGATTTTTGTATCAATTTTTTTCGTTTTAATTTGAACAAATGAATAAAGCTTGTTGTTTCATATGTGGCAGGCTTTATTTCATACAGGGTAGCTACGGCTTGCTGTATAATACTTCGTACGGATATAATCTGGTTTCACAAAATATCACATAGGTGAATTTATTAAGCTAACTATACTTAATCAATAATTGTGACAACCAACCCGATGGGATGTGACAACCTGCCCCTCGTAGGGGCAGGTTGTCACAAAAATTTCGAATTCTTAAAATATCGATATCTCAAAAAAATTGTACGAGTGATTCAAACTAAGTCCATAAACTGAAGGGAAATATCACAAATTGATAGAAATTGAAACATCTCTAACGTCACTAATTATAGAAATAGAAATATATTTTCCACCAATACAAAATCTGTACAAGGATCGTTACATTTACATATACTCGTAGATAAATACAGATATATACATTTATATATACATTTTACAAAATACTAAATATAATACAAATGCAGATAAATGTAGAGGTGGGCGGGGCCAGAGCATTGTGGGACAGTAGGAACCTAGCCCCGCTAACAAAAGTTCAGATTAAAATTACTCACACATCAAAATCATTTACATTATACATATAAACATATATCCTAGATACTCTCACACAAGGTATGTACAGCCAAACAACAGGTCAGTGGTCGTCATACAAGATACATACATGAAAGTCCACATACACATATACTTATAAATCACATACTTGGGCTATTATATGCCAACTGCTGTGTGACAGAAAAAATTCGAAAAATGTGACAACCAGCCCCCGATTCCCTTACATAATTTGCAAAACTTTAGCTTTTTAAAACTGTTCAAATAATTTTTTGGACTGCATGAACGTAATCTCCACAAAAACTGAATCTTTTCATCAAAAATTTCACTGTATGCAGATACCTTTTGAGTCGACAGCCCACCTACTATATACTTACTATATATTTACTGAAGTTTGCTGTAGCCAGATTAATTATTATTTCATCTTTTTCATGAGATAGCAAATGTGATTTCATATTCGCTGTTGACATTGAATCATGTCAAATATTTTCGGCACACAAAATTTTGCAGCAACATAAACAATAACAGACTGAAATCATTGTGAATACGTACATGTAGACATGCACAGTCAGACATTTGAAAATTATGCAAATTTGAGAAGTCATGGACCTCAGGTATCTTGCTTGATGTCATTAGCAATGCTTGGCAAGACAGTTATGCCTTACATTGAAGACTGCTTAACTCAGTGATTCAATTATTCAAAAATAATCCTCAATAATCAGAATTTTTCATCAGAAACCTGCAGTCGCTATAGCCGTAATCCATTAGAGATTCAAAATAACTTGTCAATTGTGCGTATGTGAAGTTAGAGGAACCACCAAGCGGAACCATTATTTATTGTAGCGCGATTCTACTCCAAACGACTTCTACTTCATCAATTTCAGCCTCCTGGTCATGAATCTGGGCTCAGACTGCACAGATTCCCAGTCGCGAATGAGAAATTCAAGTTTTCAGATTAAAGTGGTTCCGTTGTTAAGTTAGCGGAACCAACTTCTTAGCTGCGCGGATAGATGCAGTAAATCAGTTTTTTGTCACTACCTGATCTACTACGTTGCACTGATCACAAATATATGCTTCATTTTTCACAACAATGGACTGAAAAGCGGCAATATACGGCAATATGGCAACATATTCATGTACGTGAATGGAGTCAGCGGAACCCAATAGAAAGTTTTTTCATTACAGCGTGATTCTATTCGAAAGAAATTTTTCTTTATCAATTTCAGCTTCCTGATCATGAATCTGTCTCAGCTTCTATACACTCGCAGTCGTTATTGGGGAATTCAAGTTTACATATAAAAGTGGTTCCGCTGGGTAGATCCACTAACTTCACTAGTTTCCTGAGGGCAATTGGAAGAGAACAGACTTAAATATTTTGTTTATCTGCTTCGGTTTGCTAGAAGTGTGATTAATTGAAAATTGACGGCACATTGACGAACCTATTAAGTGGGTAAAAAGGAATTCCTAACACCTTGCAGAGATAGGAAAAAAGTCGTTCGTCGCTTACGGATTAATGTGTGTTCAAGCAAAATGCTTCAGATTCGAAGAATTCAGATCATTGCGCACAAGTTTTCTCCATAATGTTGGTCCTTCCGATCATTATTTAAAAAAAGTAGCAGAAAATTAGTTCACTTGATGATTTCACCATCGTCTCCTCGGCATCTCTCACTGCATAGTGCATACACTGAATCGAATGTTAGCCAGTTTTGGTGTGTGGGAAGTGATATGACAGCACGCAAGCATCTCTCACTGGCTGTGGGGTCCTCTGCTGACAGTTATTGTTTGCCATTTCCAATAGTAAGCGATACACGAATTTTCCATTCGAGAAGGAACAAGTTGTCTAATTTTGTGATGTGCCATTTCGATGTTAGGGTTAGATAAGATTCTTCCTTTCTAGGAAACCGAAACCGCGCACAGATGAATATAATTCTGTGTGAGACAGTGATGGCAGTTTCCGTTACCAAGATGTCCAAGTTTGTGGCCATGAGACCACAAATACCTTGAGAATGGTCATAATTGACCGTTTTTAATAGAAAGTCAATAACACATAATTTAATTTCCTAATTGGAATATTTTGAAAGCCCGAGTTCTCGCCCGTGATTCATATAATAAGTTGTCCATCCGGAAATACGGGAGTCACATGTAAGATAATTTGTGGAGCTCTTAATATGACCTACCTAGAATGTGATGTGCAAGAAGAATCGTTCTTCTATACTTCTTATTGATGAATGAATCTGTATTGCAAAGTTTTCCTTGTTATCAACATCGATGTTTCTATTATAACCTTTCATCTATGAATCACTAAACTGAAGCAATTCTAAAGAGTTTGGTGAGAAGTTTTGAATAAATAATGATCTGGTTGTTGTACGTGCAAGTAGAAGAAATCCTTTCCGTTGCAAAAGGAAAATTGGAAAACGATGCCAATTAGTATAACATAAGAAACTTCTTCGACTAATTGGATAACAAGCAACAAACAACAAGAGTCTTCTAACCTTCAGATAAACAAACTGATAGATCATAAATAAAACCCCGTCAAAACAAAAAATGAATGAAATTCGCGGCTATAATGTATTTAGCGGTCAGAAAATCAAGATTCACACACGAAAGGTGAGGCCGCAACGATTAATTAGGATGACAACAGAGATGCAAAACCTAACGAAGCCTGACTGCACGCAATAGAGATGCAATACGTGTTGTCATAGAGGTTGGATTATTAGCTTTCTTTGTCATCTTAGTACTGTATAGATATCTTAGCTTTGATATCCGACCTCTGTGTGTGTTGTGCTTCCATACGCGGCACTTTGTCCCAGTAACTTTATTCCTCTATTTTGTCTTTTTGTAACAGGCCCTTCGGCCATGCTTTTGTTAAAAAATAAAGACTTTTCTCTGAGTGTTGTGTATTATCAGGGACATCTATATGACATCTGAAATGAAAATGGAAAAGTTCAGCGCCTGTAAGTTTCCATCTAATCCACTCAGATCTGATCAATGACTGTCTGTCTCGCAACATGTTATCGAAATGGAGGCACCTGAACATAATATGCCGACGATATGTACCAGATGATAGAATGATAATGAATTTCGGACATTTACATTTACAAATTGCTTGAAGCCTTCCAACGGCAAAGTGTGACCACTTTCGTTCGTAATGCTTCCAAGAGAGCTGTTCTAATTCATTCGAGAAATTCCATTTCTGATCAATTGGACTAATTTTGACAGGATGACGTGCTACCTAAATATTTCTCTCAATTTTTCAATGCTTAACTTACCAAGGAGTACACGAATCAACCAGGTATGCATCTTAATAATAGGAATCATGATTTGTATAATACTCATAAGTATTGATAAATATTGATGGAAATGAGAGTAATACTGATGAACTACTATTACGTTAGCCTGACTCAGTATGTTGCGCATTTATTCAAAGTCAACTTCTTGCCAACCCGAGTGAGACATAATCACAAGTATGCGTTCCTAGCAAGAATCCTACTAACGTTTTTACGGAGTTGTGCTTCTGATGTCTAAAAAAACTTGATCAGTTTTCAAAAGGTAGATTTTTGCAGATTATTCCTGTGCTTGGATACCAACTATACTTGGTACTTGAGGTTTTAATAAAATTTACTGATAGGAAACTTAAGGAAAATTGAAATTTGATTATTAAGGAAATTCCATGAACAGCAATATGATTCAAATCTTAAAAATTTGAAACTTGAGATTTTTTATTCATGTGTGCGCGCGCGTGTGTGTGTGTGATTGCGGTTCTCCTCATCGACAGGTCGTTTTATCAATGTATATGTTCACAGTCAGAAGACATTGGAGTTCATGATAAAGCTGAAAGCTTCATGTATATGAATAATTGAGTCTTATTTATGTCTTTAACTATTTATGGATGCATGATACTCTTGAGCGAATATCATCCACCTGTCGATAAAATGACCTGTCAATGAAAAGAACCGCTACCTTCTTATGACCGGAATTGCAATACTCAATGCGGTGAAAGTTCAACACACTCAATTACTCATACATGCGGAATTTTTCATTATATCAATCTCTGGGTGCAAAAGTATCCACATTTACATCCGAGGGTTAAGTTGTGTTATTTATCTGAATGATGTTGTGGACCTTTTAGGCCTACATGCAATCTGTCAAGTTGATTTGATTGAAAATTAAAATTTAATTAAATTTAAAATCAAGTATCTCTTTGATTGAGGTACTTCACTCCTTCAGTGTCAGGCAAATGTAATTTGTACATGATCAAGCATAAGTAAATACTCCAACTAGCAAATCTGAGCCTTTAATTGATAGCAACTTCCATCGAATTTAATTAAAAAGCATAACATCGCTATAGTCATCAATGAGGTCGGAGAATTTACAAATACATCTTCTGTATTGTTATCGTGATCTGTCAATTCCTCTCAAATCTCTCCAAAGTAGTGAAACCTGCACATTTTACATGCAGTGCTATGCAACAACAAGAATTCATCAAATATAATCGAAACTGCTTTCACATTGGGGATTCACATAATACTGACTTGCTATTTTATGAATATACTTGCTCTATTGCTGAGGTTTTAGAAAGGGTCTATTTACACCGGCCGCGGCGCGTCCTCGCGCGTCCAGAACCTTAATAAACCTATGGGGGCGCTGTTCACACAGAGACGCACAGGACCGTGTCTTTCTTTTGTCCATCTTCAACTCAAAGCCAACTCAAGCCAAGATGGTTCAGCTTATTTGTTGAGACCATGTGCGGATTTTCATGGAACCAATAGACACAGTTATCTCTATTTGTGACCTGATAGTTTGAAGCTGGCTACGTCAGACCAAAGTTCATGTAATTAAGTAAATCTGGATCATCACAAATTTCAGCGCAATCCGATAGAAGGTGCAGTAACAATCTGGGCCTATATGACCTCAATTCAACTTTCCTCATCAGCCGATAAGTAGAGCTTAGGGAAATATCCAATTTTGATAATACCGTAGTCGACTTCTTCAGACTTTGAACAATTTTCATGAGAGAAAAGCATGGCATAAGCAGCAAATCAGAAAAACTTATTTAATTCACTAATTGATAAAAAAAGTCATTATAGCAATGTTAACCCTTTCCCCTCGGCCTTACCAAGATCTATCACCAGCGGCAAACGAGCAGTGCTCGTAGTAATCCAATATCGTCTCAATGCAATTCAATACAGCGCCGCTGGTGATAACTGGTCTTATTCCTACAGCCGCTGGCAAACGTCTCTCTAAAATTGACCAATTGCGCATTGAAGTCACGTGATAATAGTGAATCAATTCCTGTTTCTTTTTGCAGCAGTTAGTCAGTCTTGTTACCTGACTCATAGAAACACCATTCTTTCGGCGTTCAGACAATTTGTCAAGGGATAGATTCTTACAAATATTGAGATACTTACGATTCTATGACTGTCAATCAGCCGATGCCTCTGATATTCAAAACAAATTGAGGAAAGTGAAGCCTGGATTAGAGATAATGCTCAAGAAAGTTCAGAGTCTGTACAAACCTGGAGATAAAATGTCAATCGACGAGTTCCTCATGCTTTACAAAGGCCGTATTTTCTTCAAACAGTACATAAAATCGAAAAGATCACGATTTGTCGGTTTTATTGAAGTGTTTGTGATCTGAGAAACAAATATACTCCGTAATGAAGTAAAGAAATAACAATAATAAATGCAACAAAGAGACTTTATTTTTTAGCAAAAATGACAATTTATAGCCGCTGGTGGTAGGATAAGAGAAAACATGAGCCGAAGGGAAAGGGTTAATGCGATGTCTATACGACATTGAAAATGTAGAACGAGCGAAGCGAGTTCCTCACCTTTCAATGAGTATGGACGAGTATTAACATTGCTATTGTTGAATATAGACATCGGGATTAGCTATAGAAATGATATTCAAAACAAATCACATCAATGAATTAAGCCATTGATTTACAGAGATATGTAGCAAAGATATCCATGAAATATATATCTTTGGCATAGAAGTATTACTTATCGGCGATATTTTTTTCGTTTAATATCCAATGAATATATTTACCAACAATAATAACAAATGTCCTATAGCTTGTCTCTGCTCCTAATGTATTTCCGATTTATGACATTTGTGATGTATGATCAAAGAAAATCTATGGCATCGTTCTCATATCGATAGCAGAATAGACATGTATTATCATGAATACATATATCTGTAAAAATATGTCTATGTATACGATATTACTTTTTGTACATTACTATTTCCATTAGATCTATCCATTAACTTAGTTATTTCATAATCGAAAAGGACTTTTAGTAATTTTAAAAATCAATCAGCTGTTAATCAATTGTACTTCCCGTTGTGATGCTTTATAAAACAATTATATGTTGTATAGAATTATGTACTCAAACAATACAAACATTGAAGAATATAGCGTAACATCATGGTGTTCAAAAGTCAAAAGTCAATTTCAATTTTTCCCCAGGAGGTACAAATTTTCAATTTTTTGGACGGATTTTCATCTGGGATGTCATCATCCTCAACACCATCTAGAATGTCTGATTGAATTTGTTCACTAAATGACATTGAGGTTCCAGCACGAATATGAAAGCATCTTTTGGCTATATTCATGCCCATTGATATTTTCCTATCGCTGTCAATCGAATTATAGGATATTAATGATTGAGCTGATTTATGCTTTGTAACGCTCATCACCTCACGATCAGAATATCCAGATCTTTTTAGCGTTTGAACAGTTGTTGCCCGACCGCTGTGATTCGTGTACACTTTTGATAAATTGTAGTCTACGCTTATGTCTTTCATCATTGCGTTTAATCGACACTTCCCTACAGGCACGGCATCATACCAAATTGGCATTTGATCATTTACATGATGCTTTGGACGCTGCCAAAAAGCATCGATATTCAAATTTCTTTTCGACATATACTTTTTCAATGATGTAAATGGACAGTGTTTAGAATCTGGAATCATTGGAATGACACCACCATCAAAATCAGATTGCTCTTCATCTTCTCTGTGATTTTTATCAAACAGAGGAACAATGCGGAACCATTTTGAATCGGTTGAATTTTCTTCTTTAAGCATACTAAATGTCATGCACCGAAGCTCATCGCGACCCCGCCTACCGAAGTATACGATGATGTCCAAAAAAACTTTTCGCTGCAAATCTTTGGCCTTACGAAGATCCAAAGATTCGTAGCACTTTGCTAAATCCTGAGGCTGAATTGCAGGCTTGTGTCCCTTTTGTCTTATGTCTTTGAGTTTTGCTCTATACATGTCAGAAGATCGCTTAAAAATGATCTTGTCAGAAATGTCTATCCCAAAAGAACGCTTCAATGATCGTCGAATTCCATTTTTCAACGACAAAAATGAGTTCTTTTTGTAGTCATTTCCATTTGTTTGCAACACTGATGAAAAGAACCTTGATAAGACTTCATCTAACATGTCACTGTCACTTATGATGTCATTAAGGTCAATGTTTTTCAATTGTAGGAATTCATTGAAAAATTTGATTAAGCATTTCGTGCTTTTTTCTGTGTGTTCTGATACTGAATTATTTAACAATCTGTCACTTTCTTGGGAATCATCTCGAAAACGTGAGCTAGTCGCCATATTTCAGTCGCTACCGGTTGCAATACTACAGAAATTATGATCAACAAAATATCAATTCAAAATTGGAACAAATTTGTAATTTCAAAAATGATATCATAAAGATGACTTTCAAGAAATGAACTGATAAAACGGCAAGGAAATCTATGATCAGCCTCCCTAGTTCATAATACTGAGTGAACAATAACTTGCTTTCCAAGATATCAATAATTTCAGGCAACTACATAGAAAGCATTGTTTGTTGCTATAGGACATACCAAATGTACCATAGCGCTTCAGCGACATGACCTAAATATCAGCCTCGGTCTACGGCCTCGTCTGATATTTGTCCTGTCACTTCATCGCTATAATATGCAAAAATCGGTTATGTACGAGGTAAGAATAGAAAGTGGTAAGTTAGAAATTGATATTATTTATATATTTAAATGCCTATTTACGGTACTATTCCATGTAATTCATAGTCTTCCGCAACTATGCATTGGACTGAAAAATAGCTATGTTTATTTTGATAATGTCTTTTTTTTCAGCAGAAAGATCACAAAAATGCAAGTAGTGTATACAAATACAAAAGGCATTCATGTACTTGACGACAACGAGCTTTCTATCGACATTTTTTCAACAATAGAAAATGTGAAAAAGCAGAATGTTGTTAAATGAGAATCTTTGCGTGTTTGTCACCATTTGTTAAGAAAACGACAATCTTACCAGCGTCCTCAGTTGTTTTTGTTTCTTCTTTTTCGGCGTTTTCATCGTTTTTCTTTTCAGTAAGCTGAGTGTTCTTTTGTCCATAAATTGCCAAACTCATTTGCTTGTCCATGGCATTTTTGCCGATGTACACTTCATCAATATTCGACAGATGACTTTTCTTGGTATACCCGAGATTGTCAAACGAGTCTTGGCGGTTCTTCTGTTGTTGGTATTGATGTAATCACAGAATTAGACAGGTCGTCTCTTCTTCCGTTTGACTAGAAGGGAAGCATTGGAACGTGCAACGTTATTGAAATGGCACAATCTGCTGACTAAATACCATAGCAATCGAACAATGAGCAGCCAGTTCAGCTTTAAAACACGCCAAATTGTTGCAAAGTTTCTGTGACTGTCCGGATCGATGTCAAGTTCTACAAGAGAAGTTTGTGAACGTTTTTTATGCGCCTGCTAAACTTTTTTAAAAAATCGGAGGTCCCACCCAACAATCGAAAAAAAACTTTGCGCAATGATCTCTTCTTCGAATCTGAAAGGAGTCGTGGGCGATCGGAGGCATTTGAAGGGATTAGAAAATCCCGCAAGCGACGCGACGACATTTTTTTCCTATCTCTGCAAGGTATTAAAAATTTCTTTTTGCCCACTTATTAAGTTCCTGCATGTGCCATTTGTTTGAATCAGTTTGCACTTCTAGCAAAGTGACACAGATAAACAATCTAATTCTGTGGATGTAATACTCTTCTTTTCCTAGTGACTTCATCATGGATGATGTGACTTTCTGAATCTGATGAATTCCATAAGGCTGATTTCGGTACCATTTATTTTCAAAACATGTGAGAGGTGTCAGATAGAATGATTCACAAGTATTATTTGCACGCAGTTGAATATACTTCTTATACAGAAGAATGGGACAGCGATTCTTATCTGAAGGATTTTCATGTATTACAGTCACTTTAGGCTCCATTCGGCTTTGCTGTATGCCGAAATTTCTTTGTTTAGATGCGCCTTCTGTATATTGCAATAGTTCCTAACCGTTTACTGTGATCAATTTTAATTGGGATTTTTCGCCATAAACTAGGTTTTGTGCTCAGTAGCTGCTCTCATAGCGCAATGAGTACCCAACAAATAAATCAAAGTATTTGTAGTTGTTTGGGTTTGAAGATCCCAGGATTACATTAACCCATAACTGATCTTCGTCGTCAAATGTTATGACCCCAGCCCGTTTTGGAGCTGACACATTTCCCTCTTTGGAGGACAATTTCATTTCTGCGTCTAGAACTTTGACGAATTCTTTGAAATCTTGGTCTTTGAATAATGACCAATTTCTGTTTAACTTATAGTTGCAATAGCGCTGAATCATCGCTGTGATTTCTTTTAACGAACGAGGTGGATACTTGGATCCATCTCTCTTGCGAACGTCAGCTATAAAAAATTTCATCGCATGGTTCAATTCGGAGCTTGTCATTTCATCTATTTCTTTGTAGACTTTTAAAACATCCCTATCAATTCTGATCTTCCAAACAGAATGCCACTCATTAAACAATTTTACAGCCCATTGCTCTTTTGTTTCAGTACTTGTTGGAATACATGCTGCAATGTGATCATTAATTTGTGCAGAAGAAGTTGTTCCAAATCGATTGTCAATACATTTTAAGTCAGATTCAAAGTTACCAACTGAGAGCATGTTATCAAAAACGAAATTTTGTTTTTTGAAAAAATGTTTCCGAAATTTCAATGACATTTTTCAACAGCATGTGCAAGATATTTGTTCATAAAATCTCAAATGCCTCAGTTCTGAGAAAGTTGTTAGAATAAAAATTGCAAAATTAGCAAATGACGCGGAGGTGTAGCACATGCGTTTAGCGCATAGGCATGTGTAACTTCATCCGTCCTCACTCCTAATGTACATAAATATACATACATGCTGTGCTGGCAGGCAACCTGTTCTCCAAAATGTTGATTATGCTTATTGACAGTCTATTTGCAAGGTAATCTATATTAAGGAGTCCATGCCTGAACATGTATAAACCAATTTCGACCTATCTGTCCAGAGAAATTTAGAAGTCTATGGCTAATGCATTGCCAATTTTGGGCCAATTCAGATGTCCATGGCCAGTAAGGCAGTTGACATTTCTAAGGGCAAAATCAACTGTTAGCCTACATTTGAAACACTCTGTACAATGTTCGTGAAAGTTATCTGTTTTTAGCAACCGGTGACTTCACACAGTTGATCACGCAACTTTCTTGTGCAATCTGTTGCATCTCATTCAATCTCATCAGTCACATTGCAAAATCCTACATGTTGACATTTCATCAGTTCTCATCTCTTCAATCACATGAAGTATGATAGCTTTTTTGAAATAAATGTTGGCTTGCACTGTAAGTAGACCGACAATTTAAGAGAGTCATTCAAGAATATTGTGTCCAAAATGTTGAGAGCAAATCAGATTGATGAAGTCATTAATACATCATGCTTGTAAACCGATCTAACCACAGACGTTCATGAATTAGTTAACTTCTACTTTGATCCAATAAAATGTCTGAATAAAATAAGTCTGAACCGGGCATGCGAAATATCATTTTAAATATCACTCAGGTAGCAGAACCAGTAAGAAGCATGAAGGTTTAAACTTATGTGTCATGCAGTGGCGGCTCGTGACATTTGGTCCAGGTGGGGCATAAGCATGAAATTTTTACATAATCAAAAATCTAGTCTAAAAGGATCTTATTTTATAAATGAAAAGCAAAGAATATGTTAGCAACATGCTATACAAAAGTCATGTGTAAGTCTATGTCACTGCATTTAGTTACACGGTTGAAGCAACATTTTATCTATTCATGGACTGATCGCTGGTGCTAATCTCACATCACCTCACTCAGTAAAAAGGGAATCACAATGCATTGTCTTTGCATTGACGGTTAACCAATCAGAAGCGTTAGGGCTCCCTCTCGAGTGCCCATTCTGTGACGCATTCATCGCGTGTTAATTCTGTCTATTCGCTCTGATCGTGAAATGAACCACTCTCACGTCATCTCAATCTCGATGCTTGGGCGCGCCCATCAGTCTTGAAAACGATTGATGGATTCTGCTAGCGTCACTGTCGCGCAAATGGAATAGATGTACATGAAGTATAGTTGAAATTTATGATCAAGAAATGGAGTCTACTATTGATGTTGATGGTTATTTAAATTAGACAACATTTCAATAGGTGGGGCAGTGCCCCACCTGCCCAAATGGACGAGCCGCCACTGGTGTCATGCCTACTCTATGCCTTGACTGTCAATATCAAAAGCCATGCACTCGTATGTTACCTAACACAATAGATAAGAGCTTGCATAGTGTACTGAAAATACAAATACACCAGTAGCTGTTTGCAACACGTTCTAGATTCTGTACAGAAAAAGTTGTTCATCAAAAAGTGTCGCAGATAGATATAAGTCACGAAGACTACCGGCTTCTATAGTAGAGACATCGGGATTATCTCTACGAACCTTCATAAATCCATGAAATAACATGCACTTAGGTTGCTGCTAAATTCTCTAGGGCAATTAGCATAGGTATACAGAGGCACTTACTTGTTTTTCATCGAATTTCGTGACATAGAATTCTTCATAAATTATGGATACATCCTTGGAAAGCATGAAGTCCTGTAGGAATTGTGATCAAAAATTAAATAGTTATCACCAGAGATGCCTGTTCGCTTCTAGAAGATTTCAGCTTTGACAGAAGTAAGTTTTGAATGTTTCCAAGTTAAAAATGATCTCGTAAGATGACTGACTGACTTCATACCTTAACATGGAGAGCATGATTAATTTGGAGATTGTTCAGCACAGTATATTCATGCACTTTGCCTTCAGTAGCCGCGATGAGGCAATCACCCGACGATTAACAAGTCAGTATTGCCATGCCTTAAGTGCGTGTGGTCTAAGCAAACTATCAACGTCTATGAATCACTGAGTGGAAAGGCAATTTTTTTTCACAACAGCAGACATTTTGACTTTCAAAACTTGTTCGATACAAATTGATGGGTGTCTTGTTGTTAATACCGTGGAATGCGTTGTGGCTGCTACCGTTCATCTGACTAATTAGCACACCGCCTGCATGAGGAAACTTATGCCGATAAGGCATAGCTACTTCCGCATACCACCACACTTTTACGATTTTACGGTGGAAGAAACATTGTCTCGTTCTTCTTTTCGCTGCACTCCTAATGCGGTATTTAGAAACTGGATGAATATAAATCTTGTGGATGTAACACATCGATTCCATGCTTAAAGGTTTCTCTGCAATTTGAGTAATAATTCTTCATTGATACATAAATTTATGGATTGATTTATGATTGAAATCAAGTGTTTTGTGCTCTGAATGAGGAAGAATGAAAAATAGTTGCATGGGACTGATTGATGAGACTGAATTCCGAGAATTTCTGCAAGTCAATCGTCAGTAGTGCACTTATTGTCTAGAAAGCTGCTAATTGCGCATAGAAGATTCAGTTGACCTCATCAAAGTTTTCTTAATTACTTCGTCTTCATGCTAAATCTTGTAGCACTCTTGCTGTACAATCATTTTCTCGCACGACAAGACCATCGCAATGCATTTAAATTGACATTTCAATCAATAACAGTAAGATAAAGTCAGTACTCAATCAGCACGATGCAATCAAAATGCTCTGTTGTCTTTGTACTTATAAATAAAATCCACATGCATGTAGTCTATTCCCAGTTTTGAAAGCAAATTCAAAATGTGGAGACCATAGCAATTATCCGAAGAACATCATGTAAACAGAATGAGTATGTCCGGTGGAAAATGTCCTAGCAGTCATTTCTTGAATAGAAATCATGTATCTCCTGCAAGATTTGTCATTGACAAGTTTGAAGCCCATCAACAGAGAAAAGGATTGATAAAGCCATAATATCTGTAGAAATTATTTCAGCAGATGTCTGTCTTGTGTGCCAACGCTTGGAAAATTCAACATAAATGCACCAATCTATTCGAAAAGGCTATAAAGCATTTTAAAACATGCTCCCCGTTATTTACAGAAGTTCCCAAATAATGACATTCGATGAAAGATTGGCGTATGTAAGCTAATAAATATATTTTTCATTAAGGTAAATTTTAAATTAGAAATCTATCATATAAAATTTATTTATATTATTTTTCTATATATTTTATTTTTATTTTTTTGACAATTGCCCTCTTAACAAGTTTCTTTTCTGTGTTTAGATCAATTTAATGGTCACCTGGGTTCCCAAGCTCCGGTCCGCGGCATCATTTTCATGGACCGCAATGATCTCGTGTTGAACACGCTACACAAAATTTTCTTCCAGTTTATTTCACTGTCGATCAGCTTTAAACTGTTCTTCTGGATGTGAGTCACAGACCACATTTGAACCAGACTTGAGTCCTATTTCTGCGAAGCAAAGCCAGTTGCATGTCTCGCATCGATTCTTTCTTCATAGAACTTTATTATAGGAATATAACATAACTTCTCCCATTTCAGTGTTTTTGTTAGTCAAAATATTGGAAGATGTAACTGAACTTTGTATGATTGAGGAAAAACATTGTCTAGTTATTTCTCAGCTTTTTTGGACTGCCGTTGCTTTCATATAAAACTACTTTTAAAGTATTATCGAATTAAAGGTCAGTGCGAAGTGCGCAAGGTAGAAATATCCGTACAAAAAGGGAAGCATGTCATTAAACATTTTGAAGTCAAACGCAAGTGTTCAGTGAATCAAAGGTGCATGGGGCTTGCATAGAATTAACATATTTGAGATTAAATAAAATGACAAAAGCATGAAATAAAGAGGGCCTCTAATTTACTATGAGCAAATTGCACGATTTGTTTTGATATCTTAATTGTATTCTCTATTACATCACTTCTTGCAATTCACATGCTCATTAGATGTGAAGTTACACGGACCCCAGCATTCATCAAAAATTTTAATTCTGACCAATATAAAAAAACTTTGGGAGCTACTGATGATATACTAGATATATGTATTAAGACAAGTGCCACTCTCCACTGATGGTCCGATGGCCTTGTGGTTGGAGGGGATACTTGCACGTCCTCTAGCTCCAACGTCGCTGGTTCAAACCTACCCACGACTGATGAGGCCCAACAGGCCGAAGCATGTCTCGTGGTGGTTACATCTGTTGAGAATTGATAAACATAGGAACGGTATGCAATCATTGGCAATATGATATATGAACTTTTTGCAGGCAATATCACAGGGAGTAATCCACGAATATCTAGCCTATTGGGCCTATATAATGAGTTGCATACTGAATGCAAATTTTTCAATACAAAATCTTCGATTCCCCTGCCTAGCTCCTGTAAGCCCTTTATCCTGCACGTGTTCTAGCAATTCAAATTCATTCAGAAATTTCACTTTTCACAGAATCACTACATCTTTTTGTAGATGCATGTATAAATCATGTTAGCCTTAAAAGAATAACAGTAATCATCTGCAAGTAGGATAAGACACGCCTTTTAGTGGAAAATGTGTCAGCGTAAACTGAAAATCATTGAGAGAGTGTATCTATATCAAAGGTCAGCACTTAGCAGTCTACTACATACCGGAGAATATTCATCTGCTACACTAAATCCGTCTAAAGTGATCCAAATACTAGAGAGGTATGTCAACTAGAGGCCTGCTGATGATTCCTGACATTGGAGTAAATGGCATATCTGATTTGCTTCCATTTTCCGACTGAGGGGGAAGTTCAATATTTATAGATATTATACATATTTTGGATTTCGTAATCCACTAATTCCGAACGAAACTCTTCACTAATTTTTTTTCTTGTTCAAGTTCTTATCATATGGTTTTATGTACGTATATTTTGGTAATAATTCATTTCCTTTGCAAATGTTATTGTAGTTGATATCCAGACTTAGTTTTATGCATTTGTGAAAAGATGTTTCCGCCTTTCTGCATTGACTTTTTTCCTCTGGTGATAGTGTTCTCAAGATTATAAAAGAATATCGTTTTATAGCAAAATATTTCATGTTAACAGAGCAAATCAACGGTTTCACATTCTTGTCGACTGTGAAGTATATAATGAGATGATGAGCTGCACAATGTTTATGCTTCGTCGATTAGATCGTTGTTGGAGTATGCTTACCCAGTTTTTGTTGGAATGAACAAAACTCTGTCAAAACAGCTTCAACACGGGGATAACCGAGCACATCGCATGATATACCGGACTTATTTTGGCAGTGGAAATAGTCGAAAATGCTCATGTCTTAAGAATGAACTAAAGTTTAGACGTCTGACACAAAGCAAAAAAACTATTTTTGTCAGTGCTTTGTCAAAAAGACCGCTGTCTGAAGTATTGTGTTCCAAAACGCCTCAGGAATCAATACTCTGTAACTTTGTGCAGTTCACTCAAAAGGAAAAATGCGTTCTTCATTTCGTTACTTCTATGATAAACGATTAATTAAACGCATATCATTTATAAATTGTATGTCAGTACTTTGTTGAGTGTTTCACCTTCTATTTATTTGTTATGTACTGGTCCGAATGCATATCCATGATATATCTTTGTAATGATTTTCATTTTCTTAAATATATGCGCTTATCATGATCATCATGTTGTTACGCGACGTTTCGGACAGTAGCGACCTGTCCATTTTCAAGCTGACAATGACTTCAAAAATATATTGCAAATGGGACTTAAATGAAAATCTCTGATATAGATATGTTCAATGATACAATAATGATACACGAAAAAAGATCATGGACATTATATAGATATTATATTATTTATCAAGTAATATAAAATTATCAAAATAATTTCAGAGCTACATTTTGAGAATTCTGATCATAGACAAGCATTTCATCGTCTTCAATCTTCATACTCAGCGTCTTTCAATAACATCAAGAAGCAGACATTTCAAAGATATTCAAACACGCCAGTTGAATGTCCCATGCCTGAAACATAATCTGTCAGCAAACAGTTTTGGCCTACATACTGACACCGAAAATAAAAACGATCAACTTTGTCCACAATCTGGGGAATATTTGTTATATCCGCTTCCAAGCCAGATCGTTATGATATTCACATTCCCCTTGACTGAACTTTAGAAGCATGAAACCGTTCAAATCATTGACAGAACTAATCTTTCACTCCCTTCTGCGAACAATTGCCACGAAAATTCAAATTGAATTTCGTCGGTGTTATTTGAAACATGGTTTGTTCAAAAGATTATTCCTTGTATTGTGACAGAGTCGTAGATTATTCACGTTGTTTAAATTATGGCCTTCGGCCATCGTCAAACAGAATTACGAAGGTATTCAAATAAGTTCAAATAAAGATAATTTCGAAACTGCCAAATGCATTATTTCAAAACTTCAATAACATAGGAACATATTAAGAAAAGTAACCTGGCAATTGATAAATTTATCAAATCTCAACAGATGCTACCATCACGAGACATGTTTCTGCCTCTCCAGCCGTGGGTAGGTTTGAACCAGCGACGTTGGAGCTAGAGGACGTGCAATCATACCCTCCAACCACAAGGCCACCGGACCATCTGTTGAACGCTTGAATTAGCCATTACAATGTAATGAGTAGCGCCTGCGTGAAGCGCCTCAATCTCCAATGTGGCATTAAGTTATTGCAGAATGCAATCCGCCCTCCACGTGCCTGCGTTAAGGCAGTGCCTTCCTGGCTAATTCACGCTCTCAACAGATGGTCCGGTGGCCGTGTGGTTAGAGGGTATGCTTGCACGTCCTCTAGCTCCAACGTCGCTGGTTCAAACCTACCCACGACTGATGAGGCCCAACAGGCTGAAACATGTCTCGTGGTGGTTACATCTGTTGAGAATTGATAAACATAGGAACAGTAAACAATCATTTCTATCTCTCTCTCTCTCTCAAAATTCAAAGGGTTTTATTTTCTCTCTTTCAAAATTCTCTTTCAATGTCAAAAAGCGATCAATTTTCATCACTATAATTAAGATTTATGTTGAATTAATATTTCATGTATCAGTGTGCACTTCAATTGCTGAGAAAATTTCTTTCATCAAAATGCTGTTTTGAAGTGGTCTAAGACTTTTGGGTCTGTTTGAAAATTGGTCAACATGGGTGTTAAAATTCTAACTACAGCTATCGCTCTTGTGATTGTAATAATTTAGAGGCAAATACATTATATTATCAGGAAATACAAGCAGTTTTTCAAAAACCTTCGCCAATTATGAAATTTCCGATCATTTTTAGTGAAAATGTTGACATACTATAGTGTCGGACGGAAAACAATATTGCAAATATACAGCTCTGTATATAATCGTTAGATGTATGCATATCATATTATTTTTTTGCTTCATATATGAACATTAACGTTCCATACTCAACTCATCTAACTTTGGTTTCTTAATAAATGAACTGGGCTTGTACGTTTTTAAAAAAGGCATTTTTCAATTGTTAAAGTACTTTCAATTAGTGTTTCGCGAAATATATTAAAACATACTTCCTAGATATCTATGTTACTATCGAACATAAATGTGCTTTACATAGCGATGCACTAGAAACAATAACACAGCTTTTCTGTGAGTGAGTGACACTAATATTTAAATCTTCCGTCCGACACAAAAGTCATGTGACGATTAAAGGATGCGCATAGATATATCAATATTTAACCTATCATCCTATTGCATTGCATTTTGAATCATTGTCAATAATTACGGCATTATCTTGTTTAAAGCAAAATTTCTTTTGGTAAACGTGAACACGCTGATTATGGAGTCAAGGACAGTAAAACGTCTCGGACGCCCACGTCGTGGAGAATACAGTGGTTTATCAAATCCTGAGAAGTACAAGTTGTATCGAATGAAGTGCAAGACTGATAGTAAAAAGCGCACTAAAGAAGCGATGAGAAATTTGAGAAATAATCCAAAGAAGTACGACAGCTATAAAGAAAGTGAAAGGAACAGGAAGAAAAGAACATCTAGTCAAAATTTGCCTGTAAGTACACCACCAGCTGCAAACGAACCTACTTCGGCGTTTTCAACCAAACAGACCATGTCAAGAAGTTTTACCAAGGCCGAATCTTCGCTACCACGCAGTCCGACACAGAAGCAAGAAATTATTAGTAGACTTGCTACCAAGTACAATCTCAAGATCAAGTTGAAGCCAAAGTCAGGAAGGCCAAGAAAAGATCTAAACGATGAGAAGGAAAAATGGCTAATCGAATTCTTGAATCGTGCTGACATTTGCTATATTAATCCTGTAGTCCGGGGGCTGAGGGGAGTTGAGTGTGCAAAAATATGTCCCCGCATTTTGACTCTTGATTCTTGTAAAGGACCCCTATGATGATAAAAAAAACTTGGGTAGACATTCCAGATCGAGGACCTTGACCCCTAAAATCAAAATGGCGTCCAAGATGGCCGCCACGTCATTGCTGTCATAACAGCAGAGCATAGAAGTCACAAGGCATAGTGATAATGGAGTCTAATCCTAGGTTATCAGGGTCAAGGAATCTATTGAGACTATTTACGAGCCAATTCAACCATCTCATGGTCAAATAAATGCAAAATGGCCGCCCCATGAGGCCACCAAAATCCAAGAAATATTCATTTTTTATGATAATTTTATGCTAGTTTGATGCTTTTGATTACAAAAGTGCCATGGCATCGTGATAATGCAGTCTATTCCTAGGTTATCAGGGTCGAGCAATCTATTGAGACTTTTTCTTAGATCGACTTACGGCACCGTTTGTTTCAAAATGTCCACTTTCCAAAATGTTTACATAAGCGATAAAAAACCGCAGAAAATTTCAAATATTTTACTATGGTATCTTCCATTGAAGTTTATCATACACCGGCTTCGCTCCATTTGAAGATCTTCTAATATTTACAATTTTATACATTTGAAATACAGAAACGCAGTTGGAATTCGAAACAAATAATTGATGCAGTATGAATAAGTTCTGCAAGAGTTATCAGAAAGAAGATATATGCCTAATTAGGATTTCGACACCTATTGTCAGTAGAAGTGGCGTATGCTTGACATTTACAGTATTCACAACAGTCAACGTTGGCCTCCCTACAAGGACATAGTCGCGTAGCACACTTTTGACACATACACTTCAGCACCATCTCTTCAGGTAGATCCCGTTCATGTTTTTTTGGCACCAAATATCCGTTCTCCGCCATGAACCCAAAGTCCTGTGGATTGGGCAAAGTATTTCTCAGACAATTTATTTGAATGTCTGCAGCGTACAAACCACGGTAGATATGGCTCTCCACTCGTTGCAGAACTGGTCGGCGGAAGATCGATTAGGGATGTAGATTGTCTATGGAGAAACATGTGGTGACGCAAGCAATCCATAGTTTCGATACCATGATCTCCTCGATGAAGAACTTGTACCAAGTACCTCTCGGCGCTTGGAACCCTCGCTTCCACATTAATCTGGGCTTGTCCGAAATCCTTCAAGTAACGAATTGGATCAGCCTTGATTGCAGCTTCTTTCGTACCGAACTTGCTGGTGGTATCACATCCAGACAATGCATGAATTGCTGGGAGAACTTCGCACAGATGGAACGGCCAATCTTGGCTGACACAATGTGTAATGGGATGCACCTGGTTTTGTCCCAGCCCCACCTCTCGACCAAAGCTCCTGGAATCCGTTCGATGCGAAAATATGGCAGAAATGCAAGGCAATAACAAAAACATCCGTGTCATTGGATAGAATCGCGATTCACTTGCATCCGTTTCTGATGGCGTGCAGAGCATGAGGAATTATGCGGATGTCTGCCTCTTCGTGTTCCGTATCCAATTCAGGGTGTTGTTGTACTGTGCCATTCCTTACCGATTGCGCTGATGTTGAACTCTCCATTTCTTCGCCAATTATGCGGCTCAAGACTATGATAAGGTCGCTCGGATTTTTTTTATGGTAGTCAATCAGCCAATCTTTCACGAGAATTTCCAGATCGAATTTGTTTCGTGTTGACGACCAAAAACTTTCCATGTCTTTCGGCAATTTGCTTTCCCTTGTTATATTGCTGAACATAACAGAAGGGTTCCGAGTACGGCGTAGTCGCTCACTGTATTTTACCGAGGCCTCTCTGTATGAATCAAAGACATAATCAATGCGGAAAGCATTTTTGCATGTTCCTGTGACAGCACTGTGTAAATGAACGCAAACATCCCGAAAGGTCTTCATGATGGTTGAACATCGAAGTTGTATAAAAGCGTTCCCTTTCGTGATGACGATGCAATGGCGACACCAGTGATTGGTAGATAGTTGAGCGAAACGGTTATTGTATCCAGTGAACACGGGCTCATGAAATGAACAACTACATTTTGCATTATTTTACATTTACAGATAGCAATTACATCTAGGATATACCCAGAGACAATGATCCTAAAAAACAAATCATTAAGCCGGTTCCTTACAATTTAGCAGTCAGAAATAGGCGGCCATTTTGCATTTATTTGACCATGAGATGGTTGAATTGGCTTGCACATAGTCTCAATAGATTCCTTGACCCTGATAACCTAGGATTAGACTCCATTATCACTATGCCTTGTGACTTCTATGCTCTGCTGTTATGACAGCAATGACGTGGCGGCCATCTTGGACGCCATTTTGATTTTAGGGGTCAAGGTCCTCGATCTGGAATGTCTACCCAAGTTTTTTTAATCATCCTAGGGGTCCTTTACAAGAATCAAGAGTCAAAATGCGGGGACATATTTTTGCACACTCAATCCCTCTCAGCCCCAGGACTACTGGGAGAAAGGACAATATTTATATTATAAAGATTGACGGAGAAAAAAAATATGAGCAACGTCGATTCTTATTGTGGACTCTTCGCGATTTACTATCAATTATCAATGGATTTTCTAATATTCTGGAATTATCCGAAGACAAATTCCTTCCAAGTGAGTTCGGTTCTGAGCTGACCTTCTCTCAACTGTATAACTTTATCAAGGAGCATAAGGAGTACCGCTTCAACAGTGCTATTCCTCATTCTTCCTGTTTGTGTGATCTATGTGAAAACATCTGCTTATTAGCCAAAGGAATCAACAACTCAAACTGTCATGATATGATTGATCATATTCCTACAAATGCTCATGATCTGGTGGAAAGATTCTCGTGTTATTCCGATGAACGTCGCTGTATGATGAACAATGACTGCACAAACTGTGGCACTGACAATATCGCGACTGTCTTGCACATCAACGAAGATGCTGCGGATGCAAATGTCAATTATTATCGATGGCAGACGATCGATGGTAAGATTTCGAAATCAAGTTTATCTGCTTCTTTCACTGAAGCGTTAACATTTCTGAAGAGAGACATTCCTATTCTAAAGCGACATATCTTTTCAAAACGACAGCAACACAATGCGTATGCAGGTATGAAAGCCAACCTTGGTCAGGATGATATTCTCATTCATGTTGATTACGCAGAAAGTTATAGAAATGACCATCAAGATGCTATTCAAAGTTCATATTTCGGCTGTCAGACTTTCAGGATGTTTACAGCTTGTGCATACACCAAAGATGAGACTGATCAACATTTAGTGACTGACAATGTAGTGATTGTTACCGAATGCTCAGAACATGATCGAAAACCGTCCATGACGTGTCTTCAAAAGTCCATTGAAAAAGTCGAGCGCATACATTCCAAAGCATACAATAATATTCTTGTTTGGAGTGATGGATGTGCCTCTCAATTCCGTTCGAGATACATATTCAAACTGAATGCCGGAACCCTTTTTCCGGAGAAGAATCTGAGTTGGTTTTACAACGAACGAAACCATGGGAAAGGACCCATGGATGGGAGTGGTGGAGCAGTAAAAAATCACATTTTCCGAAAGGTAAAATCTGGCCACACGACCATCAACTTGCCAATGGAGTTTGTAGAATCGATTCGTCGTTTCCTTCCATCGATAAACGCGTTGTACGTTCCCAACAGCGATTCACTTATTGAGCCAGATGATATTGATGTGGCTCCTGTTATCAAGGAAACATTAAAAGTGCACAAGATTATAAGAATATTTCACCATGGAATTCTTCTACCTAGCTTGTGATGAAACATTTTTTCAAAGGCAATGGTACACTAATAATGGCCAACTTGCTTGTGGTCATGAGTGGAACTCAGTTGCTATGAGCTCCGAAAATCAGTGTGCTAGATGCAGCAAAAGTTATAATACTGGAGAAGAATGGTTACAGTGTCCCATTTGTCAAAATTGGTACGATGAGGCTTGTTTTTTTAATGAAGACTGGTTATTCTGGTTATTGAAGTGTCGATAGCAATTGTACAGGTCGACTACTCGTATAATTACATGTTTTTTAATACTATTTTGAGAGTTTTTTCTATCAAAATGTAAATGATAATTAAACAGATGACCCTATATTCATGTATAAAATATAAAACAGATGACTATATTTCCAGAAAAAAACAGTTCATTTCAAAGTTTGAAACAAAAGTAATATTTTATACTTTTCTTTCGTCTAACACTTCCGTCCGACATTTTAATGCACAATCTTTAAAAGTAATTTTTATAAGTTTAAAGTTATTCTTAAAAGTAAAATTTTAATGGGCATATAAAACAGATAACTTAGTTTCTAGAAAAATAGGTTATTTCAAAATTTGAAACAAAACTAATATTTCGTACATTTCTTCCGTCCGACATTTTAATGTACATTTTTTCAAAGGAAATTTTGATCTAATCATCCTCTGTACACTTGGTCTAAATAGCAAACAAACATTGTGCAGTGATCTTACTAAAAGCATAGAGTATTTTTCTAGATTCTGTTTATCGACGTTTTGATAGAAATTGAATAATACGAGAGAGAAATAAAATTACAAATATATCGATTCCGTCCGACATTTTCAGCTGTGTGTGTTGAGGTGTCAAATTTAAGACTTAGAACATGGTCTCTTCGCAGTTATTCCTTAAGGAAAACTTCATGCATTGATTTTTTGCGTTATTTTACAGCAACATGTACTCTTTCTTGCTTAGAATAGACCTACCACACGATTTTTGAAAAAAATGACAATGCTACGAGTATTCTGAAAATATAAAACTTATCAAAATTGCTGATTAAATACACAATTTCAATGAAAATGGACCGACTACAGTCTTTCACTGTCTCGTCGTCAAGAACTAAGTAATCGCGCAATTGAAGAGCCAATCACATGCCGATATTCTGTTAACGTTAAAAGTGAACACTCTGATAATGAAATAAAGAAATCCCTACGCTTATCGGATTCATTATATTACTTCGATTTATTTGCATTGTTGATCACATGAATCGGGTCGGTAAATCGAGTACAATCTCGACCTTCGGTCTCGACGAATCCTAGTGTGCGCTAATTGCCTTATTGCTTGACAGCGCGTCGGAGACGAATTTCAGTTTCAGCACGCTGTCATACTTTGATGACACTTTAATGCACCATTTACTAAAAAACCATTAACTAAAAACTGTACACAAAAAGGTTCAATCTATCCATCTTGTCAACGCTGTCATTCATTCTGAAACGGAGCTAATGATACAACGCTAAGTTAGCGTCCTCATAGCGTAAGATATTGATAACAACTATTCGACTTCTATGGCTCAAAATAGCAATGCACCGGCTCACCCACAGAATTAGATTGTTTAACCGCATCACCTTGCCAGAAGTGCAAGCTGATGCAAAACGATGGCACATGCAGGAACTTACTAAGTGGGCAAAAAGAAATTTTTAATACCAAGGAGAGATAGGAAAAGTAGTCGTGCGTCGCTTGCGGATTGCTGTGAATTCCTTCAAAATGCTCCGATCGCCACGATTCCTTCAGATTTGAAGAATTCAGATCATTGTGTTTAGGTTCGTATATCTTCCTTAGTTAAAATACTGAACCACTATATGCCGGTTTGGCATATTGCAGTTCAGAATAAAGAACGTAGATATATGAAAAACATTTTAATCATTCCATTTAAGTCCAAATTTGAATTAGAATTCTATGATGTTGAACAGCGATATGCTTCGTGGGTATATTGCGGTTCAATAGTAGCATATTGCAGTTCAGTTACATAGAAAACCGAAACACAATGATATTACAGTTTAGACAACTGAACCACAATAAGCTATGGCTGATCCGCTCATAGCATATTGCGGTTCAGCTGTCTAAACTGCAATATTGCATTGCGCAAAAGTTTTCTCAATAATTTTGGGCCCTCCGATCATTATTAAAAAAAGTTAGCAGGCGCATGAAAAAACGTTCACAAACTTCTCTGTAGAACTTGACATCAACTGCGACTCTTTGCTGTGTGATCCGGTTGATAACAGCCACTGAAACTTCGCAAAATTTGACGTGTTTAATGTTGAACTGTCTGCTCATTGTTCGATTGCTATGGTATTTAGTCAGCAGATTGTGCCATTTCATTAACGTTACATGTTCCGATGCCTCCTTTCTAGTCAAACAGAAGAAGAGACGACCTGTCTAATTCTGTGGGCTCACCAATCGCTGCATGATAGAGTTCATGAAGTGAAAGCTACCTTAGCGCAACCATAGAGTAGTTTATCTGAATATTTGGCAAGTGCTCCAGAATATCTCTATACTTAACTATTGCAAATATCAATTGTTCTACTTCTATGTCCTGAAATGTGCGTCTGCATACAATAACAGTGCAATAAGAAATTTTAACAGCCATATAGCGATAAATTCTTCGATAATATTTATATGACTGATATCAGTAGAATTGTAGATATTTAACAATAGAATTTAATCGATTATTCTACTAGTAGATTATCGTTTATTCTACTGGGTACATAGATCCATAGCGAAATATTGAAAACTGAGTAAATTAGTAAATTGAACAAATTTTAATCATTTATCAACAATAAGTATCATACTATGATGAGTCATGTCACATTGTCTCTTACTTCTCAAACTTGACATTGAATACACAGTTTGAGAAAGTTCCACTAAACATGTCTTTCATGTTGTCAACATTTGCAGTGTTAAACGCTTGAGTTTTATGAATTTCTATTCCCTTTAAGATATCGGTCAGCTCGGAAAATAGATAACTTACGATACTCGTAGATTCTCAGCGTTTAAACTATGCCAGTTTATCTAGTAATGTATTTTTTGCTATCTAGAGCAGATCTCGATAAATCCCGTCCCTCCTGTCCTCGTTAAAAACGAGGGCAAATTAAAACGCATAGAAATCCCTCATTTGAAAAAGAATGCAATAGATAACAAATTTCCCCGAATAGAGGATCATCACCTATAACATTGTTAATCTGTCCATGACTTCTAAATTAAGTCTATGATCCCTCCCCTCCCCGAATAAGATCAACTATAACATTGTGAAATTTGTCCCTACCCGATATAGATAAAACGGGCATAACTAAAACGGGAGTAAAGAGTTTATTTTGATTGATATTTGAGATATCTCAAATCTTCGGCCAATTATTCTTCAAAATTCCCTCGGGCTATGCCTGTCTCATTTAACAGATAATTATCTCATATTTTTATCAATCAATGAAACCTCCTTTAACCATTACTTATCTACTGAAATCAGTGTGATATCCTATACTTATTGCGCGATGAGGGTCATTTATCGTCCGTCCAGCAATAAGCGTCTGTTTTCTGTCGTCTGGCACATCTAAAGTATGAGGTTTGTTATCAAATGATCTCTTTGATCTAGTTTTCTCAATACTTGACCAAAACTACCGTAACGGAATTCGATTAGATCGAAATTTTATGGAGAACGTGATCGTATTATTAATTTTGCAATCAGAAGGAAAAGTTTTTTTCTAAAATGAAAAACCCGCTGTTCAAATGGGTTCAGACATACTACTGAGTTTATTGATAGAAATCGTGAAGCCATTTAGCCCGGCAGAAAATAACCGTTAAACCGTGCTCTGTCTGAACGGGCCTTCAGGAACATTTGTACTTTAAGAAATGTCTGCATCTCTATTTGACGTCGTGAAACTCCGCAGCAATTTGGAAATACTCTTGTCAGGATAGGAATGTCCCTTTATACAAACAGTCTGTTTGTCAAAGATTCATTTGTCACCAATATCGTGTCATGACTTTAAGGTGCATTAAGGGAATGTCTGACAGTATCTACAGCAAGACGCATTATATTACAAGTCAAAAAGTGTGACTAAGTGTATGATGGAGAATTAAATTCTAACTAAAACAAGAGCACGCAACTCCATTAGACTTAGTACACAGCAGGGTGTATGATTTAGATGAAATTTTATTGAACAGTCAACTGGTTAGGTCAATACACATTCGAGTCTGTAACAAGTAACTTATCAAGTGTTGATTCAACTGCATACCAAAATAGTTGGCGGTGCAACATCCTTTTATAATGCTTAGTATATGCACAGAAAGAAAGTATGCCTGCATTAACAGATTTCATGTATACAACATGGAAGCATTTTCTGACTACGTATCCTGTTCAACATAATTCATATTTTTCAAACATTTTCAACCATTTATTTTAGTGTGTGGCAGTAAAGGTTGTTTATTTATATGATAACTGGATAAGTGAAGCACCAAACATTCATGTCCAATGCGTACGCTACATGACTCGCAGAACACGTATTGACATAAATGTTTAAATAGTCAAACTGACGATGATGTTGTTTTACTTAGTAATGTACAAATTCACCAAATTAACTGACAACTATTGTTGCTTCCGGAGTCAAATTACGGTGAGTTAGAAAATATAGAGTTGCTAGACTGATGAACATTTTGTCGCGAATATTCTGTGAGCTAAAGGTCACTGAACAACTTATTGCCTCTCGGTCATTTTCGAGTTGCGACATAACCTTAACAAATCGAAAATGCGATTTGTACACTTGTGGCCATAGCTAATCCGATATACGGTATTATACTAGAAACAATAGATATTAGCAGGTGTCCCATATACCGGTAGAACCCAGCACTTAATAAGGCCGAATCTATAGAAAGCGTTGACATCGAAGTGCTACAGAAATGCTACATCGATATTTGAAGAGAATAATATTGATTGTACTTTATTCGTGAATTTCATAGAGAAGTGCTGTGTTTAACGGACTAATGGTTTGTTAAAGTTGGAGTAATGGGAAAGGTGGCTCAGGCAGATTGTGCTTAAGTTGTAACAACAATTCGTAAAAGAAAGTAATGGCCTATGTGGTTAAAATAACAGCATTTTAAATGTATTAAATTAAAATTCAAATTTAGATGTAGCAAAGATGAGAAAAAATCGACACTTTCTTTAGTAGCAGCTTGCACTAAAATAGTTTAGCTAAAAGTATTTAAACGGCAAACATTTCGCGACGCAGTCGCTGTCTCAGTTCAGTAAAAAGAAAGTGCACTGATAAAAAAACACTGCAATAAAAGATGCCTTCTTTTCAGTGCACTGAGGCAGTGATGTCTGATCAATCAACCATTGTGTCTCATTGATTTGACGAGAGGTGCCTCGCGATAATTGTAGTTTTCAATTTTTTTTGGATGGTGCTGTCCGAAATTAAGAATAATGCTGCCTGTGTCATTACAGAAAGAAACCAGTAATCCTTCTATCCATTCTTGGCAAGTTAAAGAGGCATCTACGAAGATTCAGAATATTCTCAAGAAAATGAGTAGTTGTCAGGTAATGATAAAAGAAGCAAAGAAAAAATGTGATGCCTTTTTGCTTTAAAACATTTAAATCATGCTCACACAAGTATTAACATTTATTATCTAGAACATAGTTTTGCGTTTTTAATTGATCGTATGTCCACAAAATATTAATGCATTGAATGTGGGCCTTATTAGCAACACAGATCTTATTAAGTTCCAGGATATCCAATGTACTACGACAGACCTTTGTTGTCAATCTACTGTGTGACATAGTCGAATGACATGCTGATCTGCTGTCTCGCTGCAACATGAATGCTGGTAGCATAGAAATAAACAGTTTATCTGAAGTTGACTAGAATGGAAATTGACTCAAGGTCGCGGCACATCCGGGGGAACAAAGTTGGGGCATGAAGAACCAATGAAAAGCTTAGAATCGCACATGTGACTGATTCTAACCCAATGATACAGACGTTGACAAGTGTATCTAAGTGAAAATGCGCACGATTTATATGCCACTATTGTGCATCGCATGAAGATTTACTTCCATTCTAGAAGCGTTATTGTTATAAATTTCTATGGCTGGTAGTGTTCTGTCAATAATAATACAGATTGTTTCATAAAAAATGGATCACCCTTAAACATCGCCTTAACTTCAACTTTGTCTAACTCCACCAAACTTGAACGAATTTCTCTGAAATTTGGAATATATGTCAGTTGTGCTTACTAATATCATTGTTGGAAATTTCAAGCATGAATATTGAGTTGTTTTCCTGTTATAGATAAAAAAGTAGTGACAATTTGAGCTTCATTTAGCAATGTTACACAAAATCATACCTCACTCTTATAAAATTACATTTGTTTCCTTTGTTATGTAATATGTTGTTCTACAAGCCAAAAGCTATCAAGCATAACAAAAATAAAGAAAATCGGTCAATCAGAGCCAGTATAGCACCATTATTCATCAACAATAATGTAACTGCTACATGTGATTAACTGGACTTCATGTTCCATAGCTTCCTGACTTCGTTGCGGTGGTGTTGGCAGCACTCCTGATTGCTTTCAGCTAGAAATCTATCTCTTACCGGTTGAAAACAATACAAAGCACAAATGAACAATAACGAGATCGCACTCACAAAAGGCAAAGTATCAGCCTTGCTAGAACAACTTCACATACAGCAAGGAAGCATGAATTCTGAACACTATGTGAATGCTTTACGAATGAACATTGGAATGACAGATCAACTTGGTGATCCATCGACTTGGTTATTTATGGATGATAATGCGTGTCACAGGAGTAGTAGAGTCAAATTATGCAAGTCTCAATTAGGGCATAGGACATTATCCTTGGCCAGCTTTTCTCCAGACTGCATCCCATGAAAATGTATGGAGTATTTAAAAAAACGTTCGTCGTGTTCACTGCTACCTACATATGCGTATCACAAACTTACGTACACTGTTAAAAGAGAGTGTGGAATGTTAAGAAAGTTCAAAATCAAAAATAACATCGAATCAATGCCTAGACGAATTGTAATGTCATTGACAATAGGGTAGGGCCACAAAAATATCTTAAGAAAAAGAACCGTTTACATAGTTCATACATATCAGATTATATAAGGACATTTAAATATATTAGGGACATGAAATAACATGAAAAATGCTTTCTGTATCATAGTTATGTTTTATTTAGTCAAATTTTAGGATGATCTACTTTTTATGAAACGGACTGTAGGACAATAAGCTGTCGATATCGCTTGGGGAAAGTCATCCCTTTTGAACCGTCAGCGAGGCTCAGTGAAGGAGGTGCGTGTTCCTCTCCACCGCGGACGTCGGTTCGATTCCTAGGTTGGGCGAGTGCGGTCGGAGAATCAAGGGTATTGGTGTCTTGTGTTGACTTAATAGTTGTCATTCTCTTTCTTTGCGAACATGAAAGAATATAATGCATGTCAAAGATCTAAAAATTGTATGCCAAACTCTTGTAGCATCTACATTTATGTACACTTCCCTGTAGATGATATAAGAGTTTGGCATACAATTTTCAAATCTTTGACATGCATTATATTCTTTCATGTTCGCATGACATACTGTCTCTGAGAAGCCCGTCTTAGTAATTCTGAAATTTGGTCGTCCCTTTTTAATTTATCATTTGCAACTTCTGAGAATTTTTACAGAAGTATTTGATTGAAAGACGTCTCCACAAAATTCAGTAGCATTTGATGGATTTTGACGTATGCATTATTGCTGAGTCTTTGTTACATTTACTTGAGATCCCATGGTATCGATCCTTTCAAGAATGTCATCGAAGCCAACCGATGAATGGTCAAAAACTGTCAGCGATTGAATAAATATGATCGTCTGTGCATTTTGCAATCATAGTGTCATCGCGCGTAGAAAGCAATTCCGAACAGAGACTGAGTCACATGTGCTTAGGTTTGAATAGCGGAAGGACCCAGATTCACGAGATCTTTCATTTTTTTATATTTACCAAAATAATACTGTCAAACGTTTTCTGCTAGTGGACTCTAGCAATTGTCCCATGAAGTTGTGGAATAAATATGGTCCATAGACGGATCCTTGTGGAACCTGTGACTTCACCGTGGACAGTTCAACCCGTGATGGGCCAAACAATAAAAATAGAAAGGAAGAACGCCTCCGACAAGGTAGATTGTTGTCACCTGTGATCGAAATCTGAATCGTACAGATCACTTGTTCGGGCAGGAAGCAAACTGCGATGAATAAAATCTATAGTACCGACTTCTTTAATGTCAATGACAAAAACTTTGGTTTAGTTATGGAAGTATTTCAAGTTGATATCACATTAATATATGATATACTCGTACATGTAGAATCGTGCGCCATCAAAGGCAAAAGGAAGATTACGGGAGAATGTTCGAGTTGAAGAAAACAATCCTCTTGGCTTTTCTCATCAAGCACTCAGCCACTTTTTGCAATGTATGTGAAGTTTTCAGCAGCTTTTGCAGTGAAAATTCGCATATATTTTGTTCATGCCTAATTTTCTAGTTTTCAAGAGAGATTCACACCCTGATTATGTTCACTATGCTGCTTTTTTAGAATATAAATCAACAAGTCTTATTTCCAGCCAGTTTACTGCAGGTTTGCACCAGAATTCGACTTTGTTCACAGGAATAGTCTATGCAGATAATCAAAAAATCTTAAACTCGACTTTGTTTTATCAGTTGCTTCAAAACTACGGAAGCAAATGAATAGCTGATCAAGTAAATAGAAATTAACTGATGGTTACTGAGGATTTTCACCGTTAAAAGTTATTTCTAACTTCACGTCTTTTCTTTGTAATGTCATTCGCATATTGTATGTAACAACTATTAAGTCAGGAGGAGCGAGCTCATGTACGACGCAATGTAGCCAAAATTGCATCTTTTTTTATTCGGAAAGTTCTGTGCCTCACAAAGTCCCGCATGTCTTCCCTTTCAGATACTGACTGCTCATGTAGAACACCTCCGATAGATCTATAGTGCACTATCGATCCCCTAATGACCATGGAAACATGGCGTAAGACTTGATAGATTTCTAGAAGCTGAATAAAAGCTGGTTTCCATTGGGTCGCGCGTCGTTCGTCGTAGCACCGTCTTTCGCAATATCGCGCTCTGATTGGTCAATTTTTCACGCAGCTGCGCTTCAACTCGCAAGACGGCTTCCAATTAATGTCTGCTGCTTTACCGTGTGTATTACCCTTGCGATGTTGCATGTAATGCAGTGCCCATTATGACTTCAATTATTTCAGCGCCCTGAATGTCGAGCGTTATTGTCGCAAGAAAGAGGGAAGATAATTGTGACGTCAAGTTTCACGCAACAGCGCAGACAGAGGCGTCGCTAAGGACACATCATTGGGGGGTGTTTGCTAAATTTTACCTGATTTACAACTAAGAACCAAAATTTACCTGATTATCGCACACACGCATACTCACACACACATTCCAACATGTTTCATGATTATAACCTGCAGAAGAGGTACCTAGTCATCTAATCGGCCGGAAATGACGCCTATAAAGAAAAATAATTTAATTGGTGGTTCATACGAATATTATTCATATTGAGTAGTCTCGACTGCTAAGGAAATTTTCGATGGTGTTTGCATCGAGAAAGTTAACACGCTGTTAACAATAAACTTCTACGCACAGAGATGACGGTGTGCCTTATTCATACCGTGCGCTTTCCGCGGTGCGCGTGTGACTGACGCGGTATGAGGAAGGTTCGATGAAATCCACCGTAGAGATGACGTCATCTCCTCAAGGGACAACGCAATAGCCAGAACTTATATGAATCAACGGCTAAATACACTACACAGCTAGGCAGAATGAGTTGCAGGCGTTTCAGCGTCAGGTGATTCAGTGCCAATATTCACTGGCCACATTATAGGTAGGGTACTGGAATTACATTTCAATTGCACTTAGATATTTTAAATTTAGCAGAGCTAACTCACATCGCCTTATGCTCCAATGTTTAAGAAAATGCGAGGCGACTGTTCCTCCCACAGAATTAGATTCATCTGCGCGGGCTTCGGTTTCCTAGAAAGGAAGAGTTATATGTAACCTTAATATCGAAATGGTACATCACAGAATTAGACAACTTGCTCCTTCTCGAATGGATAATTCGTGCATCACTTGCTATTGGAAATGGCAAACAATAAGCTGTCAGCAGAGGACAACAGAGTCAGTGAGAGATGCGTGCGTGCTGTGATATCACTCCTCGCACACACCAAAACACACATCGATGAGTGGCTTCCATTCGAGGAGAGGATGTGAAATCATCAAGTGAACTAATTTTCGTACACCTGCTACTTTCTTTATTAATGATGGGAAGGGCCAATATTATGGAGAAAACGTGTGGGCAATGATCTGAATTCTTCGAATCTGAAGGAATTTTGGCAATCGAAGCACTTTGCTGGAACTCACATTAATCCTTTTAATCCTCACATTCACATTAATCACTTTTTTTCCTATCTCTGTAAGGTATAAGGAATTCCTTTTTGCCCACCTAATAGGTTCCTCAATGTGCCGTCCATCACATTCTTCTATCACATTCATTAATCGCACTTCTAGCAAACCGAAGCAGATAAACAAAATATTTAATTCTGTGGTTCCTCCTGCTCGCATATACAGTCATCCCGGGTAGAGGTCGTTTTCAGTGCGCTATGTTTGACCGCTTTCGCGTGACAAATCAATATCATCGACAGCAACTAACCATATACTTTCTGGTGTCTAGAAAGGGTAAGAATTTCCCGACATTATGAATTGTTTTTGTGACAAGACGTGTTTTTGTGGCTAAGAACAACGGCAGTGAATATTGGAGCTGAATCGCCGGCAAACCGGCGGTTTACCTGACATTTCTCATTTTACCTGAATCTTTTAATAATTTCATGTTGGGGGGGGGGGTGCCACGGTCCCCCACACTCCCCGGTCGCGACGCCTCTGAGCGCAGACGATGAAGCGACCTACGACCTATTGCAAACCTGCTCAAATCGTCTCTTCTTTTGTTTGACTAGAAAGGAAACATCGGAAACTATAACGCTAATGAAATGCCACAATCTGCTGACATAATACCTGGCAATCGAAGAATAGGCATTAAACACGCCGAATTGTGGGAAGTTTCAGTGACTGTTATCAACCGGATTGCAGAGACACAGACGATGTCAATTTTCACGGCCATTTTTTCGTGCGCCTGCTAACTTTTTTAATAATGATCGGAGGGTCAACATTATCGAGAAAACATTTCTGCAATGATGTGAATCGTTCGCACTTTGAAGTAATTCACAGCAATCCGCAAGAGACGCACGACTATTTTTCCTATCTCTGCAAGGTACTAAAAATTTCTTTTTGCCGACCTAGTAAGTTCCTCCATATGCCATCGTTTTGAATCAGTTTGCACTTCTAGCAAAGTGATACGATTAAACAATCTAATTCTGTGGTTCCAATGCTTCCTTTCTAGTCAAACAGAAGAAGAGACGACCTGTCTAATTCTGTGATTCCACATAAGTTCCTCAGTATTGATGGTCACCGCCAGAACTAATCTCAAGAGCAGAAGATCAATTTTCTATCGAACGTAATGCAAATTCAAGACTGACGAACTAGCAGATTGACATCACATTTAAACGACACAGTCAATCAATTTAGATCGTGAGGAGTCGAACGGTGAGAAAAATAATATTTCCATTTGAAGAGTTTATCATAAAGTAACATTGAGTTGAAGTCGGTTTCGTCTGTTCCGAAATGATGGCCGCATTCGTGTTTGGCGTGTGCCACGCCAAGGGATGCTGCAGCAACACGTCCAGCCTACTCATCAGCAACAGGGGCCATCCGTTCACGTGTGGGCAGCCATCACCCTGACGGGCAAGACCGAGCTGGTAGTGCTCAACACGAACGTGACTGGTGAGCGTTATGCTGAACTGCTGCAAACGCAGCTTCTGCCATTTGCGACTCGAACATTCGGAGACGTGGCCAACTGGATCCTGCAAGATGATAACGCACCTTCGCATCGTGCATACAATGTGACGCAGCTGAAGGAAATCTTAGGGATACGGACTCTTCGCTGGCCATCAAGGTCGCCGGACATGAACCCGATAGAGCACGTGTGGGATTATCTGAAGCGCCAAGTTCAGCAGCGGGACCCGCCTCCGCAAACACTGCGTGAATTACAAGAGACAGTGATTGCAGTTTGGCAACAAATTCCTCAAAATTTTCTGAGACGGCTCGTCCTCAGAATTGCCGCGACGAATCAGTGCCTTATTGACTGCTCGCGGAGGTTATACCTGCTATTAACTTGTACAAGTATAGATGTTATGTTTAATAATTACTTTTCTTAATCATTAAAAGTTTGTCCTTTTCATTTACATGTTATTTTAATAATTTCTTTTCTTAATCATTAAAAGTTTGTCCTTTTCATTTACATGTTATGTTTAATAATTTCTTTTCTTAATCACTAAAAGTTTGTCCTATTCATTTACATTAGCTGTCAATCATGTCATTAGACCCTTGACCGCCGTCGGGCCGTAGCACAGATATCTATGTCGTTAGGATGCGTCCTCCATTCTTTATCAATTTGACGGATTTGACAGGTGGTGCGTTTTCAATTGTGCTAAGTGTATGTACTTTCCACTTAACAGTCCTGCCTGCAATCTGACCGATGAGGTTCGTGTGGTCTCTGATAAGAGCTACTTCTGCAAAGCGCGCGTTTAACCAATCACATAAGCCAAGGAAAGGCGAATATCTATGTCAGTCTCTATGGCTTGCTGCAATTGCATACAATGGCTGGATAGGATTGTCCTCTAGACTAACCCACACGCAAATGAATTTATCTCTGGCAGCGACCGGCACTAGAAAACCCACAGAATTAAATTGTTTAACCGCATCACTTTGCTAGAAGTGCAAAACTGATTCAAAACGACGGCACATGAAGGAACTTATTAAGTGGGCAAAAAGAAATTTTTAATACCTTACAGAGATAGGGAAAATAGTCGTGCGCCGCTTGCGGATTGCTCTGAATTCCTTCATAATGCTCCGATCGCCACGATTCCTTCAGATTCGAAGAATTCAGATCATTGCGCAAAAGTTTTCTCGATAATGTTGGGCAGTCCGATCATTATTAAAAAAGTTAGCAGGCGCACGAAAAAACGTTCACAAACTTCTCTGTAGAACTTGACATCGACTGTGTCTCTTTGCTGTGTGATCCGGTTGATAACAGTCACTGAAACTTCAGACAATTTTACGTGTTTGATGTTAAACTGGCTGCTCATTGTTCGATTTCTATGGTATTATGTCAGCAGATTGTGCCATTTCATTAACGTTACATGTTCCAATGGTTTCCTTTCTAGTCATACAGAAGAGGCGACCGGTCTAATTCTGTGAGAAAACCCCGTTCGCTCAGTTCATGCGTTTTCCAGAGAACGGCTGGAAATCTCGCTTACTCACTCACTAGAATGCACTGGAAGAAGCAGCCTGTATTTCAATATGACACGGTGAACAGAATTAATCTCCAATCGAAAGTGATTGAGTCAAATATAGCACCATGAGGTGATTT
Source organism: Prostheceraeus crozeri (assembly GCA_907163375.1). Taxonomy (NCBI): domain Eukaryota; kingdom Metazoa; phylum Platyhelminthes; order Polycladida; family Euryleptidae; genus Prostheceraeus; species Prostheceraeus crozeri. Next base: position 171,440 of record CAJQUW010016254.1, read on the forward strand.
ATACAAAAGTTGCAGTGTTCTGGAATCATCAAAAAAAAGGAGAATTTATATCCAACAAAATTGGAGATCCAACAATATGAGACGATCCAGGGGTTGACGGCAAAAGCGAGTTGGCCTAAGGACAACGAAAGTTGACGGCTACATCTGCCTGTCGCTAAAAGTGTGACCATGAACAGTCATTAGAACCTGGTGGGGCTATCAAGAATCTGGTTAATCCACTACTTTTTTCTGCGAATTTTACATTATCTGCTGCAGTATCATTACTTTGTCATCCCTTCTATTCTTGATACCACATCAATGTTTGTTCATATTTCCTCCTGAAGCTCTTACATCTTCAGTCATTGATAGCTACTACCATTCTGAAAAATAAGGACACAAAAAAGGTCTTTGATGATGCGCACGCAATAATTTCAGCCAGGGATGCGAAGTCGGAGTCCTGGAGTCCTATCATTTTTGCTGGAGGCGGAGTACCGTCAAATCATTTTTCCTCGTGCATAGCTAATTCTCGTGCGCTTAAACAATCTAATTCTGTGTAACCTTAAATCTATCATGATTGCGTCTCCGCGAGGGTGATATTCAGTGGTTCCGTTACCACTTTACTCTGCGGCTATTTCAAAGCGCTTCAATGTGTTTCCCACGTATTCTCTGTGTTTCATAGCGTGACCATGTCAGAATGGAGAAGTTTAGCATCGAGCGGCCATGCGGCTGCCAGCCGATATTTGTGACTGGGCATAGATTGCATTAATGAACAACACCCAATTTATAATTTATCTTCTATTTATGCTTTTGTTATTTTGCATTATTACCATAAGTGTTTGCATCCTCATGACTTCTGAAATCCAAATGGCATTCCAATGAATGAATTAACTCTTTATTACATCAATTATTCAATTTATGAAATGTAGATTTTGTTAATCCTCAGACTCCCTGACACTTTCATTACTCAAACAGAACTAATCTATCATGATCAAGAGTCTGACAATGCATCTGATGCTTATTGGAAAACATGTCATCATCTCAAAACAGGGGTCAAAGCACTTACGTTTAATTACTTTATATACACAAAGATTGCATTGAGAAAGTAGGAGAGTATTTAAGGACAAGAGTCAAAATTATTGAATTGCTGAAATTTTCGAGACTGCAGTGTAATCTAAGCATGTTTGGAAAATAAAAGCAATACAACACCCTTGTTTGAGTTTTTATTTGATAAATGAGAAAGGTACAGTTCAAAACTCTCAATAAGCATATTCATGCTCTAAGATAATCCTTCTGGAAATGACATGCTAAAGTAGACAAGCAAATGTCACAGTTTTGAAAAAATACAATGTCTTTCTGTACACTGTCCGTTACTTTTTCTTTTGCAAATCCTACATTTTTTTCAAGCAATACAAATTGAAAAATACGCCCTTAATCCTTGAAGGCTTGAAAAATCGTTCATCATTTCTGCACTGTGTAGGAAATATAGGAACACTCTTTAGAAAAATTGAGAAATCAGGAAGACACATTTATGTTGTCGAGAGACATTTATCTACTTTCTCTGCATTTAAATTTGCTACTTAATACTGAACTAAGGGCAAGTGAGAGACTGCTGATTTCAGTAGGATTGTTAAGTCATTAAGCACAACACTTTTCCAACATACAGCGGATTTTCAGTCTTTCAGCACATTGCTAGCTTCAACCACGGCCGATCTTACCGACCCCCGAACCTCCGATCGAAGGGGCCTCGCGCGATGGTGCTATGTTCCTGTTTGTATGTTATTATTGCATCTCATTAATCATGTTACTAAGCATATTATTCGCTAATTATTCGCTAGCATTATTAGCTAAATATGCTAATGATGTTTTCATGGTTGGCATAATTTGCAATGACACTATTACAAGTCTTCTCATTCATGGCAATAACGAATTGCTACAGTGGCTGAATGAATGCAAAATGGAAGTCAAAACAGAGAAGTGTTCCCAAATGTTTGTTTAAATTTCAAATACGAAGGATTTAGCTGATTTGGGTGTTCCCAACATTTCTCTAAATGACCGCATCAAAGTTCTTGGCATTACAATCAACCAAAATTTTAAGTGGAATACACGTAGCTAATATCACAAAGAGAGCTTCATCTAGACTTTCTGTGTTGCGGTAATTGAAGCCATTTCTGGAAGTGCGCCAACTGATCGAGATATATTTCAATTGCATAAGGAGCGTATTGGAATATGGAGCCCCTTTTGTGAATCTTCCGAGTAGAGAAAGATATCTCATCGAGCAAATACAATCCAGAGCACACAGAATTGTGTGTGGCTCTTCTAACTGCACTGGTGCACATTTCGTGACTTTAGAGTACCGTAGATGCATCACTGGAAGACAAGATAAGACAAGACAAGACAATTCTTTATTGAGATTCATATTGTGCGGTGAACGCCTGACATGCATGAGGTTGGATAAATAATAAAAAGAGTAAGCATAAAGGTTGGTGCAATAAAACAGAGATGTGCATGCAAGTGCATCATCTTCCAAAACGAATAAAAGAATTGCTAAAACGTAGTTTTGGCTCGAGGCGCTCTTATACATAGTGGATTTTGCAAGGTAGGTGCTCTATTCACAAACATTTCATGCAAAGTGTGATTGTTATCCCTAGCTATCGCTAGAAACAGTCGCTTGCACAACATTTCTGTCGACACATGCAGATCTACGTATTCATAGTTGCGGAAGAATCTTGTCGCCAGCTTCTCAACACGAACAAGTTTTTTAAACAGATAACTAGGGATATTGCAAAATGTGGGGAATCCATAAGTAAGAGCAGATCTAATGAAAGAAACGTAGCATTCAAAAATGATCTTCTTGGGGCAATCACATCGCTTTAAGTTACGAAGTATGTACATTCGTCCATAACACTTCTTCAGCAAAAGGGAAATATGTTCCTTCCATGACAAATCATTAGAAAACGTAATGCCCAATAACTTCATAGACGCTACAGTAGAAATAGCAGAAGCATTATCATGGGAAAAAATGGATGAAACAGAAATAGACTTTTTTGTGATACAATTCATTACAGCGCATTTATCATAATTAATAGACAAACCTATGGCATTTGACCAACCTTCCCCATGTTGAAACTCACACTGAATCCTTCTTTCGCACGAGATCCATTCGACGAAATAATTCGATTTGCACGACATGGTGCTGGACCTGAAAACATGCAGAACATGGATAACATGCTGAAGCATATTTCTAATTATAGGCCAATTTGCTTGTTGCTTTGAGAATAGTGATTGTCTCAGTGGCGGCAATACCCACAATCCTTCTTTTTCATCGTTTCGTTGAGGATGACTCTCATCCTCTGAATCACCTGTCTCCTTGCATAAACTCGTATTCTCAAACATTTCGTGTGCCACAATAGCGCTCATCGATTCGCGACAAATCATTCATTGTTACTATGATACTTCTAGCCAACAAAGGTTTTATCTAGTTCGTTTTATCTTGTTATTGTTGATTTCATGTTATTTGTCAAGCTTGAATATCTATATATGTTACCTCACGATTTCCATTATTGATAAAAATAAACGTATATCACTATTATTATTATTATTATTGAGGTTGTAGAGCCAGTCAAACTGTTTTGTACAGTTTCTCACCAGCTGGGATGTTAGAAATCAATGACAAAGATGATGATGGTGAGCTGGATCTATTTTGTATCAACAATCTCTTTTCAAATGATGTTGACGCACGAGATCCATTCGACGAAATAATTCGATTTGCACGACATGATGCTTGACCTGAAAACATGCAGAACATGGATAACATGCTGAAGCATATTTCTATAAATGATTTGATTGACTTGTAGGCCAATTTGCTTGTTGATTTGAGAATAGTGATATTCGTGTCTCAGAGGCGAATGACGAAAGAGGCTTCAGTAAACTCAATCACATAAAGCCATTTTTCTCAGCGAATATGCTAAACTGCCTCTCTCTCTCATGTCAATAGGGCATGAAACATTCAGTGAATTTGAAATAGAAACCCTGATAAATGACTTTGTTGCATGAAATCTCGGAAAGCTCAATTGTCAAAAAATTGAAGTACGTACATTTTATCAATTACTACAAACAGATAAAAACCTACTTATGTATAGAAGTATCTATTTGTAGTAGTCCTTGCAACTCAGCACTACCCGAGTACGCAACCGAGAGCATAGCAATATATTTTGATGCCAATTATAACGCTAAGTTTAGTATTCAGCTTCAGTAATCGCACGTGAAGCAGCTGTAATCGGAACTACACTGTAAATCGCTCAATACCAATCATATACGAAGGATGCATACCAAAATATTTTTTTGGTATATTTCTGTATGATCTTGGTATATATTTGTATGCTTTTCGCATGTCATTTCAAGTGTGGTATGCTTTACATACTAAAGCCATACCAGCACAATGTTAAAAGAAAGCATCAATCATGTCCAAAGTATGTTGATTTAAGGCTTTTTGTCAATAAAGATCACACTAATGCTACTACTGCTTTGTAAGTAGTGAGATAATGACATTTTATAGTCAAATTAACAATACTGAATTCGATTTTAATACATGTAAGTCCGAGGCATTTCATAAATAATCAATAAGTATTTGACCATCAACAATTATGCATTAAGTAATTTTGGAACTAAGCATATTATCAATCCAAAATAAAGACACATTATAATTCATGAACGCAAAAATAGTCATGTTTGAGATATATAAGTCAACATGGTTGCTGAAAAGTTATCGTTTTATTGAAATGGTGTTTATGAATTTAGTTCAAGGAAATGAGGTAATTATGAATCTTGTGAATGCTATAAGACAAGTTGCAAAGATGACATGCGGCTTTAATTCCACAACAAATCTAATCTAGTTAAATACGACACTTTCACATAGAAATATTCACGGCTGGTATTACTGGAAAAAAGTTATTTGTAAGTAGTATGTAGTATAACATATTTTTTACCATATGACATAAAGCTATTCATACGAAAGACATGCGAAACACATACCAATTTGCATCGGGTCTCGTATATAAAACATACCAAGAATTCGTATTTCAACGTAAAACAGCCAATCACAGTTAGCATACGAAAGTAAATGGCCATTCGTATGAAAAACATACCAGATTTCTTTATACATACCAGAATCTCGTATCAAATGTTGGTTTCAAATTGTATGTAAACTTGGTATGCGTTTGTATGTAATTTTCGTATCCAGCGATTTACAGTGTAGAAATCAAAACATTTATGGTGAGGGGGCCACGCACAGCATAAAACCGGGACTGGCTTCAACATCCGTAAAGTTTCAGCTCTAGCAGGACATTTTGACGACAGATGTAGAGAGGTAGACTTAGTGGTAATTTGGATGCTCAGATTATGACAGGACTTTTATGTAGTGGCTCAAAATGTGAACAAGGTGAATATCTACCTACATAATATGCACATTTATTCAATTTGCTGACAATTAACCGCATTCATCCTTTCTAAAATATTGTTCCATATCACATGAAATTTTGCGGGACAGCATATTTCGTGTGTGAAATTTCTAATGATGGCATTCTTTTGACATAAGTCTCTAATCTTCGTGCCGAAAAAGGTATTTCAAATCTTTAAACCACCGACTTTCATCAATTTTTGAAGTTTCTGAATTTGGCAATGAAACAGTTCTTTGATTGCTTTTGAGTCCAAAAGGTGATCGATCAGATTGATTTAAGCATGGAATACAAACAACTAATGATGTTTCGTTGACGAAGATGAAAGTGAAAACGTGTAATTGTTTGGTTTTTGGTTAATGAAAACGAAAACGAAAACTTATCAACATTTTCGTTTTTATGTCGGTAAGCGAGATATACATGAATTGACATCATATCAGCTCAACTCTCGAAAACCGAGAAACTACAAGCTGCATACCACAGCAGAAAGCGTTCCATTGTGAACTTACCGCATCGCTAGTACTACATGTACAGATAGGATCCCAACATATATTAAAATGTCCTAGTAATGCTTGTATATCCACAAAACTCCTAGCCTCATTCATCTTAGTGTCGAAGTATTCCAAGTTCTGAGAAAATATGTGTGTAGAACCTCGACGTAAATTGGATGATGATCAACTTTTTTTGGGCCGCGGGCCAGATTATCAATCCTAAAATGAATCCGGGCCGCATCCAACTTTAGTAGTGCTACTAAAATCCTACTTTTCAGTGCTTAACTGAATGCTTATCATAGAGTAAGTAACTCCGCATTTATTAAATCCCCAATGTGTATACACTTTCGATTTTATTAAATGAACTCGAGGGACATACAGGTGGTATTGTTTCCAAATGTGAGATATGCTAATTTTTTCAGTTTTGCAGAAATTACAACGGAATTGACTGATCATGATAGTAATGCAGAAGGAATGATATTATTCTACTGATCTTCCGTGTCATGACAGTCTTGGAGAGGTGATGTTTGTTCAATTAGCAACTCGATGACCTGCTGCTGCTGCTATTGCTCTCATGCTGAATCTCAAGAGAATCTTCTTAAGCGTGATCATTTCACAAGCAGCCTGCCACTGGTAGAGCAAAATTACATAACCAAAGACAATGATTTTGATTGACTTTGAAAGGTGTAAATTGGGTCCGCATCAACATTCAGATTCAAGAAGTGAAACATGAATTTAGTGAATCACAAAATCATGCCGATGAAAATTGAATTAGAAACATGAAACTTCAGCCACGACACCACAATAAGATCTCGACTTTTACATGAAGACTTCCATTATAATGCCGCTCATTAGATTTCCTTGATCATCAGTATAATTTCCGCTTAGTTGCGATGCCTGTTAGCAAATGTTCATTTCTTCTGATATCCAACTTGTTTCATACTACTTCAGCATTAGGGACGTCATGTCAGTAGTATTTAAATTGGTTAGCTTTTTCAAAACTGCTCAATTAATTTCTTGGACCGCAGGAACGTAATCTCAGCAAAAATCTGAATCTTTTCATATAAAAATGTTCACTGCATACAGATTCTTTTTTGAGTCGACACTCTACCTATAGGCCTATATACTTGCTCTATGATGTTAATTATTCATTTTCACCTCTTGAAATAATTCATCAGAAATGTATATCTTCACCTCACATCTAAAAATGCAGAACAAGATTTACAATGTGCTCTTTGTAGATGTTTTCTACATTTATAAATGTTAAAAAATCAAATTTTCAAATTTTCCTTTATATTTTACATATAGTCTGACCTTGTTTAAATACTCAGAAAACCATTTGAATGTAAGGAGATTTTCAAAAAAGGTCATGGAAAACCTAAAACTTAATGATTTTTCTGTGATTGATGAGCTGCAGACAACACGACAAGGTCTAAGTTCCATGCTGAAAAAAGCAGCATTTTCCAACTTTTTGTCTGTGCTTCCATATGCACGCATATGCTCGCATATGCACGTAGATCCAACAAGCGAGGAAACGGCATCTATAGCATTGTCTGGATACCGTTCTCGAAGAAGCTAATGTTTGTAGAAATCCTGTAATATAGATTTCAATACTTGTAATTGTGCTTGGACCTCATTACAGTTCATTTTGAAATTGTTATGTGGGCCGCACGAGATGGCATCTACTTGATTGGCTGGCTACCTTCGTGAAATCGTCTTTCTTGCTTCGTGTGAAGCGGGTGATGTGACTGAGAGACCGAAGAGTTCGCTTTGGGACCATTCTTTCAAGAATGAAGTCATGCAATATGATTCATTCATACGAAAGGGTACACTTCCATCATTGAGGGCAGAAAAAACTTGCGAGACAACTCTTCGAAAGGGAGAATTCAAATGATTATGAAGAGACTTAAAAATAGCTGCTAAAAAGCACCATTGCTAAAAAAATTTATAGGTCTTAGGCTGTTTGCACAATGTTTGAATTTCGAATACTGTATATGATGTCTTTTGTGAAATTTGAAATGAGGTAAATGAATTAACTTTGACGCACTCCGTTGAAATTATGTTAAAAATACATTTAAAAGCTATCACAAATTTTAACAGCTCAGATTCTCATGCACAGTTATTACTATTTATTTGTATCTAATATTTTCATTTTTATCCTTGTACATTAGGCTACATTATAGTTATCACTATATTACAGAATTGTCACAAAATTGTTTGCAAAAATCGTCTATTAATATGGTGCAGTTTTAATTTATAGAGCTGCTGACATAAAAAACGGACCACCCAAATTCCGCTGAAATTCAAACGATTCTCATGCCTTCCAATTGAGCCTAACATCAACGTGCCATGCATCATTCGAAAGATTGCATTCTCTTTAACATGAGCTATGATAGACTTGCATCCGTTGTTGTAGTGCACAAAATATAAAAATTACTCAAATTACCGATTGCAATTTTTCAATAAGGAAACATGTGAGTGTGAAAACTATTCTGGCACAGGGGGAGCGACCATGTTCTGAGCTCTGTACTGGCCATCAAAATCGGTGAACTAAATTTGTGATATCGTGAAGTTATCACAAAGTCGTCACTATTTTGACTGAGAATGTTTTACCGGGTGTTTCAAGTTTTAGTACGAGAAGTATTACCCATATTCAAAGATCTATGGAGTCATAATTCCAGGTAAATATATATTGAAATGACATTGAAATACATTTCCCTCAAAAGCATGACACAAATGAATGCGGAGTTCAAACCTCCAAAAAATACTTTTAAATATGTCACAAATCTTCCAGTGGGCGGAAGCCATCGATTTTTGGCGAAACGTTTGGAAATACGCTAGAACGAAAAGTCACAAGAACATAAGTCGAACTTCACGGTCGAACATCAAAACTGCGACAGGGGTGCGAAATCGTCATCCCTCCGCACACGGTTATGAAAGAATGTCGAATGCTGAAACGGAAGACATCAGAAGATTAAAAGTTTTTAAAAATGTTTTGATAGTTTTGTCAGTGTATGTAATGAAATAAAATAAGCGTTCCGGTCCTAAACAGCATTATATGTATCATCGACGATACATCTTCATTCTCTAAATCTTTCTGCAAGTATGACAAACATTTGACAGCTATTTAGCTCTACTGCAATGAACAAATATCATGAAAACCTCAAAAAAAGCAAAACGGTGAAACATTTTAGAGTTGTGCATGTAAATTGAGAAACGACAGCACACCGCAATGCAAGACACAGTCCAAGCTATTTTGCTAAAATTGCTAAAAAGCAATCTGGAAAAGTAAATTAAGCACAAGTCATTTTGCACGACAGTAGTGTCCAAAAGAATTTGCTCGCACCTTGTGCTGATTAGAGGAGAACAATTTATTACTGACGTGCGCGTATAACATTTTGACAATGTCGCGCACTGTGTGAGAGGAATCACTCTTATTACACGAACAAATGAAAATCAGCGGAGCATTCAAAAATCCAAGAAAAAGTGAAGTTAGAAAACGGAAAAAGTTGACCAACAGTCTGTAAAAAATCAGCAAATCAATACCCCTCATACGACGGCAGTGTTAGCCAAGGTGTCCATCCAAGGACACAGTTGGCAGAGTTGGAAGTAGGTCGTGGGTCAAGTGGGTCGTGGGTCAAACTTAGTTGACCCACTTCCAACCGGTTTGACCCATGATAGATTTGACAATCTCAAATACAGTAAACTTCATATATTCGTATTCCTATCATTCATGAAAAATGATTGAGTCAGTGTCACTGAAAGGGTTGATGGATGCACACAGTCAAAATATGCAACACAATTAACTTTCACACGCCTCATACAGTTTCGAAAGGGGCGGAATTCACACAAATTAAAGGCTCGAAAACAATTGCTGCTGTCTACTGAGAGATGTTGGTTGGTGGAGAGAAGTTGTTTGAGTACAATTGTGCATGCTCGATTCTCTGTCGCCATGTCTGACGATACCCAATGATGTGTGACCTTGATTTCAGAGATACAGGTACTGAAGAAGTCAGGTATTCAGAGGTATTATTAATCTTGAAAATTTTCTTGCAATGCCAGCTGACCTTCGTTTTGTTTGTTTCGTTTTTGGTATTTCGTAGAAAATGTCCTCTGGTAGAGATTAGAATGGTAAATCTCTGGTAAAGATTGATCAGATCCTAAATATTTGCGAAATATATCTTGATGATATCTTGATAATATACATGCTTCCTATCTAAAGTATTTAGCTGTTCAATCTACTTTCGCTTCATACATGTTCCATGTATCTCATTGCCCATTCGATACATGATAATCTGAAACACGATAATTCATACGACGGTCATTGATATAGACTTATCCCTTTCACACAGACTTGTTACGGCAGAGCTATATTTGGAGATATTTTTTGACACTTCGTATCAATAAAAAGTTTCGTTTTGATATTTGATTTGGTATCAATAAAAATAGGAATATTTACATGATGTCACTAGTGATTGTTATCAAAACGTACTCGCACATGTAGCGCCACTCAATATCTTTATCACAATGTTCATCTTTATGTGCATTGTAAGCTAATTCTTCAATTACAATCTTGTCCTCGTGAAATTTTCTATTCACGCGTTACGCTTGCTTACTCCATTTGCTTTTTAATGAATGTCATTCCTACTTCAAAAATACAACTCTTTACTTACATCTAGCATTAGCGGAAGTTAATGAAATTTGAATCGATTGCCATCAGAAGCAAGAAAATATTAGTTTGACGATTTTTCTGGGATAATATTCACACATGTAGTATCTAACATAATAAATGCATGAATAAATGATTAAGGCCTACTGCAATCTTATTTTTTTAACTTCATTTGATTAGGAAATGTTAAATTTTAAATTTAGTCTGGAGGGTCCTCAACGTAGCAAATCATCTCTCTGCGAGTTAAATAGGTAGCACAAAAAAGGATAGTCAATAATTATAACAAGAAACAGAAACGTTAAAAGTTTTTTAGATCCCTAGGCATTTGTGGTACATGAACTTTGATTATAAGATAATTTTGACGAGGTTGTATGTTTATTTATCATGTGACAAGTGATCTGATACACTTGAATCCTCATAACAAATCTGAACAACAATTTTGATACTACGAGGCCTCTACCAAGATAGACCTAGAATCTTGAATAAAAATGAAACTAAAGATGATACTATAAAAGGAAATTGCACTCACATCATTCACCCTTGCAACATATGGGTCAGGTGGGTCAAGTGGGTCATGGGTCATGTTTTCGGGAGAAGTCGGTGGGTCAGGTGGGTCGTGGGTCACATATGCCGTGGGTCAGGTGGGTCATGGTTCAAGTTTCGTTGACCCACTTCCAACTCTGACAGTTGGCACTACCTACTTGGATCCAAACACAGATGCGGTGGTGGTGCAGATATGAGGCAGCTCTTATTTCGCCAGATTCATCCATTAGTCGCCTGCCTAACTTTTTCAAAAATGTAATCGCTGACGTGGCAAGTGCTTCTATGGCGATTGGCACGAAAGTATGAGTTCGCTGAACCTCCTCATAGTTCAAGACTTTCTTGGATTCATCTTGGTGAGTCACTTCTGTATGAGTGACATCAATGTAGGATGCTGCCAAGGCATGACATCAGGCAAATACCCACATCAGTCTTCAACCACGTTCCCAATTCAAGAGGTTAACCCGTCGGGTCATTTCTTATCCGAACGGAAGAAACCCAGTAGCCCGGTTCTGTTGGGTATTCCCTCTGAAACAAGAGCACGAGACAAAATGTCGTTGACACACCATTTCGATGATATCGGCGTGATGCCCTCTTAGTCCGGGAGCTAGCGTGAAGTTGTGCAGGGAACGAGGTAGTACATAGAACTTTCACATAGCATAGTACACCTCTGACCTACTGCAAAACTTCGCGTCTGCCGGATCAGATCATTTGCTTTTCAGAAATAGAGATGATAACACAATCCTATGTAGCCTATTTCCAGTGGTAAAATTGTGACATTTAAGGTGTTGACTCCATTTTTTTGAATTTTTGCTCATAAAAGTTACACAAATTGGTATTTTGTTGAACTGGTTATTGTAGAAATCATCTACAGATCATGATCTTTCAAATGAGTTATCATTCAGTGACAGAGGATGAAGTAAAGTTTACAAACAGACACTTTTCGTTAAAGTATATCAACAATTTTCCTGAAATTTCTATGTTAAAATTTGCAGTTACACCAACGAAAAGTGTCTGTTTGTACACTTTACTTCATCCTCTGTCACTGAATGATAACTCATTTGAAAGATCATGATCTGTAGATGATTTCTATAACAACTAGTTCAACAAAATACCAATTTGTGTAACTTTTATGAGCAAAAATTCAAAAAAATGGAGTCAACACCTTAAATGTCACAATTTTACCACTGGAAATACATAGGATTGTGCTATCCTCTCTATTTCTGAAAAGCAAATGATCTGATCCGGCAGACGCAAAGTTTTGCAGTAGGTTAGAGGTGTACTATGCTATGTGAAAGTTTTATGTACTACCTCGTTCCCTGCACAACTTCACGCTAGCTCCCGGGCTATCTTGCACACTACCGGATGCTGTCCTTGCACATCTAAATATTCTTCACATCGCATTTATGGATGGCACAAATAATTCCGTCGATCCATGTAGTGCTGGCTGTATCAAGCTGTTCATTGTCATTAACAAGCCGAGTGATGGAATGGGATACGCATTGAGCCAGTGCCAGAAGACGAACTTGGTCGCTGTTATCAACATCATCAATAATTTATCAAAGAGGACGTTTTTCATAGGAATGTCCCATTGCTTCTGCTCTTGAGGACAGTGTGAAGGAGGAATGCAACCAGTGGCAATGTTTTCACACATTATTGTTTTGAAGAATCAATTTTGAAAGTCAATTATTGTCTGCATGAACATGATTTGGAGTGCAGTGATATATACTTGAACTTTCCCTTTTAGAGGCATTCCACAGCCAACATGATAGAGAATGAAACATGTGTTCACAACTAGACGATAGTTCTCCATTAAAGACCTCATCTTACGCAAAAGATAAATACCTTGAATTGCGAAGTTGTTTATCAAGTACTGTTTCTTTGCAACTTAATTATCTCTACTCGTATAATGAAGAAGTAGTAGACCAAACAACACTCAGAAAACAAGTGAAGCAAGAAGAAAGCTGTCTGCTTGTCTACGTACTTTAGACTGAATAAACCCAAATATCATGCTTCAATGGATAACTTCACAATCAAGAATTAGCGATATTTTATAAGAATGATGAGAAAATAAGACTTAAATAGTCATAGTGTTGGTTTGCTGCGGCCTTGAAATTAATGCAATTTATTTTTGAACACTTTTAAGTCCAGGAAGGTATATTTTGCTTCAGCTAAGTATTTTATGAAAAAGACATTTGCTGGGTTATGTTAATTGACAAATACATGTAAATAAAAGATACAAAAGAAAAAATGCATGGCTGCCACAACCAATGTTTGAAGGATTGAGAATATTAATTATTGCACTTAACTGCATAATCAAATAAACAAAAAATAATAAAAAAATACATTGTTGACAAGTGGTGATTGATATCTAAACGGTCATACCTTCACTCTCAAAATACATGAGACACGATATGGAGCGACTGAAGCCGCGGGATATTCTTCTTCAAATTAATGATGCAGAGAATTTTGGGATAAAACATCAAAACGAAGTAATGGCGGCTCATTGGGAGCCTTGCAAAGGTGTTGCGATATTCACATGGATTGCTTACTATCAGGATGGTGATGACATTGCTCATGAAGCAATCGCAGTGTTTTCGGATGCACCAAGACACGGCACTATCGAAACGCATTCATTTCTTCAGCGTGTGATTGAAAGGCTGGAATCTATTATTCATAACAAAACGCAAAATTTGATCTTGTGGAAAGATGGAGCTGATGCGCATTTTGAAAATTGCTATTCAATGGTTGCCCTGACATTTTTCAAAGAAACTGAATGGAATTTTCAAAAGAGCTATCATGGCAAGGGAGCTCACGACGAAATTGGAGGACTCCTGAAATTCAATGTCTGGAGGAACATTCTGCAAAACCAGGTTATTGTCAGAACCACTGACGATTTTTACAGCTTCGCAGTCATTCGTGATATTGACTGAACTAATTTATGTTTCTAAAGAAGAAGTTGATGAAACGGCCGTCTTATGACAAGCTTTGGTTAGACTGTGAAACAATGACGAATGTTCAGTCAGGCAGACAAGTCAAGGTTATTGATCGCTACAAGAGTGCATCATTGTTTCCAAATTCTGAAGATGAAACTTTTTTCGCCATCAGTGATCTAGGCCTACATCGGATTGCACAAGAAGATGTGCCTGACGAGTCAGAGTAGGATTCAGTAGTCAGAGAATAATTCATTACAGTTATTATTCATATGATGGAAACTTGTTTTATTCTTATTTCTAAAATTATTTTGCTAAACACAAATGAACATCATTTTGAAAGAAGCAAAAATAAGCAATTTTCTGCGACCGTGTTGTAATTTTGTTCCTAATATTTCGGCTTAGCCTTTATCAAGGGATGCAGAAAAGGAAATTATACAGAATGTCATTAAGAAAAATTTAAACTAACCTATCTATGAAATACAACCTAGAACCTTAGTAGAGCATGGACATTGGGACATGCTAACAAAGAGTTTCAGCAAAAATATCATGGATTACAAAAGGATAAAAATATCTATAAAGGGAGGAAAGCTAGAAGTTAGTCAGAATTAATATGATTGAGTAGCATTTCAGTTGGCCTTGCTTTTATCTCCTTCTTTTCGACCCTTCTTCTTTGAACCATGCACTGCAAGTTTCGATGTAATATTAACCATGTGATGGACTTGTGTGTGATTGGGGAGTTGTGTGTGATGAGATGTTTATAAACTTCAGATTCAGGGCCTTTTAGATGTTCATTAATTCTTGATCTCATTGTTCTCGAGGTTTCCCCAACATGTAGTTTGTCGCATTCGTTGTTGTTAATTGTTGATTGACAATCAATTGTTAATTGTTGTTGCAACAATTAGCATGTTGTTAGCATGTCCCAATGTCCATGCTCTACTAAGGTTCTAGGTTGTATTTCATAGATAGGTTAGTTTAAATTTTTCTTAATGACATTCTGTATAATTTCCTTTTCTGCATCCCTTGATAAAGGCTAAGCCGAAATATTGGGAATAAAATTACAACACGGTCGCAGAAAATTGCTTATTTTTGCTTCTTTCAAAATGATTGAATCCCGACCGATGGCAACTAAAAATCAAATACAAATGAACATATTTTGATTTGATAAGCTTATTGTCTTAAGCATTGTATTTTTAAAGTTTTGCATTTCTTATTTCTTAAAGAAAGAAGGAGTGCTCAATTATTTTGAAAAATGGTTATATTTCATTTCTTATTCTTTTAATCATTTAAAATTTCGCAAAAGTTTAATGAAAGACGAATGTAAGTCATTTGCGATTAATGTAACTCATTATTTTACATCAGTTGAATACCAAACCCAAAATGTGGAGAAATAGTACTTTAAATGATGCATCAATTTGCAATGTCACAACCGTCCCGAGACGCTTTTCTAAGCTTATATTATTACGGTAGGCAGCAACCTTAAATTTCGACTAAGTGTTATCATTTTTCTAATAAATACATCCTTGAACGCTTGCAATGTTGATATCATGTTGACAGACAGCCTCAATTCGCAGAAAATTAAACTTATGTAAGGTGAACTCAACATATTGCATTTTCCGCCTGTCACGACCGTCACATTACATAATCACAGATGTGACAAAGAGAACGAGACATTTGAAGATTTTTTATGATGTACAGCTGCAGCAAACTTTAGGTTGAGCTTATAAGTTAAGATAAGATAAACTTTATTGACTCACATGCACAAAGTGATTCGGTGAGAGCGTACAATTAAAGACAGAACATAGAAGACAAGATATATACGTAAAGAAATCTCATATCTCATGGCAATATTTAATGAAGGACTCTCCGAACCGTTTCGTCCTTGTTTTGGGTGGTCTTAGAGTGGATTTATCTCTGGTTCTGCGACATTTCGTTGAAGGAACATGTCTCTCAGAGGATGAAGTTCATCAGATTCAATTTTTGAAAAGAGCCTGAAACACGTCCGATCGGCCACAGTCATGATGCTGAAATGAGTCATGAGGCTGGAACATCACATCATCCTTGCCAATAATCGCAGATACCCGTCGTTCAAGGAGCACGAATTTATCTTTCAGTTGCTTTGTCAAATTGCAGAAGGCTTACAAAAGTAGCGTATGCTTGACAAATGACAGGTGGAGTTGCTCTGCGTAAGTTCCTCACGATGTAAATCAGTTGGCAAGCTTTAGTAATTACTTATTGACGTGATAGATAAGCCGAGAAGAGTCAGCTGAAGCTGAGGTATGGCATAGCCCTCAGCAGAGATCACCGGATGCACATCAAAATTCCTTTTCGTAACAATGTCAAGAATCTTGCTTTTAGAGATGTTGATAGGAAGACGATTTCGTGAAGACCATGTGACGCAATTATTCCACTCATCCTGCAGCCTGTCATCTTCAATACAATGAATTAGACTGTCTTTGATGACAGCAGTGTTATCCAGAACTGGTTGGAAGCTGTCAACTACCATGGAGAAGAGAATCGGGCCCATGAGACTTCCCTGTGGAACGCCGCTTGTGATTCGTCTCCATTCCGAAGTAATGTTATTCCTTTTGACACGCATAAAGCGATTTTCTAAGAAGCTGATCAACAGAGTCGTCTGTTCGAACCTTTCAGCCGCTAAATGATGATGTTATGGGGGCTTTGTCAAACGCCTTTTGACAGATCGATTGATATATCCTCACCGCACCAGGAGAATCAAGACTCGAAAACACGATGCATAAAAAGTGTCACCGGGAAGGTAAGCAAATTGAACTTTCATGAGGAAGAAGCAACTTGCGCAATAAGTTCTCAAAAACTTTGGATAAGGTGAAGCATAGGGATATTGGACGATATTCACTCACTAATTTAGGCTTGCTGATTTTTGGGATGGGTACAATTTCAGCATATTTGAAATGAGAAGGAAACAAGCTGCCAGATATGCATCTGTTGAATAGTTCCGTAATACCACGTCAATAAATGAGAAAAGTCGCGGTAAACCCAGAACGGGATTTCATCAAACCCAATACCTCTCCGCTTCGCTTGAGCTGACTTATTTGACATATTGACATATTGACATATTTGACTTATTGAGCTGACTTATATCAAACATAAACAAAAAATCTTTAGAGATAAGACCGCGAGGTAAAATTTAAGTGTGAAAATTTGTGCGAATGGTCACGACCTTAACGGTGAAATGCCCCTCTAGACTCAATCTTGAATTATAATTTTTTATGCTTTTGATGCAACAAGAGTAGCCAACTTAGAGAGTTGCCATTGATTTTATTATCATCTCAATATCATCATATTCTAGCACTAATGGTGAACACCAATGAGAAAAAATAAGAAAAAAGTAGTACAAATGGCCCATTGCTTTTATTCTTCTTTCAGTAAATTTCTTATGAGTGATAACTGCAACAAAGTCAAACAAGTTGTACTAATAGACGCGTAGAATCGTCTCAGAAGTCGCAAATTAGCCCTCAACTTGCCCAACGTCCGACTAGACGTAGTAGCAGCATCGTTTCAAGAATGAATCATGAAACAGATTCAAACATGCCTTCTGAAGAAATTGTTGACAAATTCGATTCGCCGTGCATGTCTCATTGAAGAAAGTCTGATTGACTCGTCGGGTGATCAGTGAGACAATTCAATCGATTCGTCTGTTCTTGAGATTTTCATTCACTGAAGTTCGAGCTACACAACTGCAATGAGGAGAAGTTCTATCTTGCTGACAATATGTATTTCAAATTGACCGTCTTCGAAAGTATAGAAGCACTTGTGTTATGAGAGTATCGCAAAGGCTGGAACTGTGTAGTGTATGTGCTGATGTCATAATCGCTATGCTCATAATTATCAATTTCTCATTGGCGAATATCAATGTCATCAACAAGCATGCTTGAATTTGATCATGACTAGTTCTTATAACGATGCTTAAACGGTGGGCAAGCTGAAGCAACTCCGACTCCGAGGGTTGATAGGACTCCGACTCCGGGTGGCAAGTATATAGGCTAAGGTTGTTGAAAAATTAACTGGTAGCCTACATCACAGTTCATTATAGGCTTACCTGAAACGATATTTAGTGATCATTGCTGCATCAATTATCAATCATTTTCGATGAAAGTTGATCAAATGTCGCTTTAAGTTGCATGTATGCGACTCGGCTCCTCCCATCTAGTTGATGTGTGCTTCACACGGTTTTTCTACCAGGTCTCTATCAGGCAGGAAAATCCCTCATTCTTCTCCAAAATGTATGAGTACACTTTCGATTTCAATATGCGCTTTGGAGGAGACATCAGACAAGATTAATGTGAGGGTAAGAGGTAATGTTCTCAAACAAACTAATATTTCGTTTTTGTCTCTGATGTGACCTTTGGTTTGTATGTGTGATCGAGGCTAGGAAGGCTTGTCTTCTCGACTAAATCAATGAGTGAAAAGACAATCCTTTTTCACTATCACGGTTCATTCCCTCAACTATTACAAGCTTTGCATGCAGCAGTGTCTCTGTACTTTTGTTTGACGGAGAAAGTTGACATCAAGACAGTGACAGCTATGCACGAGAATAGATGATTTGCTTGTATTATATTATTTCGGGTCTAGTTATATCCGACTACAGCAAAAATGATAAGACTCCAGGACTCCGACTCCACATCCCTGAGTTGAAGGCTAAATAAAACTTAGGATTATTCTGAGTGTTTATTATGTCAACTTATTTGACTTTATTGCAGCTATTGCTCTTAAGAAATTTAGTGAAACAAGAAAGAATATGTATTATTTGTACTATTTTTCATCACATTTGAGGTCACCATTAGTGCTAGATATTAATAAATATAAATAAACGAACCTTGTTTTTTTTACAGGGAAGCACATTAGCTACGGAGCCTTTCATCCATGTGGCCGAGTTGTCATTTATCCGTCTCTCATTGTTTCTAAGCTGAATTGTACCTCACAGCATTAGATATTTTGTTTACCTGCTTCGGTTTGCTAGAAGTGTGATTAATTCGAAATCGGGGACATCGATGAACTTATTAAGTGGGCAAAAAGGAATTCCTAATACCTTACGGAGATAGGAAAAAAGTCGTGCGTCGCTTGCGGATTAATGCGAGTTCCAGCAAAGTGTCTCGATTGCCACAATTCCTTCAGATTCATAGAATTCAGATCATTGCGCACAAGTTTTCTCCATACTGTTAGCCCTACCGATCATTATTAAAAAAAAGTAGCAGGCGTACGAAAATTAGTTCACTTGATGATTTCACATCCTCTCCTCGGCATTGCTCACTGTGTAGTGCATACATTGAATCGAAGCCACTCATCGATGTGTGTTTTGGTGTGTGCGAAGTGATATCACAGCACGCACGCATCTCTCACTGGCTCAGGTGTCCCCTGCTGACCGTTATTGTTTGCCATTTCCAATAGCAAGTGATACACGAATTATCCATTCGAGAAGGAGCAAGTTGTCAATTCTGTGATGTGCCATTTCGATATTAAGGTTTGGTATGATTCTTCCTTTCTAGGAAACCGAAGACGCGCGCAGATGAATCTAATTCTGTGGTGTACCTATTTTAAAAGTCTAAGAGTTGACCCGATCAAGGTTTGAACCAAGGTCTCCCGGACACAGAGCGAACACTCTTCCACAAGGCCACAGCGCCGGTATAGAGATTGAAATCATTGCCGGTACTGAATGGCAAATGTAATACATCTCAGTTGGTTGCTCTAGTTATATTAGAAGCATGAAATATTAATTCAAAACTGAGTCTATATCCTGTGACATCCGTCAGAAAATAAATCGTTTTTTGCACACACTAGCTTCTGCCACATTAGCTAAGGTAGAATGCCGGGAGTGTGGTGCTAAGGTCTTATTCTATAATATCCAGAAATTTCACTTGCCATGTTGCATTTCAAATTTACTCCGGGTAAGGATGCACATTAAATAGATAGGGAGCTGTTCTGATGCCAGGAATGTCAACTACACTGCTGACGTTTCAAAATTGAACTAAGGATCGATAGGTCCCCATTTATTTGTCATGTTTATCGGTACATTGGACGTTGAGCCACAGATCGTAAACTTAAAACAAATTTGCAGATGATGCTCCGCTTATTGAAAATGCACAAAGAATGATTCCATTCAAAACAATTTGTTACAGTTTCAAGACGAATCTTGTGTCAACCAACTGCTCATCGGCCTTCTAAGAACATGTGCAGCGCCGTTTCTGTCAGAATATGGAATACCAAATCTTTTCTGCGACGATCACCTCAAAGAGACTGGCTCACGGCAGTGTCGCAACCACAACATGGACCCTTCATTAGCTACAAAATTCTTGTTGTTTATCTGTAAAATTTTTTAGACTTCCGTGCAATACAACCGAGTTCAATATTGTAAGATTGACACTTAAATGTCAATCTACTACTACTTATAAGCAGAAATTGACACGTCTGGTAGGCAAAAAAATGTTAGTTTAAGAGAAATGTTTTTTAGAAGAAATGTTAGTTTTTTTGATGAGTTGGTTTCGCAGCGATATTTATTTCATTTGGTAGCTGACGGTTTACAATGTACCAAATGAAAAACAATAAAGCATTTGGTAGGAAGCATTTCATCGGTTTGACAGTGTACGGCTTACATTGTACTGCTTTGTCGTTCTGCTCCATTTGAATCCCTCAAAAACCCGTGAGTATCCTTCGAACATTTCCAAGCAATCAGCAAATGTGAACTGCATTCTTCTCCCAACGCATCACTGATGACCGTAATTACATCCCAAATGAAGTGGCAATGTTTCTGAAGTCTGTAAAGCAGGTTTGCGGAGTCGGAGTCCCAGAGTCCTATCATTTTTGCTGGAGTCGGATACCTATCAAATGATAGGACTCCAGACTCCGGCTTATAACTAGACCCGAAACATAATACAAGCAAATCATGTATTCTCGTGCATAGCTGTCACTGTCTTGATGTCAACTTTCTCCGTCAAACAAAAGTACAGAGACATTGTTGCATGCAAAGCTTGTAATAGTTGAGGGAATGAACCGTGATAGTGAAAAAGGGATTGTCTTTTCATTCGGTGATTTAGTAGAGAAGACAAGCCTTCCTAGCCTCGATCACACATACAAACCAAAGGTCACATCAGAGACAAAAACGAAATATTAGTTTGTTTGAGAACATTACCTCTTATCCTCACATTAATCTTGTCTGATGTCTCCTCCAAAGCGCATATTGAAATCGAAAGTGTACTCATACTTTTTGGAGAAGAATGAGGGATTATCCTGCCTGGTAGAGACTGAAGAAAAACCGTGTGAAGCACACATCAACTAGATGGGAGGAGCCGAGTCGCATACATTCAACTGAAAGCGACATTTGATCAACTTTCATCGAAAATGATTGATAATTGATACAGCAATGATCACTAAATATCGTTTCAGGTAAGCCTATAATGAACTGTGATGTAGGCTACCAGTTAATTTGTCACCTGGAGTCGGAGTCGGATCCTATCAACCCCCGGAGTCGGAGTCCTATCATTTTGATAGGACTCCGCATCCCTGCTTTAAAGAGGTTGTGCCTCATCTTGTACTGTGAATGATTATGCTAATTATATCCCAGAACAACTTTTTGCTGTCTTGGCGCTATGACCTCGCCTTCCAATGTCTCATCATCCATAGTTTCATTATTTTTCGAGACATCAAAAATGCATCATTTGCAAGCATCGTTTCATACAGTTGGAACATGTCTTCTGCACAATAGAATCATGTACGTACATCTATGTATCTCATTTATCATCATTTATACAATATCATCAACGCCCTCATTGATCTGCAAATTTCAATTTGAAGCATTTTATCACCCAAAAAACTTTCTGATATCTCTTCTAGCACTTACTGTATTGATGCACGCTAAAAGTAATCGAATAGTTATACTTCGAGCAAAATATGTTTATCCTGTAGGGGTCGCAATAACGTATAATGTATGATTTAGAACTGTTGACTCCACAGAATTAAATATTTTGTTTATCTGCTTCGGTTTGCTAGAAGTGTGATTAATACGCAACTGACGGCACATAGAGGAACCTATTAAGTGGGCAAAAAGGAATTCCTAATACCTTACAGAGATAGGAAAAAAAAGTCGTGCGTCGCTTGCGGATTAATGCGAGTTCCAGCAAAGTGCTTCGATTGCCACAATTCCTTCAGACTCGAAGAATTCAGATCATTGCACATAAGTTTTCTCCATAATGTTGGCCCTTCTGATCATTATTAAAGAAAGTAGCAGGCGTACGAAAATTAGTTCACTTAAGGATTTCACATCCTCTCCTCGGCATTGCTCACTGTGTAGTGCATACATTGAATCGAAGCCACTCATCGATGTGTGTTTTGGTGTGTGCGAAGTGATATCACATCACGCACGCATCTCTCACTGGCTCAGGTGTCCCCTGCTGACCGTTATTGTTTGCCATTTCCAATAGCAAGTGATACACGAATTATCCATTCGAGAAGGAGCAAGTTGTCAATTCTGTGATGTGCCATTTCGATATTAAGGTTTGGTATGATTCTTCCTTTCTAGGAAACCGAAGACGCGCGCAGATGAATCTAATTCTGTGGTTGACTCAATGCGAATTCTTGGAGTTATGTTTTCCGACTATTTATCATGGAAATTGTAATCTTTTGATCTTTTAAAGCGTGCATCTCAAAGATTTTGTCTCGTCCGAAAACTAAAAACGGTCCTTTCTTCAAAAGATCTTATTACTGTTTACCATGTTTTAATAACATCAATGTTCTTGTACGCGTGCCCTGTCTATGGTCGTATTCTTGCTACTTTGACAGAAAAGTTAGAGCGATTTCACCGAAGAGCTCACTGAGTAATTTGCGGGAAGCTGTGTAACTGTGCAAGTTTTCCTCTGATGTCTGACCGCGTTCGCAGAGCTGGTTTGAATTTTCCAAAGGTTTGTGAGAGCTAATCTTTTCACCCTATGCATCTTTTAGTTCCATCCCGGTTACCACGCAGTGGTCAATTTTGTTTGCTAAGTTGTTCAACTTCCCGGCGTTTTAACTCATTTTTCCCATGGTTTTGCTTCCAGTACAATGACAGAGTGAGGATTTCTTAGTCCTCTTTGTATTTTTAACGTATTGTACATGTATAGTACACTATGTCTGCTCATTTAGAAATGCATTTCATAATTGCTTTGACCTACGTTAGTTATGATAACCATGTGACTTTATCCTATGAACATTTGAATGGTATATTCTTGTAATGCCCTAAAAGTGACACTATCTGTACTTATGAATGCTTTGCATGATTTTCATTTAACGAATACAAACACATTTCTATTCTATTCTATGTTTGAGCAGTGATATTGATTTTTGAGCAAGTATTTGAGCAATGATAAAACCGGCATCACCGGTTATAAGATGAAAACAGGAAAAGCTCTCTATCATATATATTTTAATCGAACAAATCATGTTGAAGGTAGCGAATGTACTAGATATATCAGTACGTTAAAATAGTCACAGTTGTCAATTACGAATATTTTCTTTCTGACAAATGTTTCAGCGAATGAACCACAAGTGTTTTGTCTGACAGCCGGTTGGAAAGCCAATCCAATAGTGGAAAACACTCTCCGCTTCCAATGAAGTCGATGGGATGTTGAGAAGACAACCGTTAAAGTTGAAGGTGAATTCGAACTCACTACTCTGATCTGCACATGAAATTTCACTCTATATGATTGGACTGAAATCAGCACTGTCATCCTTTGATGAATTTTTGTCCAACGATTCTGAAATTGCTTTTTCGTGATATTCATTGTCTTCATCGCTTGTGATGATATCTTCGAGTTCTTTGCTTCTTCAGAAGATTGATCTTGGAAATTAGCGGATTATCCTCTTCTTTGGCACAATTCAATCTCTTCAGTATTCGGAACAGCATGTCTTCGCATCAGTTCTCTTGTCGAGCATGGATTACGGGTTGTGAAGATATTGTAACATAGCCGATTGATTTGTGTAGTGATCATGAAGCATTCTCGGTTCGACAGCTCTCTTCATTTCATTGGCATTATTTGTTCAACAAAATTACACAACAGAAACACAGCAGAAGATAAACCAATATTTGGAAATCATAGAGACATTTTGCGATATTTCTGAAATATAGAAAACATCGGCAAAGCCAGAACGGCAATACCGGTATTGCGACCCCTATTTTCGTGATTAGGGTTGTAGTATATCCAGAAAAATCTTATCCCGGGAAATCGGGAAATCAGTAAAGTTTATACGCCGAATACATTGATGATAGATTATCAACAATATTTTAGAATAACTCGAGGGTAAAATAACATGTAAATACATAGTGAAAAAAATTTACATTATTTTCTTATTTATTTAAATGTAATTTTATTCTTTTTTGCCAGCCAATTTAGACAAGAATTTTATAATGCGTTTTCTATCGGTCGTTAAGACAACAGAAAATCGAAGTCTTCCAATTACAGTTTGTTTATTGTCGAAACCGAAATTACACATAATACAAAAGAACGACTTATCTACCCTATTAATATCTTTGCTGTAACCAAATCAAAAATATTATGTATTTTCCGGGATCCCGAAATATTTTCCCGGGAATCAATTTCTCGAAATTAGCTGATTTCTCGGGAAATCCCGGGAAACAACCCTAATCGTGACCCTCACCAAGAAACAGTGCACATTGACTCCGTTATCATTCTTGTTGTCATAGTCAATATAGGAATGCCATAGAATTTGGTTTTGAGTGCTTTTTACATGCCTTTCATCGCCGTCATGTTCCTAGATCTTTAAATAATCTTTTAAGAAGCAACTTGTTGATTTTTTTATGGTGTCATGTGACGTCATCTCGTATTTTGTCGTTCAACAAACCTATGTAGCAATGGTGATATTGTGTCATTATTCAAACTGATAAAGAGTTGTCACTATAGTATTTCAAAACGTGTTTTCTTCCAGTTCACTCCTTCCACTATCCTGCTCCGAAGAAGTCTTCCGTGTCTTGAATATGCCAGATTCTAATTCGTCGTCGAGACGCTTGAGTTCCTTCTTTCTGCATGCAGGCATATTGTCCAACACGGTTAATGCAGATGTTCAAAACTTTATTACTTTCCTTCTCTTCTTTTTATATGTTGTTATTCATTTTGTGAAAAAGATGTCATTTTCATGATTTCCAATTTCTCAATAAACGTCTTTCCTATTTACTTACTCATATACTGCCTGACATAAAAAATGCTCCACTCAAATATATGAAGTTTATTCCACTCACACTCATGAATTATAAGATAGCATTTTATATAAAACATTATATTTGAATAAATGGGAGACATTAGTACCGAGTATGTCCTCCCCGCACTGAAAGCAGCTTTGAAGTCTCATCGGCATCGAGTCGCAAAGATAATCAAGCCGTTCCTGATCCATATGCATCATATGATGTCATATGCATCTCTCACTTTCCGACCAAGCTCATCCCAAGCATGTTCGATTGGAGACAGGTCGGGGGAGCGTGAAGGCCAATGGAGGATGCGAATTCCAGATCTCACTATCGCTGTTGTTACACAATGAGCTCTGTCTGGTCGAGCGTTGTCATCCTGGAATATGAGGTTGAGTTCATTTACCGTTGGGATGACGATTGGACATATGATATTCGATAAATATCGCTCTCCGCTCAAGTTCCCATTCACAATGACTGCGACAGTTCGACCTCCGTACCAGATACCGGCCCAAATCATCACGCTACCACCACCATAGCGGTCATGCTCAGATATACAGCAGGGTGAATACCTCTCAGCAACCATTCGATGCACTCTAATGCGACCATCGTGAAAATCCAAAGTGAAACGGGATTCATCCGTCCACATCACTTGACGCCATTCCTCTGTGCTCCACGACAGATGCTGCTCACACCATTCCACACGCTTTCGCTTGTGTTCGAGACCTGCGGAGAAAAAAATTGGCAGTGAAACAATGTCATTGTGTGAAATTCTTGCATTACTTACTTAGAGGAATTCTTACAGCTGGTCGGTATGACCTCAAGCCCGCTTCTGCTAGACGGCGATATGCTGTTCGTATACTGCATGCAATTCCTACTGCAGCTTTCCAGATGATGGCCAGTCGAGGAACACTCTTAAAGCGATTGCGCTTTGCTGAGATAACCATTGTTTGTCAATCTCAGTCTCCCTGATCCCTTCCTCCTTTTAACATTTCCATCATTGTTCCATCGACTCCACCACCTGCTCACAGTGGAGTGTGATACACCCAACTTCCGTCCAACAAACCTACAACTCTTTCCACATCGTAGCATTCCAACATCCATTCCTTTTACAAACTCTGATTGTGACATTTTTGCTTCAAAATTTAGTCAGAAAGAATTGCTTGATAGTGATAAAAGGTCGAATTTGAAATGCATCAACTATGCCAAAGATATCGACAATGGACAACTGATTTATATTAGCATGACAAATTTGATGCATAGACATCCTGGTCAGTGCAGTATGAAATAAAAGTCGTCCACTTCCATTGAGATTCTCTATATCAAGTGGATCGTTTTTAATGTCATAGAGTATATATACTTAATTTGAGATGGCTGCAATGCTGTCAAACGGTGAAGTGCGGCAGATAGCTGCACTAGCAGTCCACATCGATATTAAGGAGTTCCTGTGCATTGTCTATTATGCAGTACTGGCATACAAATAAACATAATCAACGAATAATCAACAAATTGCAACAGTGTGTGAAGGATTAATCTTTAGTCAGTGGTGGGTATGTAGATGAAAATGACAATGCATGCATACTTATGAAGCTTCGATAAAGCATTTTCCTACAATATAGTCATATGCACCTCATAAGCACATCATCAAGTTTCTTGCTCTGCTTTTGCTAATGATTAAAGAGCTGATAATCGTTCCGACATTGCAGCCAAAAGATTGAATGAATTATTTTTACGGCAACACCGAGTTGATTTGCCTTATAGTTATCAAATATATTTGCGTTCCTATCTTAGTCATGCCGTTGGGAAAATCAAGGCACACATTGAAAATATTGCAAATTGAAAGGAAAGCTGAGAAATATCATATTAACACTAGAAGCGCGGCTGACGTCAATTGACGTAAATTACTAAGAATTATATTTATGTCAGTTATAAAGAGAAAACAAGTAAACCATATCAAAGATTTATTCAAGCGTCTACATGTAAAGATTTCATGGAAATTGTGCACACCTGCAGCAGACAGTCGCCATGCATTTGCCACAAACTGGACGTAGACATTCTGAGCATCGTGTCACTGTTCTGTTCCTCGTGCAATGGCTTTTGACAGCACAATTGACCCGTCGTTCCAATGGTGTAGGGCGTTGCTGGGCTGGATCAGGTTGATGCAATGGTGTTGGATTGTCTTCCGCCATCTCACCGAGTAGCTCAGCTGACAGTCGCATCAAGAAGATTCGTCTTTGCATATTGGTGCCAGTTGCCTTTTTATAGAGAATGTAGGCATTCAAGCCAGCGAGGTCTAGGACGTTGTAGAAAACAGCCAAAGTCCACCTCCGACAACCTGCCTTTGTTGACATGCTACGGCACACAGAGTCAAGCACATCCACGCCAAAATCCAGGCCTGTCCACCACCTCACAATGCATACCGTCACGACCAACTGCTTGTGCAACATTCTGTGCTTCCTCCTCCCCCTCTTCTTCGCTTATTTCGTCGCTCGAGATCGGGTCAGGTTGCTGAGGTTCTGCTTCCCGTTCACTATCATGTTGGCTATCGTCTCCACTGTCTTCGCTGTCCAGTGTCATAATTCTCTGAAGTATTTCTGCAGGCAAAACATTTCTTCGTGCCATCATTATGCAGCGTGTTCATGAAGAAAATAGCATTGAAATGAACGCTTGTCGCAATAAACGATGTATTTGGAAGGTATGATCTGAATGGCTTCCTGCACACACTGACAATCTGACACACAAGCGCGTGCACGCCTAACTCGATACTGTAAATCATCACTGCCGCAGCTGCTTGCTTGTATGCGTGCGTGTGGGAGCTAGAGTTGATTCGCGTCAATTGACGTCAGCCGCGCTTCTAGGTAGTTCAAAACGTCCGCGCTTCTAGTGTTAAGAGAAAATGAATGCTAGGAATGCCTAAAAATACTGAGTGCGAGGTAATTAGAGAAGTGAAGAGAAGGCAGCATGCTAAAGATATCACATGCATGTGTTATCGGTTAGCAAGAAAAGCATCGCATAGCTCTTCTTTGTATAATGTTTCTTGGCGATTAAAGTGTATACCGACACCTTTGTATGCGTTGCCAGTAATCTGCATTTATCCTTTGTTGAATGAAAATTCGTCCAAGTTTTCTCTCCATTTTTCTTTTGCTTTACGTTAAAAAGTTAAAAGGAAAAACGTATTCACAAACCAACCGTTCCGGGCATTTACCCGCCCTCAAGACTATCAGCGGTAAAAGATGATACATGCATTTAAAGTAAAACACATATTTTACAGCAACACTTTCGGAGAGCGATACTAGCAGTCAAGCAGGAATCACTCTAAATATGTCTGGTGTTGTTGATTTCCTTCTTCTTCGAGAACTTCCATTTAAATTACTTAAAATACTTCGACAAGTTATTCTCGATTTGTATTGAAATAAAAATAAAATTACTTTGCAAGCTTTCGAGTGAGCCTGTCACTCGTCGTCAGGCACGAGTACAGAGAGTGAGTGAGACAAGCAATTTGACAGGCAAGAACGAACGTAATTATCAGTCAAACACAGTTCAAAGTTCAACTGAACTGGTAGTAGACAGCCATAGATATCTACGGGTCACATACCTAAAACAATAAACGTATAACTGCAGAATGCCTCTCCATGCATGGTCGATCTTCACTCCATCATCTCTATTGAAAGTCTTGTTCTTCATGATGTGATTGATGATTGATTGCGATCGAGTCTACATCGGTGAAACAGGAAGAAAAGCGCTAACAAGGAAGAAGGAACACGAGAAAGACATGAAAGATATCAATGGTAGGTCAGCAATCGCAGAACATAGCCACGTAGAAGGTCATCGAATCAATTTTGACAATTTTCGTTTGATTGACAGAGAGAAGAATTGGATGCGACGACGAATTAAAGAAAGTATTCACATCATGAAGAACAAGACTTTCAATCACAGAATTAGATTGTTTAATCGTATCACTTTGGTAGAAGTGCAAACTGATTCAAACAGATGGCACATGCAGGAACTTAATAAGTGGGCAAAAAGAAACTTTTAATACCTTACAGAGATAGAAAAAAATAGTCGTGCGTCACTTGCGGATTGCTCTGAATTCTTTCAAAATGCTTCGATCGCCACGACTCCTTCAGATTCGAAGAATTCAGATCATTGAGCAAAAGTCTTCTCGATAATGTTGGACCCCCGATCATTTTAAAAAAAGTTGGCAGGCGCACGAAAAAACGTTCACAAACTTCTCTGTAGAACTTGACATCGTCTGTGTCTCTTTGCTGTGTGATCCGGTTGATAACAGTCACTGAAACTTTGCACAATTTGGCGTGTTTATTGTTGAACTGGCTGCTCATTGTTCGATTGCTATGGTATTTAGTCAGGAGATTGTGCCATTTCAATAACGTTACATGTTCCAATGCTTCCCTTCTAGTCAAGCGGAAGAAGAGACGACCTGTCTAATTCTGTGGTTCCAATGCTTCCCTTCTAGTCAAACGGAAGAAGAGACGACCTGTCTAATTCTGTGCTTTCAATGGAGATGATGGAGCGAAGATCGACCATGCATGGAGAGGCATTCTGCAGTTATACGTTTATTGTTTTTGGTATGTGACCCGTAGATATCTATGGCTGTCTACTACCAGTGCAGTTGAACTTTGAACTGTGTTTGACTGATAATTACGTTTGTCCTTGCTTGTCAAATTGCTTGTCTCACTCACTCTCTGTACTCGTGCCTGACGACGAGTGACAGGCTCACTCGAAAGCTTGCAAAGTAATTTTATTTTTATTTCAATACAAATCGAGAATAACTTGTTGAAGTATTTTAAGTAATTTAAATGTCTGGTCGGCATTTATTTATCGGCTCTGGTGCACGGCCCGTTATAACCAATGTTGGGGCAAACAAGATACACTGCAAATTCATGTCTTCAGCCAATGTATAGGCATATTGAACTTTTAGGCAGAATAGGTCATTTTTAAATTGTGAGAATATACATGGCACTAAATATGCAGTCACATACTGAAATAGTATTTTTCTAAGTTCAGTTGTCGACCATTGTATTGATGCTATGATTTACAGCAACTTTATTAATAGACATTATATAATTATTATGTAATCGATAACTAAAATCAGCATGATCAAGTCTATCCAACTGTTCATCAACTGCTCAGGCAGACAATCGCTTGTGGATAGAACTCCTGTGGCTTTTCTTTGATGCATATTGCTCATTTATCGGATTTAAATTGACAATTGTTAATGGTTTGATGTTGATTACCGTGTCATCTTGCAAATGAGGATATATTGTTAACGAATTCTTTGTTTTGTGGTTCATATTTAGCGAAATAATGAGCATCCTTCTTTGGTGGTTGGTAAAGCCAACTGGACATAGTCTGATAAGCTATAAGCATTCCCGAGTTTCAGAGGCTTTTACAATATTACAGCGAAAGCTTCTGAAACTCGGGGATAAAGGCGGATGTTTTGATCAAAATATCTGTCTTCAAGCACATCAAATCATCGATTTCTTTTGTGTCATTTTGCAATGATTGTATTGGTATTGAATTGCTTTGGAAATGGTCCTTCAAAAAAACCTCCACTATCATCTTGAATAAAGGAGATTTCTCCACTAGATGGCTATCGCTGTGTTGATCTTTTTATTCCCAAATGAGACTTTTCATGATAAGGACTATTGTGAGAGTCTCATAAAGCTTACTGCAAAACTTTTTTGGATGATTCGTAGAATGTGCAAAATTATGAGCCGTCTCACTTATAAGATGAGTTCATAGACTAAGGTTATTAGGTAGCGTAACAACTCAGTATCAAGTCTGCAGTGTGAATGCAGCTTCGATTTCATCAAGCGAAATCTTCTTGTTGCGCATGGCCACATGTGAATTTTGCAGCTTTTTTACTGTTTTGAAGAAATTGACACATAATAGTCCGGGAGCTAGCGTGAAGTTGTGCAGGGAACGAGGTAGTACATAAAACTTTCACATAGCATAGTACACCTCTAACCTACTGCAAAACTTCGCGTCTGCCGGATCAGATCATTTGCTTTTCAGAAATAGAGAGGCTAACACAATCCTATGTATTTCCAGTGGTAAAATTGTGACATTTAAGGTGTTGACTCCATTTTTTCGAGTTTTTACTCATAAAAGTTATACAAATTGGTATTTTGTTGAACTGGTTATTATAGAAATCATCTACAGATCATGATCTTTCAAATGAGTTATCATTCAGTGACAGAGGATGAAGTAAAGTTTACAAACAGACACTTTTCGTTGGTGTAACTGCAAATTTTAACATAGAAATTTCAGGAAAATTGTTGATATACTTTAACGAAAAGTGTCTGTTTGTAAACTTTACTTCATCCTCTGTCACTGAATGATAGCTCATTTGAAAGATCATGATCTGTAGATGATTTCTATAATAACCAGTTCAACAAAATACCAATTTGTATAACTTTTATGAGTAAAAACTCGAAAAAATGGAGTCAACACCTTAAATGTCACAATTTTACCACTGGAAATACATAGGATTGTGTTAGCCTCTCTATTTCTGAAAAGCAAATGATCTGATCCGGCAGACGCGAAGTTTTGCAGTAGGTTAGAGGTGTACTATGCTATGTGAAAGTTTTATGTACTACCTCGTTCCCTGCACAACTTCACGCTAGCTCCCGGACTATAACTGACTGATCATGATGGCAATGAAGAAGAGCGAAGAGCATTTTGCAAATCCTTCGAGTCATTGATTGCCTTGGAAAGGTAATATTCTTTAAAAATTAACTTCAATGGAAGTGCCTATTAGCACAAGAATCAGCCTTGTCAATGACATCATCTATTTTTTACGCCTCATCATGTCACGAACTACCCAACACTGAGCAAACGAATAATCATAACTAGCTTCAATAAATGCTCGAAAAAAGGTCAAGAAATGTTCAGATGAAAATAGAACTTAATTTAGCGGATCATGAAATCACAAAAATCACACAAAATTGAATTAATCCACATGCATGAAACTGAATTCTTGCTGAGCACTATGATACTATTTGTCAATCAATTCCACACATTGATTTTTGTTGTTCAGAGAATGCATTTATGGCACGGTCGTGCGCGAATATTCGAATGCGCCTGAACTGAACGAACTTTAGATTCTATAAGTAAATCAAAATGATCATGTTTCTCTACTCGTTAGACTTTTACTTCATTTAAAACCAAAAACAATGCCAATTGGATGTCCTCTACTCGTGAAGTGAATTGCCTGGTTGATTGTGTTAACTCTGCAAGCACTTTTCACACAATACTTGCATTGGTGTGCTGTGTATGAACGAATCGCTAGCTCACGATGTTGATCAACACAAACTCGCTGTTCTTCTCACACAGAATTTGCATACTTTGTGTGAATGCAACAATGAATGAAAACCCACGCAAGAGTCAAAGTACATGTACTTATGTATATGGGTACAAAAGAAATTAATCTCCGATCAGCGATTGACGATCTTAAATAGTGATTATCAGCTTTCGTTCGACTGAAACAATTTCTGCCTAATCCATTATCAAAATGAATAGATGATTATTATAGTGATAGATATTATTAAAAAACATTTACGCTGTCTGTTTTTACTTTCATTTTTACCTAAACCTGCCCCCAAAGAGACGCGAAGGCGTGAAACGTCGGGCTGTACATATTGTTTTCATTCGACTGATTTTAGCCATGAACTTGTTTTGGCCAAGAAGACAACTTTTTTTCCCTATAACTGCAACCACTGTGAATAGACATTAAATACTGAGTTAGGCCTTTGTTTTTTAGGTGGCCTGTGCGAACTATATGTAATGGCTAGAATTCCATAATAGATCTATAGAAAATGAAGTTCGTAGCCAAGTTTTCATAACGCAATGCGCATAGATCACACGAACATAGATATAGGAGATGATCTTAACACCAGTGTCAGTGACCAATCAGTATTTCAATTAAATAAGTATCATTATCACATTAAATCGCAAAGTGAAATTCATTATATTCTGTGGTATTATTGGATTCGTTCGAATCCACCGAATAGACGAATCCTTGCATTTCAGATTCGCGCCTAACCATGATTCATAGT
Source organism: Prostheceraeus crozeri (assembly GCA_907163375.1). Classification (NCBI taxonomy): domain Eukaryota; kingdom Metazoa; phylum Platyhelminthes; order Polycladida; family Euryleptidae; genus Prostheceraeus; species Prostheceraeus crozeri. The sequence goes on from CAJQUW010016254.1 coordinate 204,786, forward strand.
TAGTCAATCATTTGGACAAGCGGCTCAACTCAGCGAATCCGTTTAGCTTGTTAAAAAAGCCATTTAGAAAATTTGCTACATTAACGATCTTGAAAAGTAAGTCAAGAAGCAGAATAAAATTTAAATTTTTATGCTTGAAGACTTAGCCCTATCAGGACTGCCCCTCCCCCCACCTATCAACTTCTTTTTACATCTCCTGAAATGAGCCGGATAAAAGTTCAATTTTTGTGGCATTTTGTTTGTGCGTATGCTGAACTAGGTTTGGCATGAAAACATTTGGGCAAAATTGAATCACTATGAGGTCAAGAGGTCATTTTTAAAAGTACTTTTTAGAAAATTGATTTGTTTCATTTAGAGGAGCATTGATTATTGATCTAATGTTTCTATATCATATCTACATAATATCTGTGCATGTGTAATTCAAGATTGTTAACATACACATTCATCTTATCTCCCAAAATGTGTACATGTACATGTACAGTGCATCTTCGATTATCCGGATTTCGATTATCCCGACATAGTTTCAGAATCCGTTCGATTCTCCTTGATTCAATCAAAACATGTACATGTACATACATGGAATCGAATTTTCATTTTAGCATTGCTCTCCTCTTTAATTAACACATACACCAGCAATTAATTTTTGCTCAATGTGCGGTTCTCACCTGTGTCAAATAATAGGCAAGCAGCTAAATAATTGGAGCATTCTTAAGTAGGTTATGAATGCTAGTCAAAGCTGGGATACAGCTCTGATAAATCACTTTCAATTCATGGTCTCAGTCCACGGTTATTGTTATATTGTTAGTTGTAATGAACAATTTTTGAATAGTCAAAAAAAGACATAGATTCATGAAAAATGAAAAAAATTGAAAATACAAATTTTATATTTAAATTTTTGGTACGAACGTCTTCGAATCATACAAAATATGCATTACCATTCAAAAATGTGGGCTCAAAATATTTGGTAACCCTGGTTTCAAAAAGTTTTATCCATCGGCACACTGTCACGGAGAGTGCGGTTTCATTTTTCTCCTTTTTCCCATGTAATTTGACTTTTAGATTCCGAATATGATGGTTAAAAAGTCATCCATCGAGGGCTTTTCGGGAAAAAGTCAAATATTCGAAATGGCGGACCTTGAAACCGAAACTTCACTGCGCGTGCTTCTATGAATTTTGAAGTTTCGGTTTCAAGGTCCGCCATTTCGAATATTTGACTTTTTCCCGAAAAGCCGTTGAAGGATGACTTTTTAACCATCATATTCGGAATCTAGAGGTCAAATTACATAGGAATATGAAGAAAAATCGTTTAGGAATCTTCAAAAATGAAACCGCATTCTCCGTGACACCGTGTTGGAACATGGAAAATTTGATGGGGGCCCGCTTCTACAACGCTAAAAATCTCCCGGTCTTTATAGGGTTAAATAAATGCTGCATAGACATTTCCTTGATAGTCAACTTATTTCCTTTAAATTAAGCTTCATGTTTGTTATTATTATCATTCTAATTTTCATCTTCAGTCAGGATAGATTCAATATTCCAAATGAAAAGCATCTTCTTGATGGACACCTCCTTTCTTCATTTCAGAAATTAAGAAACGAGGTGTTCATCAAGAAGAGGATTTTCATTTGTACGTTTCATGCTACCTGATTATTAAAATCTCAAGTACCAAATCGCTAGTATATAACCACCGGTAAAATTTGAAATTTATTACTTTTTTGAAAATTAATTAATTGCCTTTTAGACATCAGGAACGTAATCTCCGCATAAAGCTGAATCCTCTGATATAAAAATTTCCACTGTATGCGAACAGTACCTCTAGACACATACTCAGAAGACAGTGTACCTACTATATATTTACTCTATAATGGCTGAATGAGACAACCGTTTATGAAGTTTCATATACAAATCAAGCACTGACTAAAGTAAATTTCAATAGAACAAAGTACGAAATCAAAAATATCTATTACAACAAATAGACAGAACATCCATAAAATTGTGATCGTACATAGCGTTTTATCTGAAGCTCAACAAGTAATTCGGCAAAGAATGCGAGTGCAGAACATTGTAATCACAGTCACTTTAGCGGTGATATATTTATGATTACATCGACCGTTTTCAACTGAGACATGATTTCACGCATACGAATCAAACACTGTTCACAAGATGCGATTTTCTTTCATAACACTGACATGACAGAGTATTACAAACGTTATAATCATTCAATTTCTTTGTATGACTGACCTCTTTCTTATTTAATCTTAACATCTTCCATGGAAAGACCATTCCATTAACGCCATGATGCATCTTGCTCACGACGAATATTTGTTCCAATCCATCGAGTTTAAACAAAAAAAACGAATTTCAAACAGAACTATTGGTTGTTTTTTTCGAGCTGGCACGACGCATACTCGATGAAAAGTTAGACATTTGTTGTCTCCCATCCTCTTTGCGTTGAATCGTCATTTGACTTCTAAAAGCCGTGTAGTTTGAAGTCCTCCATCGCTGATCGTTTTGTAGACAACACGGAAATATTGGACGCAAAATGCGAGCGAAGCCATATCGAAAATTTTTATTCATCCAACAATATATAACAGGATTGTAACAAGTGCCTGATACTGCAAATAAGTGACAGGCAATCCAAATCATCTGACTTCCGTAGATATCCCAAAGAGATGGCTGAATCAAGCCGAATATGAAGATCACATTTCTCGGCAATTGAGAGACTGCATAAAGTGATGCAACGATTATGACCATTTTTACCATCTGAAAAATATGAGAATTTTGTAGAGCAAATGCATGTATTTATCATAACTATGAATTCGGTTGATGACACAAAATTATGATCCTAATGTTAGTCCGGTAACCAGAACGAGTTTCTGCAGGGAACGAGGCAGAAAATGAGACTTTCACAGAATAATACGGACCGTATGCCTACTGCGAATCTGCACGTCTGCCGAGTACTAGTGAGTTCCTCTTCTTGTCAGACAGGATCAAAGAAAAACACAATGTAACTCAAATTGGACGCAAATTGCAGCTTTTGGCTAAAATGAAATGTTCAATGTTTTCTCCAATCAACAGAAAAGTATTTAGTCTAGAGTCATAATTTTTGACATGGAATGTCTTCAGGTCATTTCCTATGATGTGCATGTGCTACTATCATGCTTCTTATCGACAATGTATGTGAGAATGTGGTTGAATGTGGATAAAGTTGCTAAATAGTTGTAAATTGCGCTTGATCAATCAATTATCATATTTCAAAATCCACGGAGAAGTCAAATGAGTTGATATACTAATGACAATAGAATTTTATATCTTTTGTGTACCAACCTTCAAGGTCAATCATTTTGCATTCTCGACGACGTGATAATATTACGGAGATATTGAAATTAAATTCACATGCCCAATCATAGCATCACGGTTCATTTAGTTTTAATCTTTTGCTTCTCTTAAATAGTCAGAACCATAGCTGAGACTTAAAAAGGTGAAATATCATCCTCAAAGGGAGATGAGGTGGGACGGCAAAGACGTGATGACGCTATTTAAATCCAGTGCCTTTTATCTCTGTAATTATTTGTTCAAAAGAATGTAATACCAATTTCCGTCGACTATTATTCATTCATTTCAAATCTAGCAGCAAGTCGTTTTCAATCACTTGACCACACCGTTTAGAAGGAACATTTTTTGTGTTGCGCAATCGCTATGCACTTTGCAGGATGCATTGTCCTTTCGACTTGTGAAGTAAAAATGCGAAATCGCTACGGTGACCTAATCGACGTTCATCAGCAAGTTAAACAATCATTCACTAATAATTCTTTCTGAATGATACTTTTAGTAAAGGAATCCTTTCGCGAAAGCAGATATTGTAATTTCTTGGAAGTGTTTTATTTTTTTTGCTACGACTGTCAACTGTATTGCGTCTTTCAAATAACACAAATTAGTACATGTAGAGGCTGGAGAATTCCTCATAACATGTCACGTCGGTCATTATCACTAAATTTATGGTTTGAATTGGTGAAGACGATCTTTGATAATTACTTGTGGAAATTGAATTAACACAGCACGAAATTGGATTTGATAGCCTAATTGCTATTTTTCTGTTTGAAAAATGGATGCATTACTCGTTATATAAATTTGAATACTTCGAAGGATATCTATTCCAGATTGAAAAATCCAAAATGATGCAGGGAGTTGTCTTGCGTGACTAACTATTTCTAAAATATAATCTACCTCTCAAGAGGACTGGTCTGTACCCCATCCTATCTAGTCTTAATTTACAAGCAATTATGACAAGCTTAATCTATACACGACGGAAGATACTATCAATTACCTATTTCACTGCAGATGGGAAAGGAGATTATCTGAATTAAGAAAATCATTCACGTTATTGACTAACTTAATATAAAAAATAAACTAACCAAGTATATATCAAAGTGTAGATCGCACTAACAATTTAAAAAGAAGGTTAATAAATTCTGAAAGATTAAATGTTGAAAATGATTAGTGAAATACGATTGTAATGAAATGAATTGTAATTACAACAAAAGGAAAAAATGATAAGAAAATAATTGATAAAATATATAAATAAAAATGGAAATAAACAGCACAAAGAAATGAAAATTATTAAAAATAAGTCCAAAAAATTACAAGAAACTCATTTACAATAAATGGGTGCAAACAAACAATAATGTACCACACATTGTTATACTGAAAATAAAATGAAATTGGTCCTTAAAGGACTGGTTTTGTGTTTCCTCTACCGGCTAGCAAGTCATCAGCAGGAACTCAGGTAGGATTCGTGTTTCGGCCCCAATTCCTGAACACATAAACCCACCTGAGCAGGGCCTGCACAGCAAGACTGTGCAGCTTCCAAGACTGAAATCTAGCCATGAAATGGGAGGAAGGAGAAATCCACAAGCTTAAACTGCAAAATTAAGAACCAACAGTAACTGTACATAGAGTAATCGGTAAGGAACCACGTGACTACTAGCAACAAGATTTTGTATTTTAACTTCCAACCTGCAAAATGGAGGACTAGATCGACTTATTCATAAAAAACGATTAAGAAAACATCACGTAATCTGTGCATAGTCATTTACAAGAAAAACAAAACAAGCACATTTCAACAACACGATAGCAGCTCATCAATCATACATTTCAATCTTTAAAGGGATCTGAAAGGGTGAAAACATCCAAACTTGTCGAGAAACAAATTCGAGATTCACATGTCGAGAAACTTGATGTAGGACTTTTAAACTCATCAGTTTTACTTTTTACCGCTTCTCCTGAGCATAATACAAGTACTGAACAATAGACACGAAGCTGATTCAAAATATGTGAATATCATTTATCTCAATGTTGAACTGCGGCCTAACGAGTATACAAATGACTTTCTTGTAATGGTAAAAAGCACGAATGTAATGATGGATGAATAAGCACTATGTATTTGAAAACATGCAGTACATGCAAGTCCAGTAAAACAACTTTGAAGTCAATTTGATTGACAGGAAGTGTTAAGTTAATAAACGTGTCTAACCTATGTTATTGTTAAGAACAAACAAACGAAAAAAACGAGTGTTGCTTCAATTTCTGTTCAAAACAGTCAAAGAGATTTTCGGCAAAACAGTCTTCCGAGAGGAATTTTGACTTCATAGTCGATATCGCCAAATGTTTATCTCACAAAGCAAAAATATCTTCGGAGACACATTTAGAGCTATAATCATTCGATTCTGGAATAGCATTGACTTCCTTGTATATGGGCGTGCATTTCAAATGTGCACCGGGCCATCGCTGTTAAATTGTCTACAGCATATGAGCTTATGAATTTCAAATTACTAATGCGTCATTAATGCTAATGCTGCGATTTAAAATGTCATTGAGCAGTTCAGAACAAAAATGAAGGAGTATGAATAATGTCTGGATTCCTCGAGCTGTAATTGTTGAAACTGACAGTTTTATTAGTCATTTCGATTTACATGTATCATCGACCACTTCTACCAAGGCGAGAGGGAAATGAGGATGTGGGGTGGATGATTTGCAAACCAGTCTGACGGCCGTTCACGTCTTCTAATGATGCGGTGACACACCTTTTAGAGAAATAACGAGGACATGTCTGAAGATGAAATAGTAGATATGCAAAAATTGGCGACTCAATCAAAAAGTGGAAAATCAATCATCTACAAGTGGTCTCTTAAAGATGCAAATTAACAGTCTGCCGAGGGAGGTGAAGACAATATTACTGAGAATTACACTTCTTCAGAGTTACACTGATCTGCTGATCCAACTTTAAGTTTGAGGAAAATTATTTTTGCAAATTGCAGCATATTTAAGTATTTTCCGGTTTCTCAGTTCTTCGCTTTCCACCATTAAAGTCTTGCTGTCGGGTAAAAAAGACAGTTCCATGTTCTCCTTCATCCTCCTCATCTTCCTTTTCACTTTCATATTCCCCTTGTCTTTCTTTGTCTTCTTTTTTTCTTCTACAGCTTTTCCTCCATCCTCATTTTCTTCAAATTCTCCAATTTTTGAGATTTGCAATTAGCAAGTTAGTGAAATTTGGACTAACATTCATTAAATAACAATTTAAACACACTACTGACAAATCGCCTAGGTCAGAGCGCCTGAAATAATTAATAAATGCTGCTTTTTGTAAGCACAATGTAGATGGAATAATTAAATATTGAGTTGCATCCTCAGTTGAAAAATGGAAACAGACCTGAATTTCTCCCATTTTTTATCATTTTCTCTTCCTACATCTTTCATATTCATCGCCAAATCTTCTTCTTCTTCGTCTTCACTGCCATCTTTTCATCATCTATTTTTGCCATCGCCTCCTCCTCCTTTTCAAGTTCCTCATCTTTTTCTACTTCATCTTTATCGGCAATTCCTCTTTTCCAACATCTTCTTTTTCTTCTTCACCATCTACATCCTCGGTAATTTCCTTCATCGCCATCTTCATATTCGCCTTTCTTCTTCTTTATCGCCATCTTTATCAACCTCTGCTTCATCTTCTACCGCTACTGCCCGTTTTTCTGTTTCTTCTCCAACGCAGCATTCAAAGTCTCTCTGAATATTTCGTAGCATGGTAGATATTCAATGGATAAATACGTACTTATATGAGCTTACGCATTAGTGATTTTATAGTAAAAATATTTACTGCGCTGTCATTGATTTTCGCTTGATGATGCAATCATTTATGTTGGCAGCGAGAAGTTTTCATTATATTTGTCATTCAACTTGGATCAATGAGTTGATTACATAAGGGACATAACATTTCATCGTCAACATCAAGGGAATGACATTACAGTGCTATATGGCATGATGTCAAGTAGCAAGCTCATTAAGAGAACAGCTAAAACCTCCATACTGCCTGCCGAGAGTACGTTTAGTGCAGCTTTGAGTGCACAGCCTGAAGGAAAATTCCCACTGTCTCCATCTCTTCATTATATGGAGACAACTTATGTCTGTGGGTTGGATGGACTGATGAATTCCACTAAGAAAGATGTTCTTTTCACACGGATATGTAGAGATTGCATTGTACTCTCTAAGTAATTCGCCTGCACATGTTGCATTCCAACTGATACAAAATGTCTTCTTGTTTCAATTGCATTTCTCATCCCTTTACAGTTTCGTATTTTGCAATATCCATTAATACGTGTTGGTTCAAGCAAACACAGCAGGGTTGTAATCGGCCGCCGCACCGACCCCTCTTCTGGCCAGCTATTCACTATGACGGCTATTCTATAGTTACTAGGCTTATGTCGACCATTGACGAGATTCATTCTAGAATTAATCGTAAATTCAATTAGAATAATAAGAACGTCATGTAAATGTAACACAATTCATGCAAAGTAATCATAAAGATTACAGACTGACAGTTCGCCTGGGCATAGAATGGAAAGATGTCCTCAAACTTGAACAAATTAAACACGAAAATTCCTTGGCAACCGTCTACGGCTACCGTCTACGTGTGCCAAGGAATTTTCGTACTTAATTTGTTCAAGTCTGAGGACATCTTTCTATTCATCTTAAGTAAATGCAGTGAACCGTTTCTTGAAAATTCATCCTCAAATCATAATTCAAAACCGCTGACGGAATCATTGAACTTGCAAAATTGCTGATAATTGGTGATAACAAAACAATTTAGGTGCTCAGAATAACCGCTTCAACTAATGAGAAAAATGAGGAAACTTTCTCTTGTTTTCCCGTTTTGTACGGAATGTTCAAAGACAATTATTTGGAAATACGTTAATGAGTTGAGGCAATAAGTCTGCTACTGAATTTTGATTGTAGCTGAAGATTGTCATTCGTAATGGGTAGTACGTCGCTTTCATAGTTGGCCTGACGGCGGTGACGGCACGTCGATGCTGATTAAGTGATGGTAATCTACTGGCATTGATTTACTTGTACGTGTAGCTTCAAGCCCTGCTTATCTCAAATACAGTTTCCAGTTGGCGTTATGAAATTTGGTCAGTCAATCGGTTACTATTAGCTAAATAGACTTTTGTCACGAAATGGAAGCTTGAAAACCTTCGTGGCAGTCATTTAATGTCCTGGCGACATAAATAATAGCAGTTGAGGGGGAGATAGTATTTATATGACAAGTTGCTGCCGCCCATGGGAAATTAGCGATCTTCTATCCGAAGATCAAATGAAAATTACGTCGACGTTCATGAACGCTTAATTTATCCGTAAAAAGTAACATGATAAGCAATAGACTTGAAAAATGAGAAACTACCTAAATGCCCCTTTATTCAGTTGGCACCACGCTGGAAACAGTCCGGCAGCCAGAGCGACTTTCTGCAGGGAACGAGGCCGAAATTGACTTTCATAGAATGATGCACACCTCATAGTCCGACAGCCACAACGAGTTTCTGCAGGGAACGAGGCCGACAATGAGACTTTCACAGAGTGATGTGCACATCATAGTCCGACAGCCACAACGAGTTTCTGCAGGGAACGAGGCCGACAATGAGACTTTCACACAATGATGTGCACCTCATAGTCCGACAGCCACAACGAGTTTCTGCAGGGAACGAGGCCGACAATGAGACTTTCACAGAATGATGTGCACCTCATAGTGCGGCAGCCACAACGAGTTTCTGCAGGGAACGAGGCCGACAATGAGACTTTCACACAATGATGTGCACCTCATAGTGTGGCAGCCAGAGCGACTTTCTGCAGGGAACGAGGCCGAAATTGAGACTTTCACAGAATGATGCACACCTCATAGTCCGGCAGCCAGAGCGACTTTCTGCAGGGAACGAGGCCGAAATTGAGACTTTCACAGAATGATGTACACCTCATAGTGCGGCAGCCAGAACGAGTTTCTGCACGGAACGAGGCCGAAAGTGAGACTTTCACAGAATGATGTGCACCTCATAGTCCGGCAGCCAGAGCGACTTTCTGCACGGAACGAGGCCGAAATTGAGACTTTCACAGAATGATGTGCACCTCATAGTCCGGCAGCCAGAGCGACTTTCTGCAGGGAACGAGGCCGAAAGTGAGACTTTCACAGAATGATGCACACCTCATAGTGCGGCAGCCAGAGCGACTTTCTGCACGGAACGAGGCCGAAAGTGAGACTTTCACAGAATGATGTGCACCTCATAGTGCGGCAGCCAGAGCGACTTTCTGCAGGGAACGAGGCCGAAAGTGAGACTTTCACAGAATGATGTGCACCTCATAGTGCGGCAGCCAGAGCGACTTTCTGCAGGGAACGAGGCCGAAAGTGAGACTTTCACAGAATGATGCACACCTCATAGTGCGGCAGCCAGAACGACTTTCTGCAGGGAACGAGGCCGAAAGTGAGACTTTCACAGAATGATGTACACCTCATAGTACGGCAGCCAGCACGAGTTTCTGCAGGGAACGAGGCCGAAAATGAGACTTTCAAGGAATGATGCACACGTCATATACCGAAGACAGAACGAGTTTCTGCAGGGAACGAGGCCGACAATGAGACTTCCACAGAATGATGTACACCTCATAGTCCGACAGCCAGCACGAGTTTGTGCAGGGAACGAGGCCGAAATTGAGACTTTCACAGAATGATGTACACCTCATAGTCCGGCAGCCAGAGCGACTTTCTGCACGGAACGAGGCCGACAATGAGACTTTCACAGAATGATGTGCACCTCATAGTCCGGCAGCCAGAGCGACTTTCTGCACGGAACGAGGCCGAAATTGAGACTTTCACAGAATGATGTGCACCTCATAGTCCGGCAGCCAGAGCGACTTTCTGCACGGAACGAGGCCGAAATTGAGACTTTCAAGGAATGATGTGCACCTCATAGTCCGGCAGCCAGAGCGACTTTCTGCACGGAACGAGGCCGAAATTGAGACTTTCACAGAATGATGCACACCTCATAGTGCGGCAGCCAGAACGAGTTTCTGCAGGGAACGAGGCCGAAAGTGAGACTTTCACAGAATGATGTGCACCTCATAGTGCGGCAGCCAGAACGAGTTTCTGCAGGGAACGAGGCCGAAATTGAGACTTTCACAGAATGATGTGCACCTCATAGTCCGGCAGCCAGAGCGACTTTCTGCAGGGAACGAGGCCGAAAGTGAGACTTTCAAGGAATGATGCACACCTCATAGTCCGGCAGCCAGAGCGACTTTCTGCACGGAACGAGGCCGACAATGAGACTTTCACAGAATAATGCACACCTCATAGTGCGGCAGCCAGAGCGACTTTCTGCAGGGAACGAGGCCGAAAGTGAGACTTTCACAGAATGATGTGCACTTCATAGTGCGGCAGCCAGAACGAGTTTCTGCAGGGAACGAGGCCGAAAGTGAGACTTTCACACAATGATGTGCACCTCATAGTGCGACAGCCAGAACGAGTTTCTGCAGGGAACGAGGCCGAAAGTGAGACTTTCACAAAATTATGCACAATGTAATGTGCAGTTTGAAAACAGCAACTATGTAGCCCTTTGTAACCACTTTCATCTGTATACCTTGCACAAGAGACGGACAATTTCTGACTTGACTTTATTTCACAAGATCCTGCATGGTAATGTCAACTGTTGCTATTTTGTATCTGCTATTCATTTTCGGATACCCATTAAACGGACCAGACACACCAAAGTGCTTACAACGGTAAAACCTTGTCGTTTGGTAATTCGGCACAGTGCGTATTTCCCAAGAACTCTAATGAAAGCTGATGACTTGAAAACAGTTGACTTTTTCAACCCACGTACCTCAAAGAATTGTATTTCTAAAGCTATTTTATAGTTCACTTTTATATTTTTCGTTATTTTTTATTCACTTTGCGGTTTTTGTAAATTTGTAGTTGCCGTGGCATTGCTGTATGTCATGTACTGAATAAAATAAAATAAAAATCCCATCCCTGCAACGAATGTGCGCTTCTCCCGAGTTCTATTAGGCTCCTATTCTTGTCAGACAGGACGAAAGAATAACAAATATTAATTTAATGTGAAGCAGACAGAATTTCTCTGATTGGTTGGAAAGTACTAAGTCTGGAGCCATAATTATTGGCATGGAATGTCTTCAGGTCATTCCCTATATCATGTTGACGTACCTTGTCTATGAAGCTCAACAAAGAAGTCAAACAAAGAACTTTAGCCAAATTACCCACATTTAATCCTATTCTCGCATACATCGACGATCTGAAACATGATAATACATATAATATACATGATGAAAAATTACTTGAGGACATTCCATGTCAAAAATGATGGATCTAGACTTGGTACTCTTCACTTAATCGGAAACAAAAACTACCATCTCCGTCCCATGTGTTTTTCTTTGATCCCGCCTGACAAGAAGAGGAACTAACTAGAACTCCGCAAATGTGCAGATTTGCAGCAGCCATCGGGTGGGTGTACATCATTATGTGAAAGTCTCATTTTCAGCTTCCTTGTTTCCTACAGAAAATTGCTCTGGGCGGTCGGACTATAACTATCCATAGACATCTATCATCTTGCAAGTAAGTTAATGCTACGCGAGCTTTACAGATTCCAATTAGTCAGTTTTTGTTGGCCTGTCATGCTACACTCACTTAATAACTGATGAGCACACAGAATTAGACAGGTCGTCTCTTCTTCTGTTTGAATAGAAGGGAAGCATTGGAACATGTAACGCAAAGAAAATGGCACAATCTGCTGACTAAATACCATAGAAATCGAACAATGGCAGCCAGTTCAACACCAAAACTCACCACATTGTGCGAAATGTCAGTGACTGTTATCAACCGGATCACACAGCAAAGAGACATAGTCGATGTCAAGTTCTACAGAGAAGTTTGTGAACGTTTTTTCATGCGCCTGCTAACTTTTTTTAAAATGATCGGAGGACCCAACATTATCGAGAAAACTTTTGCGCAATGATCTGAATTCTTCGAATCTGAAGGAGTCGTGGCGATTGGAGCATTTTGAAGGAATTCAGAGCAATCCGCAAGCGACGCACGACTATTTTTCCTACCTCTGCAAGGTATTAAAAGTTTCTTTTTGCTCACTTATTAAGTTCCTGCATGTGCCATCTGTTTGAATAAGTTTGCACTTCTAGCAAAGTGATACGATTAAACAATCTAATTCTGTGGATGAACAAGTGTTGCACCGGAGCCTGAAGCATTCCTAACTAATATTTATTACACTTCTTCCTAATTTAAGATGTGCCAAATGCCTGATGACAGGACACAGCAATAACTGTGAATAATATTTTTAGATGAAATGCACTTAACTTGTTGAAATATCTGATAATAACATACCTAGTTGTGAGTGTTGTTAACAGATTTTCCGTATTTATCTGAAGTGTAGAGAGCATTCAACTGGCAGGAAAGTTCAATCTTTTTGCACTAATTAGCTACTAGACTATTTTGAGCCTTCCTTTTATTTTCATTTTTTTCGCAAGTCGCACAGAACAATAGGATTGGGTGCATGGGCCGAGAAAATTTCAATATCAACTTAACTATAAATGAAGAGAAAATTGTTATTTGAGGACATTTTTCAATTTTGAATGTTTAATAAAATTGGTTTAGAAAATTTGTCAATTGAAAGACTTGATTGAACGTTATAAGATATGCACCCTTGCTCATAGAAATGAACAATTTATTTGAAGTTTACCAGAACGGAAATTGATCCAGTGTCGCCGCATATCCGGGGGAACTACGTTGGGGTATGAATGAGCTATTAAAAGCTTAGATTTCTAGATGTGACTGATTCTAACCCAATGATACGGACGTTGACAAGTGTATCTAAGTGAAAATGCGTGCGAGTGATGTGCCACTATTGTGTATTGCATGAAGCTGCATTCCTGTTCTAGAGATTTTATTGTTGTCGATTTCTATGACTTGCCAGATTCTCAATCTGATCCAGATGTCTTTCAGAAACCGTCCAACTCAGATGATCGCCACAAAATGAAGGTTGTCAAGCAAATGCCATTTGCATAGATATTCCAATGCTAGAAACGATGTCGTGAATGTAACATGCGCACACTTGTAGATCATAGTTCGAAAATTGCTGTCACAGGCCACTTCGAGTGTCTTGGAAATATGAATGGGAAAATTCCACGCAATTGTGCACTGCTAGCGGACATCTATATGCCCATTTACCCGCATCTGAAGTTTCATTACGGTCCTACACTGTCCCCGAATTAAAAAAAATGCTTAAAGTTAATATGTAGGCTATGTATCGCAAACTTGTGTCAATGACTCATGAAATGCAATCGGCTTATATTAGGCCTACTTACTTGCTCATTTTCAACTACATTCTAACAATCTTGCAATTACTTCAGAAAACTCCAAGTTCCTAATTCAGATTTTGATAATAAGTTTCTTCGTAAATTTCTTTTTAAAAAAGTTACCGGGAATTGTACCCATGCAGTGCTATTTACACAGTAGCTGCAATTAGCGGATGTAGGCCTACCTGCATGCGCTTTTTGGCTGTTTCATTATCAATAAGACGATGGATTATTTGTTTCACAGATTTTTATTTACAGTTTCAACTTAGGAAATGAAGATGGTATTACATGTATATCCAGACTGCACAATGAGCTGATGAAAATGATTGTTTTAAGTCTGTGAGTCCATAGGATTTCTATGGATCAATAATTGATAAATCTCGTGGGATGAGATGGGGTGGGCCTTAGTAAAACATCGTCCCATGAACATCCCTGGAGAAGTCATAAAATTTGTGAAATTTTCTCTAGTACACAAGATGTGACTGATTTTTATGCAAATTGGCCTATATATATATATATATATCATTGGTAATATAGACTGACAAATCGGGAAAATTTCCAATTTTCAAATCAACATAAAATCCGGAGTCCAGTCGCATTTGTATTCTGTGCTTTAGCAGAACCATTTCCATTCTCACATCCTTGCATGCCAGGTCATTAGAAATTGTGATGATTTTGCATGAAGCTCAATAATAGGCAGATAACATGTTTTTGCATTCTTAATTCGTTTCTGAGGTAATACTGACTGATGTATGGTATCGAATATCTATGCTATGTAATAACACATGCGCCTAAGATTAATGCTACATATTTGTGAATTTTTAAAGCCATGATTTATCCATAGAAATATTTGTACTTTTAAAGTTCATTTTCATATACAGTCCGTTTCATAAAAAGTGGATCATCCTAAAATTTGACTAAATAAAACATAAGTATGATACAGAAAGCATTTTTCATGTTATTTCATGTCCCTAATATATTTAAATATCCTTATATAATCTGATAAGCTATGATACAGTAACGGTTCTTAAGAAGCTCATATTTTGTGGCCCTACCCTTATTGTCAATGACATTACCAATTCGTCTAGGCATTGATTGGATGATATCGTTGATTTTTGACTGATCTAACTTTCTTCACTCTCTTTTTAACAGTGACGTAAGTTGTGATACGCCATCTGTAGGTAGCAGTGAACGACGAACGTTACGTTTTAGAATACTCCATACATTTTTTATGGGATTCAGATCAGGAGAACGAGCTGGCCAAGATAATGTCCTAGGCCCTAATTGAGACTTGCATAAGTTGACTCTACTACTCCTGTGACACGTAGCATTATCATCCATAAATAACCAAGTCGATGGATCACCAAGTTGATCTGTCATTTGGCCAATGTTCATTCGTAAAACATTCACATAGCGTTCAGAATTCATGGTTCCTTGCTGTATGTGAAGTCTTCTACGAATAGTGGACTTAGAAATAGACGAGTATAGTGCAGCCATCTCAGTTAACGAGAGACTTGGATCAACTTTAACAAATCTCAAAATTAGGCGGTCTCTACGTTGGATGTTTTGCATGGACGGCCAGAGCCCTCTTTACGACAGAGTCGAAAATCATCATTATGCCATCAATGCACATTTGTGTAAGGGACATTTAGTCGCTTGCTTGTAGCTCGCAAAGAAAACCCTGACACTTTGCCTTTTGTGAATGTGATCTCGTTATTGTTCATTTGTGCTTTTTATTGTTTTCAACCGGTAAGAGATAGATTTCTAGCTGAAAGCAATCAGGAGTGCTGCCAGCACCACCGCAACGAAGTCAGGAAGCTATGGAACATGAAGTCCAGTTAATCACATGTAGCAGTTACATTATTGTTGATGAATAATGGTGCTATACTGGCTCTGATTGACCGATTTTCTTTATTTTTGTTTTGCTTGATAGCTTTTGGCTTGTAGAACAACATATTACATAACAAAGGAAACAAATGTAATTTTATAAGAGTGAGGTATGATTTTGTGTAACATTGCTAAATGAAGATCAAATTATCTACTACTTTTTTATCTATAACAGGAAAACAACTCAATATTCATGCTTGAAATTTCCGAGAATGATATTAGTAAGCATAACTGACATATCTTCCGAATTTCAGAGAAATTCGTTCAAGTTTGGCGGAGTTAGACAAAGTTGAAGTTAAGGCGATGTTTAAGGGTGATCCATTTTTTATGAAACAATCTGTATATGAAAGTTATGATAGATCTCATAGCGCGTCAGAAGAAGAGTCGTAATAAAGTAAATACAAATCATTATTTGACATTCAGATTGGTAGAGAAGAATTACGAGTTAATGTATTTTCCTATTTTAGAAGAAAACTGTCGACAATTGCAGCGCTAAACGAAATAAATAATACAATTGGAGCAAGCACCGCAAGTCTAGGGACTGCAAATTTGGCAGAAAAAATCACATCAGAGTCAATAGATCAATTGACTGACAACGCATGCAGCGGTAAACCATCGCTTGATATCAACGATGACATTTCTAACGTTGAAACAGAGAATACTGCTTCTATGGGCTGCAAATCACTCTTCGAAGTCACTAAAAGTTCTCAGATAGAGTCTCTCTGCTAACGAAGTGCTACTTCGATAAATTTGAAACTGAATTTTGGCATAGAGATATCAAATCACAAATTTGAAATGCGACCTCAATTACTTCTACTGCTATGTGAATGATTGCGAAGAATTATATCTTTTCTATCTTTGCCATTCTGTCAATCATGCGGCGGTGACAAGTTAATTTCTTCATCAACTATGATCGACAATGCACCGAAATTCATTAATTACCTTGCTTTTGAATAGAACAGCACCTTCATGAGTAGATTAAGGCATGTCATGAAAAATGTCTTATTGATTATTAGAGACTTTCTTCTGAAATGTGATATCAGAATTCTTGGCAAACAACTTCATCATTTTGCACAGATTTGACACTAAACTCTGCGAACATTGAATTGTCTTAGAATGTGATCAATTTTTATTACTTTTGTTGCACTTTGAATTTGCTCCATTTATGTTAACCGTAGAACGTACAGTGAGGTCAATTTGACCTCATCACATTTTTCATTTTCGGTTATTTTCTAGGAATTAAACATTTCAAAGCTGATCTTTCGTGACTTTTATTATTTCAGCATTGTTATCAAGTTTAAATTATCAAATCTATTTGAAAGGACATAGATATCGGTTGTGAAGTAAATCTACGTTTTTGTAATCTATGAGGTCATTTTGACCTCATGGTATATCATCACACATATTTCTATATATGCCAATGTAATTGGATCTTATATCATTGCTAATGCATTACAACATAAATTTCAATAGCTACTCAACAAAAATTTTATTGAAACTGCATTTTTATTTACGTTTAGATTGATAACATCGTGAAGTATGTGTGACAAGCTTTGATCAATAATATATTTTCGAAATTTGAATGGTTCTTATCAATCTGCTGTGATAAAGTAGATATCTTGGGTTGCTTCTGTGGTTGTGTTTATACAGAGGATACCAGGGGCCAGATGTAGACGCGGGTGGCTGTAGATTCCAGAAGGACTGCCCGATTCCAAATATTCCAGTGGCAGTTGAAAATTCAGATCTTCTTCTACAATTCATCTCGATCATGCGAGGGTGTTCGAACAGAATTGTAGGATTTAGCAGACGATCGAAGTTGAGTACCACACTACCACCGTCTCAATGCTATTGACACACTATGAATGCGAAATCCTTCATCGCGCTTAGCGCCTTCACCTGGTGTATTGTCGCATTGTCAAGTCAGCAGGTCAGGGGAGAACTGGCTGTTGCCGTCACCAACAATAGAATTCGATGCTACGTCTTCTCTAGGCAGACAGACGCCCACCCACCCAATCTATCTCTGTGTTCCCACCGAATCATTGATATCTCAGTCATTCCGATTACAAATAGAACAAAGCAAGACATCAAAGTGCATATCGGTTATAATGCCTCGTCGTGCGTATTGTGCAGAGCAAGCTGCAAGACTAATTGAAGAGACATTAGATGTAGTGGAAGATCCCAGTGATGATTCTATGAGTGAAGGCGAGCTCAATATTGAAGAATACATCGACGACGAAAGTGAAGCTGATAGCGAACTACACGAGGACATCGAATCAGAACCAGATTTCATATCTCCAAGTGGTGACTCTTGGACAAGAAATCCTTCAGAAACACGAGGTCGAGCCAGACGAGAAGATATTTTGAGACAAGAAGATGGTGCAACGAGATATGCTTTGCAAGGAATCAACACGTCCGTCGACGCATGGAAAGCAATTTTCAATGACGGTATGTTGCAGCTTATCGTTGATTCTACTAATCTGGAGGGACGTCTTTGTGGAGATTCTTTCGTTAAAACGGACTCTATTGAACTTTCCGCGTTTACTGGACTTATGTACTTGCGTGGCCTCTATCAAGGCACTAACGAGCCACTACAGCACCTATGGAATAAGGAATTTGGAAGACCAATTTTCCCGCGGACCATGGGATTTCAGCGGTTCAAGCTTTTACTTCGCGTCCTTCGTTTTGATGACCGGGCTCTGAGGAATGCAAGATTCAGAAATGACAAATTTGCTCCCCTAAGATAACTTTTCACGAAATTCCAGAGCACTATTCTTCGCCTTTATTGGCCACACGAGATTATAACAGTTGGCGAGCAACTTTTTCCGTCAAGAAATCGATGTGCTTTTCTTCAATATATGCCTAACAAACCATCGAAATTTGGAATAAAGTTTTGGATTGCTGCCGATGCAGAAAGTCATTATGTATTGACTATCTCTCCATATCTTGGAAAAGAAGAAACCAGTGTGAGAACAGGGACAGTCGGAGAATCAACAGTCCTTCAGCTCGTTGAACCGTTCAACAATAGTGGGTGTGAAGTTGTCACCGACAATTTCTTCACCTCTCTGAAGTTGGCAAGGGAGTTGAGAGAGAAAGACATGACACTTCTCGGAACCATTCGCTCAAACAAAAGGGAGATTCCGACTGAAATGAAATCTACCGCAAATCGTGAGCAATATTCGTCAGTGTTTGTATTCCATTCTGAAGGAGAAGCGACCATGGTGAGTCATATCCCAAAGCGCAATAAGAACGTAGTGCTCCTGACTTCTTCGAGGTATTCATCGACTATCGATAACTCCACACAAAAGAAAAAGCCTCACATCATTCTTGAATATGAAAAAAAGAAAGGCGGTGTAGATACGGTTGACCAAATGCTACGACATTTTTCTACTAAAATGGCTTCCCGTCGATGGCCGTTGGCCGTATTTTGCAACATACTCGATATTACTATGCTGAACGCCTTTGTCCTGTGGAAAGAGATATCGAATCAATCATCTCGATTTCTTTTTATTCATGAGGTTGCAACCAATTTGCTTGAGTGCCTAAAGGAAAGACGATCCTCGATTCGACTTCCTACACACACGGTAACCCAATGTGTCAGCTCAAGGAAACGTGGAAACTGCAATTTCTGCGACAAAGGCAATCGTAATAAAACGCAAAACATTTGCTTTTCATGCAAGAAGTTCGAGAAGTTCGTGTGCGGAAGACATACATTGGAATCCAACCATTTTTGTTTGAACTGTTGTAGTTAGATATTTTTGACAGTTCGTATAAAATTTCATATTTGTGTAAAATACACTATTAGTCAATGGAGTACTTTGATTTATTTATAATCAAGTAAATATAGCAAAGGGGACATGATTTCCTATCGCTTCTTATAACAATACAATTCTAAAGTATTATCTAATGACAAAAATATTCTTTACATTACGTGAGGTCAAAATGACCTCATTTGTACTAAAACGTAGAAAATAATTTTGTACGTTCTAGGGTTAATATATTTAGTACATTAATTCTGTATTTGTTAAAATGTTTAATTACCATGATGAGCCTTTCTAGAGCTTACATTTTGCGAAGCTAGTTACATTTATTTTGCGAAGCTTGTTTCGTATTTGATATAACTGCACTGATGAATTTATTTGCATCCGATTCGAAGAGGAATTATGTATATTCAATTCCGCTTCAATTAATTTGGTATTGATTAAGGCTTGTAAAGCCAAATCAAATACTTAAGAGAACTTTGTGTACGTCAAATCGCTTGCTTCAAACTTTGACTGCTTACTCTTCTCATAGACCTGCTGAATAATAAAGTATCATCAATAGCACAGTCAAAAATGAATAAGTATCTTTATCCAGAGTTTTTCCTTCCACGTGATGTTCTGAAGGATAGAACAAGAGGGATAAATTATTGGGTGCCAAGTTACAGGCAGTAAAAAAGCAAATAGCCTGTTTAGTCTACATAATAACGTAGGTAGGCCTAGTGCACAAGACCATTAATTTTCCACGCCAACAGAATTTATACTCCGTGGTTTGTTCTGTGGCACTCGCAAACGTGATTTTTTCAATTCAATTATTCTATTAGGTGATTCATTTTATCGGGCCAATGATGTGTTTTACAATCGGTGAAATAATTAAGATGGCTCTTTAATATGCCCATAAATAGAATTAATACTCGTATAAAGTACATACAATTTGCATAGGTCTACTATCATCGACTAGAGCCCATACAATGAAACACTTAAACACTTATATTAGTGTTTATTATTATAGAATTATATAGAATATTACATATTATATATTATATTATACAATTATATAGAATATTATATCAAAGTCTATTAATAAACATTGCGTTTCAGCCGAGAGAAACAAAACTGATAGGCGAAGTATTATTGATGAAGCTTTCAATGAAGTATCTTCATTTCGACAAACACCCATGAAAGCCATCTTCAATATTATACATATCATTTTTCACATGATCGCGTTATAGAGTGTGTGGTAGCTCTTCCCGAATAGCTATCCGACTTCCCTTCAAGAAAATGGCCTGAAGCTAAAACGATGGCTATCTTTTCTCTTCATTTAGATGAAATTTCATTCTTGCATTTGAGAGCGCCAATATTCAAATAGAATTCTGTTGGAAGAAAGAAAGATCTGCAGGTTTCCAAATTGACGAAATGTGCGCATAATACAGCCGATTGTTTCAAATATAAAATTCTAATGCAATATTTTATTTAGACATCAAACAGCCGAGATGTTTCATTGAAAGTTCCGCTAATTCCCTTATAAAGAAGATGATCCAACCTTTATTCGCACTTTTCCGCAACAAAGTAAGAACTCAGCAATCGACGAAGGAAGATCAGTGCCCTCTCTAATAAACATACAGGTGCGAATCAAAAACGTGGGAGTGTATCACATATTTCAGGTCAATAGGTAATTTGCTTACAGACTGTGCAGTTTTTTCGTAGCTGAATGATGATTTAAGCATCTTTCATAATTTGACGCAAAATATCATAAAATCTTCCGATGCTACTAAAATTTCTTACATAAATCTTCATGGACAGCATGACGAAATTGAATAGGTTGAAGTAAATTCATTTCGTTATCGAACCTATTTTTAGCGATTGGAAAGAGCCAAGTAAATTGTTAGAATTTATCAATAATTGCTAATTACTGCAATATATTTCTGTGAATGATTTACAGAATAAAATTTAAATTCACATCAAGAGATACATAAAAAAGATTAAAGAGCAAGTAGTAAAGGGTTACATAGTATTTATAGTAAATGACCTGACAGGATTGTCAGTAATTTTTCCTGTCAGGTCATTTACTATAAATGCTATTGGTGCTATGTAGCCCTTTTCTACCTGCCGCATAGCTCCTTCTTTTACCATAGTTTGTATATTTTGTATATCTTTTTTATATATATCTCTTGATGTGAATTTTAATTCTGTAAATTATTCACTTACTGCCTGATGATACCTACGGATAGTAGGAAAAATATATTGCAGTAGTTAGCAATTCTTGATAAATTCTAATAATTTACTTGGCTTTTTCCAATCGCTAAAAATAAAATGAATAGCAAGGAATATTCACAACCGAACCTCTTAACCTTTCATTTTGACGCTTACCTCTCATTTCCATGTTACTTAGTCAATTGAAAACGTCTGCAGTCTTATAATCTTATTCCATAAATAAAGACAACAAATATTACACCAGAATCCTCCTTCCTACGTATAGCCGATTTCTTGTCAAACGATTTGATTTTTGTACTAGAAGTACGGGATTTTCAAATCCTATGGATTGACGCTTTGGCTTTCTATAATTAACTTGTTTTTTATCTCAAGTTCGAAGTGATTGCACGACAAATAATATTATCAGCTCAATATTTGCATTTATACATGCATTATCTGAAGTTACTACGGGTAGATTACATGCGTTTTGTTTATAGGTCTATAACTATGCTTGAAGTTAGAAATAACTGAATTTAGAATCGAAGCCAATCTGGGAATTCTAGGAAAATAGCATTAATGAAGCTGTAAACTTAGTCACATTCGATAGAATTCATCATCGCAAAAATATAACATTATATCAATATATATGAATATTCGATTCAATTAGTTTTCGGTGTTTTCATAATAATCATCACTGAAGGAATAGCGTATTCTCCTTGATGTTGAAGAGCATGTCAACTATGGAGATTCTGTCAACTTGATGAACGCATTCTCTACGTGAATTAGAAAAGGATTATTTCATTTCACCAGCCAATTAAATCTCCGAAGTACGAGTAGGTTTGTAGCCTAAGGTGAAATTCTCCATCAATCATACCTGATTGAGTTGATGATCATTTTCGTTTAGCGTTAACAATAAAAACACACACAAGCTGCTGTCTACAGGCGTAGACCGAAGACAAGTGGATTCGTTAAGCCTTCTCTTCATTTCTGTACCTCCTGACTGTTTCCTTGTTTCACTCCTTCATTAATTTTTGTCGTTCGTACTTAGTAACCTCTCTTCTCAGCCTTTCCATCCTTGAGTATCATAATCTCTTCTTGCTAAACATGTTGATATATATCCACCTTTCAATTTCACTGAAGCTTATTGAGGCAACGATTGACATTTACAAAGTTGCAGCGAATTTGGAGAGGCACATAAAGTCGAAAGTCAGCATCCAATTAGGTGAGTGAAATTGAGAAAAACAATGGCGGAGGTGTGGGATCCAATTCTTTCCATCCACACACGTATGACCTTTGATGCTAGTCATATCAATCGTCTGTGGCATGCACACTGTCATTTGAGTTTCACATAGGCTTGTTTTGAGTCTGTTAGTACTACTTCAAGTGTCACAGAATGATACACAATTCCGCGACATTATGTTTTGCTTTTTCACATTGTGATTTTGATTTTCTTTCAGATGATAGCTACGGCAATACATCTACCTGCGTGATAGGATATGTAATACAAAGTAATTCTTCTGATCATAACTGACGCCATTTAATGAATAGAACAAACAATATTGTAGAATGACGATTTTCGCCGAAGTATCAAAAATATCAAAACTTGTGAACATCTAGGAAGAATATTTTAGGCATCTTGATGTTATTCTAAAAAAATCATTGACATTGATTTGCTCAGGTGAATGAATGTATGCAAACACCTCAAAGCAAACAAAAAAATGATTTTTTACTTTATATTCAAACAGCCATAGGTTATTGAAACAAGATCTGAAAATCGGTGTTACTGGATTGTTAGACAGAAACATCTCGCAAATTACATAAATTTGGATCATTCAACTTGATTTGGCTAGTGGCAATTTGGCAAAATCTCGATATCCTATTAACTTCTGTTGTATATGTTTGTATTAACAAAAAAATTGCACGACTGCTATTCAGCCACAGGGTGTTCGAGAAATCATAGCGTTTTTGCATCGTCACATATGGCAAAATACTTCATGAACTTATTTCAAAAGTTCATTACTCTTCAAATCCTATATACAAGTGATAGAGCACTAAAGCCCACTATTCATATGAAATTCTTTTATATTTTAATACTTCAACCAACAGCAGCATCCATGAAGGAGAGCGCAATTTAACTTCAAGGATCGAACTATTTCATCTTTCCAAACGTGTGAAATGAATTCTAACTTCTTTTATTGTTGCTTTTTACACTCTTTGAAGTTTACTCATTGACTGAAAAGTTGAAAATCCCACGAGATTATCGGCTACCATGAAAAGGTGTATTTCCTTTCCACTAGGAATGTCAACGATGACGACGAAATTGATAATTAGTCCCCATTTGCTTTCATCCCGAACTTTTACTGAAGTTTGTCTATTTTAGAATTGCAAAATATAACCACCAAACAATAATTTTCTCCCTATACTTCATACCTTCCTGAATACTCAAGTCACATCGAAGACCGGGGTTTTAGGAGGGATTGTAGAAACTTCTGATAATCACACATTTGAACTTTCATCACGTGGATATAAAAGGACGCCACTTTACACAAGGCTGCTGTGACGATTCAGTGATTATGCGTTTACTCATAGAGTAAGTATATTAGGTAGAGTGGTACCTCCGCATTTATTAAATCCCCAATGCGCATACACTTTCGCTTTTATTAAATGAACTCGAGGGGGATACAGGTGGTATTACTACCAAATGTGAGATATGCACATTTATGAAGTTTTGAAGAAATCACCACGAAATTGACTGATCGTGATTGTAATGCAGAAGAAATGATGGTATTTTACAGATCCTCCGTGTCATGACAGCCTTGGAGAGGTAATGTTTGTTCAATTAGCAACTCGATGACCTGCTATTGCTCTCATGCTGAACCTCAAGAGAATCTTCCTAAGCGTGATCAATTCATAAGCAACCTGCCACTGGAGAGCAAAATAACATAATCAAAGACAATGATTTCAAGTAACTTTGAAAGATGAAAATGGGTCCATATCACCATTCAGATTCAAGAAGTGAAACATGAATTTAGTGAATCATAAATTCATGACGATGAAAATTGAATTAAAAACTTGAAATTTCAGCCAAGAAAGTACAATAAGATCTCCACTTCTTCATGAAGACTTCCATTACAATGGCGTTCATTAGATTCCCTTGACAATCAGCTCATTTCCGCTTAGTTAGAATGCTTGTTAGCAAATATTCATTCCTTCTGGTATCCAGCTTGTCTCATACTACTTAGAAAGGGGATTTCTGTGTCGGTCGTGTGTAAATTTGGAAAATTTTAGCTTTTAAAAAGTCCTCAAACAATTTTTTAGACCGCAGGAATTTAATCTCCGCAAAAAACTGAATCTTTCCATATAAAAATGTTCACTGTATACAGATACCCTTTTGAGTCGACTCTATGCGTTAACTACTAATCTGTTATTTGCAATACATGTATTGATTATAGTTATTTCATTATCACACAATCGTATTGGTGTATCCTATAAAAGAGCTGAAAATAAAAATTAACGGGCTAAATTGTCGAATTTTGCAGCAGCCGACTGGAAAGGGTTAAATCCATTCTCATGACTTTCATTCGTGCAGCACATCCACGTGCCATATATCATTCAAGAGCTTGCATTCTCAGGTCTCAGATAAGATCAGGTGCTTGTTGGACAATCACTCACTTTATAAATCGCAATTTTTCAATACCAAAACATGTGAGTATAATGGTGAATCAGTCACGAGGCGAGCAGGCAACTTTTGAGCTTTCTTTCGACATACTGCTTATCGAAATCGGTGAACTTGGAAAGACAAAGTGACTGTCGTAACTTTATCGTAAAGACGAGATTTTATTGTCAGAAAATGTCATGTCCTCAGCTCACTTCATAAAAAATGTTGGTGCTTGGTATCTTCAGAATCCTTGAGATATGAGGAGTAAGAATCTATTCATTCTGCAATTCAAATCAGTTCAACAATTCTTTTCAAACTTCTTTCAAAATTGCTCTCGTGACCGCAAAGGTGCACGAATGCCATGCAAGTTCAACGAGGATTCAAAACAAAGCTCTAGTTGATGCGATTCTGCAGCTGCACGGTGACGCATTTGTTCTCTGACTGCAGATGTTCACTGTTCACGTTCGTCCATTCCTTGAATAGAATTTAACGCTCATGACATAGAGTAAGTAGACTCGTATAGGTAGAGTATCGACTCAAAAAATCTCAGCATACAGTAAACATTTCTATATAAAGATATTCAGTTTTTTTTGCGGAGATTGCGTTCCTGTGTTCAAAAAAATATTTGATCACTTTTTAAGAAGCTTCTTTTTTGCAAATTATTCCTGTGTTTATATGCTACCGACGTGAAACTATTATGTAAGTAGTATGAAACTAACTAAATATCAAAAGGAGCGAACCTTTACTAACAAGTATCTTAATCAAACGGAAGTTGACCTGATTATCAAAGAAATTTCATGAACAATTTAATGAAAGTCTTCATCGAAAACTTCAGATCTAGTTGTATTTCTCAGCTGAAATTTTAACTTTTTAATTCAATTTTCATCTGCATGATTTTGTTTCTTTTTTCTGAATATTTATGTTGACCCATTTACATCTTTTAAAGTCAATTATGATCAATGATATTTTGCTCTTTCGGTGTCAAGTAATTTGTGATAGGATCACGCTTAAGAAAATACTCTTGTCAATAAGGCTGAGCAAATTAAAGTAATAGTAATCCATCGAATTGCTAATTTAACAAATACTACCTCTATTAAGATTGTCATGACACGGAGGATTTATAAAATACCATTCTTCTTTCTCTATTGCCATCATGATAATTCAATTCCGAGATAATTTCTTTAAAACTGCAATAATTTACATATCTCACAAATGGTAATGGGTTTCAACTCGAGTTCATTTGGGGAAATCGAAACTGTCTGCACATTGGAGACATTCATCAATAACGAGTTGCCACTCCAACTACTTACTATATGGTTCATGAGGAAACTGTGGAAAGAAGTTTGAGGAAGAACTATTTAACTGATTTGAAGAAAACTAGCGTATTGGCAAACATGCGCGTACATATATACCAGGGATGCGCAGTCCTATCATTTTGATAGTACTCCGACTCCGGGTGTCAAGCCTTTTTTTGAAAAATTAACTGGTAGCCCACATCATACATAGATCATTATAGGTTTACCTGAAACGATATTTAGTGATCATTGTTGTATTAATTATCAATCATTTTCGATGAAAGTTAATCAAATGTCGCTTTAAGTTGCATGTATGCGACTCGGCTCCTCCCATCTTCTTGATGTGCTTCCGGGACAACTGGGCCCAAAAAAAAGTACAAAATGACTCTCCTTTTTTGACATAAATGTGTTGCACAGACTCTGCTGTACACATAAATGCCCATTTTCGATACTACAATGTCCTTGTCTATAAAATAAACTCATTTTTATGCCAAAAATCGCATATTTTTGTGTACTTTTACAAAGGGCCAAGTGCTTCAAAGGAATAAACTTTTTTCTACATATAAACATGCCATAATAAAGGAAATACATTGTAGTTATCAAGTTAGTACCTTTTTTAGAAGATTTCGACCTACTTACTTTCTAAAAAATTTTTTTATGAAATTTTTTTTTATTATTTTTTTTAAATGAGTTTATTTTATAGACAAGGACATTGTAGTATCGAAAATGGGCATTTATGTGTACAGCAGAGTCTGTGCAACACATTTATGTCAAAAAAGGAGAGTCATTTTGTACTTTTTTTTGGGCCCAGTTGTCCCCACCCCGTGCTTCACATGGTTTTTCTCCAGTCTCTACCAGGCAGGAAAATCCACATTATTCTCCAAAAAAATATGAGTACACTTTCGAATTTAATATGCGCTTTGGAGAAGAGATCACACACGATTAACGTGAGGGTAAGAGGTAATGTTCTCAAGCAAACTAGTATTTCATTTTTGTCTCTGATGTGACCTTTGGTGAGTAGGTGTGATCGAGGCTAGGAAGGCTTGTCTTCTCTACTAAATCACCGAGTGAAAAGACAATCCCTTTTTCACTATCACGGTTCATTCCCTCAACTATTACAAGCATTGCATGCAGCATCGTCTCTGTACTTCAGTTTGACGGAGAAAGTTGACATCAAGACAAAGACAGATATGCACGAGGATAAATAATTTGCTTGTATTATGTTTCGGGCTTAGTTATAGGCCGGAGTCTGGAGTCCTATCATTTGATAGGACTCCGACTCCGACAGTATTTTTATGAAAAGTGAGAATAGCATTTTCACCCAATAGAGTCATGATTCTGCTATAACATAAGAATAATAGCACTACAGCAATAATGATAAGTATCATGAGCATCACATAGTCTGAAGATACAAAATGTAATCTATGGCGTTGGACTTCCATTAGAAAATCCTCTTCGGTTACTTTGATGCATGGTCAGCAAGTAGTCCGTCGACAGAAACAGATTCTGCTGGGAGCGAAGCCGAAGGTGAGACTTTCACAGAATGGTGTGCACCCAAGGTCTTCTACGAATCTCCAAGTCTGTTCTTGTAAGACAGGGTCAAGAAGATGCGTGTGAATTCAATGAAGCGGAGAAACCAGAACAATAATGAAAAATTCTCTCCCAAAAGTAATTGATGCCAGTAAGCAAAATCAAGTTAATAGGCGTACAAAACTATGCCGAATTATCGGTTCCAGGCCCTTTCTCAAGGACGTTCATGTCTCAATAGACGCTCATTTCCCTATTCAAACGCGTGGTCTTATGCCATGCTAACCAGCATTCGTGAAAATCTGTAGCCGCTCCAGAGAAAAGAAACCTTGTGCTTGTTACTCGTATATCTGCAGATTCTCTATTGACAATGTATTGTACAATCAGGGGCGTCTTCTACGTACCTGCGAAACCTTCGGCGTATCCTCAAAAATAATTTACCAACATTTATAAAAAATGAAAATAGTGTCATCATTCATTAGATTTCATTTGAATTCGATAGCTTCTCGTGATAGCTGTGCACAGCTTTCCGTCTCCGAATCAGACGCTCGGAGTGAACAGTTCTGCAGCGCGTGATCGAATCACAGCTGTTTTCTTCGAACAATTAGACACACGCTGGCGGTGTGTTCAGACGGAGCATTGATGTTCAGTGATAGATCAAGAGAGAGCTGTGTGCGCACGCCCGCGCCAATATTGGCTTTTACGATAACAATCCCGATAGACATTATGCTTTGCCTTCTACAATTTTTGCAATGAAATTCTCCACAATTTTTGATCGAGGCGCAGTAACTGAATATAGAATGGGAAGCGTAAAGCTCAATTATTCCTGGCTTCGTTTCTTGTCAGAGAGGCCACTACGTCAACACTAGCAGATGACTGCCAACGATCATACTGTATGATGAGCATTCTCCAATAAGTGCAGAGTAATGCATCTGTGTCGAACACCTACATGTTGTTTTGGTAGAATTCCATAATTTGTTTTTGCGTGATTGATGTGACGCTATGTTTAGTACTGTAGATGAGCTCATAACCAAGCATTTCGTCCGAAGAGAATATGCTGAAAAGATGACAGTCGTCAAGCAAGGTAGTCCAACACCTGATATAAAGATTGAAAGTACTCACAGAGAAAGAAATAAGAAATACACAAGCATTTTAATGAATCAAAATTTCAAACATGTGAGTGACTGACTGGCCATGAGAAACGCAAGAAACTGTTGGCCTTGCCTCCTTTTTTCTAGAAAACTGTGGTCTGGACAGAGTGGGGATATAGTAATCTCAGCTCCTTGATAAGCTCCTTGGTAAGCGACATGAGCAATAACTTCTCATGTGCACATTCATTTGGCCTTACAAAATGTTCTGGAAATTGTTATTAAAAATCCATCCTTTATGAAAATCAATGTTGTAACATAAAAAATGTCTGGTATAGAAATAGCATTCCAAAGCGAGCGAAGGCCCATGGTCTGCCAGCACGCGACGCCACTGTGTACAATGTATACAGTATACACGTTCTGGTAATTACTGTCGTACACGTTCTGGCAATTACTGTCGTACACGTTCTGGCAATTACTGTCGTACACGTTCTGGCAATTACTGTCGTACACGTTCTGGCAATTACTGTCGTACACGTTCTGGCAATTACTGTCGTACACGTTCTGGCAATTACTGTCGTACACGTTCTGGCAATTACTGTCGTACACGTTCTGGCAATTACTGTCGTACACGTTCTGGCAATTACTGTCGTACACGTTCTGGTAATTACTATCGTAGACAGTATGATATCATGTTACATAGTCTTTGGTCGAAGCAGCCATACGAGGTGCCACTAAGATTTCCTGAATTTGATGGTTTTGTGCAAAAAACCATACAAGCCCATTTTTTCATTAGTGTCTATATTTTGAACATGGACCACTAAAAGATTCATGTTACTCATGAATCTGGTGCAGCATAATGGTGCAGTAACTTAGATCAGAATATCATCAATGTCTTGATTTCGCTGAAAAAATCTGATGTCTACTGATTCACAGGTCAAACGGTTGATATTTATCACTAAAGGAGCCCAAAAAGTCATTTTGATTAATTAGTTACTCTTTGCTATCACAAGCTCTTAATTTTGATCAAAATTGCAACTACCGTGGTCTTTATTGATTATATAGATCCATTCATACAATAATGTCATTCACAACATTTTGCTTATCGATTTAAGAAGCCAAAATTCTCTGCTTGCTTCGGTTTTCAAAACTGCTTTATGTGATTAATATGGTTAGAACTTTGGAGAGACAATAACTGCTATTGATCGACAGCTTTATTTACATATTCGCTCTCACAACTGTTGCGTGTATTGAAATCAGAATGTGTTTGCTTTAATATTTCACATTGTTTCATAATATAATATAATTCAATTATCTAGGAATAGAGAATAATGAGGTTTTGATTATTTGCTACATTATTGAGCCCATGATGTTTGCGAGATGTAATTTCCTCCCTTGCCTAAATTGCCTAATTTAACACCCTTGCCTCTTTATGGTTGTATAGGCTATTGCTATTAAATCAATACTTTATTAAATAAATGGTCGAATGTAGCTCTTATTGACTGTGATTGTTTAAAGAAATTTGAAGTCAATTCCGTTCAAATCACTCATCTTTGAATACTCAAGTTAAGGAAGACATTGTATATATTGACGGAAGCAGAGATGTATTTTTTTCTCGTTACAACTTCGTCTGAGTCCGTCACAGTTGATGCATCGACATTCTCTCAAGCTTGTAAGAGAATTCCCAACTGAGTCGAATAATAACCGAAGGCATTGTTTTCAACTGTTCTGTTAAAAAAAGGCGTGCTTGTTCAAATTTTTGATAGTATTTGTTTTAGTGTTTGTTTAAGCAAACTTTCAAGCTTGACTATTGACTGAATCAACATAGTGCACAAGAAATAGAATTATAATACCGATGACACGAGTACAGTCAACCCGAGCGAATTCTCAAATTTCAATGTAAACATGGAGTATTTTGCTTTCTTGATGAGCTTAGTGAGCAACAAATAATCTAGACTTTGTACAGTCTCAGGAATTTATTCTACTATTTCATAACAATCGTTCGATAGAAAGCGACGCTTTTCAAAGAATTATAATAGCTCTCTTCGCAATGTAAAAGTAGACTTTTGTAAACCTTTTTCAGTAAACTTGTGCAGAAATGGCCATTATACGTCCTCAGCTCGTACTTGTCCAAACTAGTTTAAGGCATCAAGAGAGGCTGAACAAGCTGATGGATTGTACAACAGGATGTTCTGCCTTAATTAATCCGGTCCAGTTAGCCTTATGAAGCTAGCTTGGGCCATTCTGGCCGCATTTGCCGCATTGTCCTAAGATTTGTGTCTCTGTGTCTTTGGCTAAAATATCTGTGCTTGAATTGCTCAAATATAAGGACATTATTCTGTTTTATGACCACTCAAACTAGTGGTCGCAATGTTTAGAGACAATTATGACGCTGGTTTGACTGTTGAAAAGATCGGTATGATGGCTATCGAACGAGTATTCATTTCTAGTGTTGATTGTAAGATCCATAGAAATTGATAACAATAAACTTCTAAAATGGAAGTATTGCTTCATGCAATACACAATAGCGGCACAAAAATCGCACGCATTTTCACCTTGATACCCTTGTCAACGGCTGAATCATTGGATTAGAATCAGTCACATGTGCAATACTAGGCTTTTCATTGGTGGTTCATGCCCCAACTTAGTTCCCCGGATGTGCCGCGACCTTGAGTCAATTTCCATTCTAGTCAACCTCAGATAAACAATCTATTTCTATGGTAAGACCTGACCTAATGTGAATCAACCTCTGCAAACTGATAAGCGTCACTCTGTCATCTCCTGAGAGTGAAATGAGGTGTGAGGAAGTATTCTATATTGTTTGCGTTGACTCCATCAATTTCTTGGTTCCATATCTCCATTTGATCATCTGGACAATTACAGAGAAGGAAGTTGTCTAGTCGTGAGAGCTTTAGCGAACTGGGATTCGGTCTTTCTTTTCAGATGACTTCTATGATGATGCCCTTTATCTTCTGATGATTGATCTATGTCATCCACAGGACCACTCCGTCAACTGCATCCTGTTTCCGTATATGAAGCACTACTTTCACAGCAATCCTCAAGGATAAGATAAGAAGTAAACAATCATGACAGAAATCCATTTACTGATACTTTTGGTCCGAAACTGATAGGATAAACCATGACGCAAAAGTAATGACTGACAATCAAAGGCGCCTTACGCTTTATAGCTTATTCTAGATGTCAGCTATCATTGAAATGCATGCAGGTTTCATACACCAATCCAGAAATGGAAGCCAGACGCTGGGCTTGTCTGTCTGACGGACGGAATAGTCCGGCAGCCAGAGCGAGTTTCTGCAGGGAACGAGGCCGAAAGTGCGACTTTCACAGAATGATGTACACCCTATTCCTACTACGAATCGGTGCGTCTGCCGAGCTCTAGTGAGATCCTCTTCTTGTCAGACAGGATCAAAGAAAAACACATGTAAATCCAATGGGACACAGATTGCAGTTTTTGGTTAAAATGAAATTCTAGAGTCATAATTTTTGACATGAAATGTCTTCAGGTCATTTCCTATGATGTGCATGTGTCATCATCATGCTTCTGATCGACAATGTATGTGAGAATATGGTTGAATGTGGATGAAGTTTCTTAAATTGTTTGTGTTCGCCGACATTAAGAGGCTCACAAAATCTAAATCTGTTTAGCTTAATAGACAGGGGTGCATAAAGATGAAAAGAAAATGACCGGAAGACATTCCATGCCAAAAATTATGACTCTGTTCTTAGTACTTTCCATTTAATCAGGGAAAACATACAAAATTTCATTTTAAACAAAAACTGCAATCTGCATCCCATTGGATTAACATGTGTTTTTCTTTGATCGTGTCTGACAAGAAAAGGAACTCACTAGAACTCTGCAGACGCACCGATTCGTAGTAGGCAGAAGATGTACATCAATCTGTGAAAGTCTCACTTTCGGCCTCGTTCCCTGCAGAAACTCGTTCTGGCTTCTGGACTATAAGTCCAGGCCAGCCCAGGCAGTTTCTTTCTTTCTCGTGTATGCCGCACATGTATATGGCGGTGTATATGGTGTATGTCCTACCAGCTGCACACCTTTTGCATGGAAATTTGATCCATCGTTTATTTAATTTCAGTGTTCTTAAATGCCTACATGATTACCATTTTGTTGAGAAAATGATATCATCATATAAATCGTCACATGCAAACAGGTTGAATTTTATTTTTGTTAATAATTTTTGCTGAGTATGTGGCATTTTTAGATCACCCTCAGTCTACCGGTCTATATTTGCAGATGACTCCGAAATGCGTGAGTAATGGTAGTAAATAAATGCGAACAAAGTGATGATGGCCTATCAGTCTAATTAATAGGCCTATATAATGTAATTTATCAAATCTCAACAGAAGCAACCAACACGCGACATGTTTCGGCCTGCTGCACATCATCAGTCGTGTGTAGGTTTGAACCATCAACGTTCTAGCTAGAGGACGTGCAAGCATACCCTCTAACCACAAGGCCACCAGAGCATCTGTTGAGATCGTAAATTAGTCAGAAAGACACTGCTTTAACGCAAGCATGTGGAGGGGCGGACTGCATTCTACAATCACTTAATGCCGCATCGGAGATTGAGGCGCTTCAGTTTCCAGGTTACTTGTCCTGATCAATCAAAACAACCATTTGATCAAGACAGCCGCATACCGAGCGCAACAATCGATTTAAAGGTCGGTGACCGTGAGTTGATTTATGTTGGTAGTCTACATGATGCATTACTTTTGGTATACAATACATTAGACTTGATCTTGTCCCTCTTGAATTTGTCCGATAAGATAGTTCTGTGTAAATAATTCCATGAAGAAGGCCATCTATCACATTCGGAGCTTCAAGAATTTTATTGCTGGGTAGAATTCTCTATAATACTATGATTAAAATTGCAGCACTATAATGCATACCAATACTAGGAAAGCGCACCAATGTACATGTATCTACAAAAGCGTCTTGCCAGCAATTTTCATCGAAATTATGTGTCAAAACTACAAATGATATAGACTACTGATATAGAACATTGCCCAATAGGCTAATTAGATGTGATTGATAGGTACGGCTGTGCGTTTTGTTTTTTTCAAAATATAGTTTAATTTCATGATATGACTACCCTTACAACGGCCTGTAACCTTCAACGGAAGTTGCCGAAAGGTGGCCTGAAACTGACCAGAAGCTGATCTGCCTGCTAGTTTCTTGAGTGAACCGCTGTCCGGAGGGTTCCTACAATCTCGACCGGTGTCCATCTTGCGGTGGCCACTTCACACCTCAATGACCTTGATCACGTGCAGCGATCAAACACAGTAATGTATTAAGTGCTCATTGTTCTCTTTGTGTACTGTTTAATTTTCTTGTTTCAAGTTACCCTCTATATCTTATCTCTCCTTAATGATGAATGAGTTAATTAAATGCTGTTTTCTTCATGAGCCTTATCGGAGCGTTTGAAACAAAAGTTGAATCTCAAAGGTTTTGTACGGAATGAAATTGAACACTCAATGATTTGAAGTGATAGACATGTGCCATCAACTCTCCGACGATAAAATTCAAAACTGTTTGCCTTGCAGAAGCATTGAAAAAATATTATTTTTAGTGAAAGCAGATAACATGCAAGTCCCAATGTGAGGAATGTAAAGAAAGCTGGAGAGGATAATCGACAATTCGTGTTTTCTTTCATGCATTTCTAGAATTTCAGGTTGAAGATCTTTAAATAAAAACATCGAACTGCGGTGCAACTGAAATCGCAAAATGAATAATCGAAGAATTACAACCCGAGAAGGGACATGGAACCCTTCCTAAGCTTATGTGCATGACTCTGAAAGAAGATGCTGATAATGTGTTTTGAAAGATCTTTTCTGAATACCGCATCTTTAATACGTACACTCCGCGTTCGCCAATCCACAGTCAATGGTCATTTTCTTGGTAGTCAGAGCCAGTGACGTAATAGTCTGGCAGCCAGAGCGAGTTTCTGCAGGGAACGAGGCCGAAAGTGAGACTTTCACAGATTGATGTACACTCTATGCCTACTACGAATTGGTGCGTCTGCCGAGTTCTAGTGAGTTCCTTTTCTTGTCAGACAGAATCAAAGAATAACAAATGTAGATCCAATGGGACGCAGATACTAGTTTTTGGTTAAAATGAAATGCTGTATGTTTTCTCTGATTAAATGAAAAGTACTAAGAACAGAGTCACAATTTTTGGCATGGAGTGTCTTCAGGGCATTTACTTTCATCTTCATGCACTCCTGTTTAAATAAAGCAAAACACATTTAGATTTGGCGAGCCTCTTAATATCGGCAAACAGAAGCGTCTTGAGCAACTTTATCCCCATTCAACCACATTATCACACACACTGCCAATTGGATGCATGATAATAGTACATGCACATCATAGGAAATGACTTGAAGACATTCCATGCCAAAAATTATGACTCTGGGCTTAGTACTTTTCGTTTAATCAGGGAAAACATACAAAATTTCATTTTAACCAAAACTGCAATCTGCGTCCCATTGGATTTACATGTGTTTTTCTTTGATCCTGTCTGACAAGAAGAGGAACTCACTAGAACTCGGCAGACGTGCTGATTCGTAGTAGGCATAGAGTGTACATTATTCTGTGAAAGTCTCACTTTCGGCCTCTTTCCCTGCAGAAACTCGTTCAGGCTGCCGGAATACTTGTCTTGAAAACCGATTTCATATTATCTGTTCCATTTCGCACCTGCTTCTGTTTTCAGTCATAATTGGTTAATATATATGCAGACAGGTTTCAAACAAGTTTGAAGCATTGAGGGATAGATAACCTTTAATTACACAAACAATGACGATTTGTAGTCCATCAGTTGAATTTTTTGTTTATCTTTTTGCCCTCGTGGTGTCGACCTCGGTGAAATATATGCACTACTCTCATCCTCTAAGGATGAATTAGGCAGTGGCTGTATTCTTCTTAGAAAATATCTGCAGATCGCTCTTTTAGAAATGCTTTGATCTCATTGCAAGATTATCATCAATTTTTCCTTAAACTCCAAATTCTGTTTCATCTGCAAAATCATAGAGCTCCTTAAAGAATGCATTAGCAACCAGAGTAGCGGAAGCGGCTGAAAATTGATCACTTCCGTTTCCTTAATACCAGAATCGCTTTTGCATCTTTATTTACTCATACATAGTCTCATCTGCATATCACATCGCAGCGTTTAATTTCCTGTTGAACGAAGTCTATTATGTTGAAGAATAAATAGTACTAGAGAATAATCTAATGATAGATTTCATGACGTGAATGCAAATTGTGATATCATTAAATTCTCAGTGTCAATGTGCTCTTTTCTATTAACTTTGTGATTGATTGTAAACATTTCCTTAAATGATTGCGTTCCTAACTTTGTGATCATGATTTTGTTTCAACTTATATATTCATAGAGTTCTGAAATGTATAGAAGTTAGATAATGAAATTGGTAGAAGTAATTGCAATTCATTGTTGCAAATTTAGGGTCTTAAATCTAAACGAGGTCTCTAAGCGCCATCTTAAACATTCAAAAACAGGTTTTTACGATAACTTTTTGACAACATGTTGTCCAAAATAATGACGAGTCGCTGTACAGCATTACAGAAATGATGACGGTCAATTTAATTAATGAATTCATCAATTTAAATCGATGTCATAAAATTGATCAAACACGTCAATTAAAGAAAGTATCACCTATCGTTTAGGGACATTTGCTGGAGCTCAGGATCTTCAAGACTCAGAACTTGCTTTATAGTTGATTTCCCTATTCTATTTACGTCTGCGTTTGTCATTAGTCTTCTACGTACAGCGTAGCGTCTTTTGTACTTCTGTAATTTCAGGTATAAATATAAAACAAATAACATCAGCTATTTAAATAAAGTTTTTGGAAAAGTTATTTCGATAAATTCCTTCGTCCTCCTCGCAATGAAATCGATTGATACCGTTAAGTTCAATCCCTCAGTCCCCATGAAGGTTCGACAAGTGAATATGAGAAAAATAGTAAAACTTTCAAAATGTAAACTCGTCACGGGAAATCGTCAGTCGAGTGATGATCTGATCAGTGGCATCTAACTGAGTCGACTAATAAATTCTATTTCTGAGTGCAGCATCGAGTCGCGGATTACTTTATCAATCACTGATGCTAACCGCTGTTTCCTACTTAAAATCCCCTGACTGGGGCTGACATGAAGTTTATATAGTTTCTTTGTATATAGCAGTCATATGGTTTATAAATGATTAATGATCAATATCAATAATTAATGTCATTAGATATCACCACGCTACTGCAGAGCTGGAAAATGACTGACATCGGTCGGTGCTTGACACTGCCTACAAACAATATGCCTTAAGATGCTGTTGAGAGGATGTTTAATTACATCGGGATAGTAAAAAAGCGTTGAATACAACTCAAATTTCTGAAAATGCATGTAAATTACGTAAAGCCTGTTGCTATCTTAGTTATATGTCGTACAGAAAAATTACAATAACAGCTCAACGAATGAATCTAGCCATCAAAAATATTGTGAAGTATGATAATCTGTCCATGCTTTTACTTGGAATTGATTATCTGCAGCATAAAGCTCACAGTATTATTTATGAAGCAATAATCAATATTCGTATAATAAATACATGAATTTTTCGATGACAGATTATGCTAATTATCACTTAATAGCTTATACTCTTGTTTGTCAATGGTCTAAAAGCAATTATATTTCACAGTGCTATAATCTCTATGACTATTGCTCCTATAACAAAATCTATGCTTTCCAAAGAATGCATAAATGTCAATGAGTGCAATAAGCCGTCTTTATTCAACAAGTAGAGGAGATTTTTGACAGCTATAAAATTCTGACGGTAATACAGTCCGTTTCATAAAAAGTGGATCATCCTAAAATTTGACTAAATAAAACATAAGTATGATACAGAAAGCATTTTTCATGTTATTTCATGTCCCTAATATATTTAAATGTCTTTATATAATCTGATAAGCTATGATACAGTAACGGTTCTTAAGAAGCTAATATTTTGTGGCCCTACCCTTATTGTCAATGACATTACCAATTCGTCTAGGCATTGATACGATGATATCGTTGATTTTTGACTGATCTAACTTTCTCCACTCTCTTTTTAACAGTGACGTAAGTTGTGATACGCCATCTGTAGGTAGCAGTGAACGACGAACGTTACGTTTTAGAATACTCCATACATTTTCTATTTTTTATCTCAATAATAATAATAACAGGAAAACTACTCAATATTCATGCTTGAAATTTCCAACAATGATATTAGTAAGCACAAGTGACATATCTTCCAAATTTCAGAGAAATTCGTTCAAGTTTGGCGGAGTTAGACAAAGTTGAAGTTAAGGCGATGTTTAAGGATGATCCATTTTTTATGAAACAATCTGTAGATTGTGACGATCCTCTGAAATATAACCTCACCCTCAGGCTCTTGCAATGACATGTTGATCTCAAAAAATCCAATAAAAACGGATACTTTGCACGTCTTGTTGCGTAAATAACTATTGAACAATTTACCATGAAATGTTTTCTGCATAATTCTTTGATTTGTGCATGTCTTGATCATTAAGAATTCACATCTGTTCATTCTGATTATCATTATTTTGAGAAATTAACAAATTACGCAATTATTTTGACACACCAATAAGCTATATACTAAGCTCCTTTCACTTAAATTACACAAATGTGTTTAGTAAGATCATAAATACGAAACACGTTTCTGTCATGTTTGTTTGAATTTTAGGTGAAATACTGTCCGTGTATTTTGACAAACGAAAAATCGTCATAAATCGTTGAATCGCCTCCTGTATCTGGCTAAGTGGAAGCGGAAGTGGATCCTGCTTGTGTTGGTTGATATTTTCACTCCCTGCAGAAAATTTTGGACTTGAATAACAAAAATGGGATTTTACTTACACCAAATGTTATACATGTAGGGAAGATGTCATTGGATATGAAAATAGATATTAAAATAGGATATTTACACATTTAGACTGTAAGTTAAACACAAATTAAAACAAATAGACATGCACAAAACTATACAAAATGAATAATGATGAATTTGTGCAGGTTGTGCAATTGCAAGAAAGACAGGAGTAAAGAGTAATAGTAGCCACGGACGTACACTGGATTTATTTTCGGGGAGCGGGCACAATGTCGACCATCTATTTATCTTATATGCATATTTTATATATCATTATATTATACATTATTATTATAATATTACTTGCTATATAATAAAATATACATTCACATTATAATAATAGATATTAATTATATATTACTATGTAATTATTATATTTCTTATATGCATTATTTATCTTATATCACATGTGCAAACCAATTCTCAATTGACCCATCTCTTGTTATTGACAAGTTTGCAGAAAGTGGTAGATGCTTGGGCTTCGTCTTATCATCTCATTCATAACCTTCGACCAATACTTCAATTTTTAGTTGATAAACTGCTATGAATTACGACCGAAACATTTTCACTTTGATAGATTTTTTACTGATACAGATAGAACATGTAGAGTTACTATAGTTCTTGATAAATTTTAAAAAAAGCTTGACGAAGGATCCACGAGCTTGCCCCCTCCCATCGCCTGTGTGGTTAAACAAATCTATAGAGGTTGGAAAACAATGCTGATCAGTACAGACTAAGGTCATACATTTTTCTTATTCGATTGTCATCTATCAATCAAATGAATGCAAGCGACATCAAATGCTACGCGTGGGCTATTTCCTGAGAGATGATTTTGCTGTCATCGTCAGTCTTTTGCACATTCTTTCATTTTTCATGTTTCCAAATTGTTGTGCGTCACAGCAGATGGAATAATTGACACTATCCTTTTATAATCCCCTGGCTGATAGAATGAAATGTTCCTGAACATCAATAGTGCAGAAATCTCCTCGCTAGGAATAGTATGTCTCACATATCAAAGGAATGGATTGTCTCTGTCTGCGTGGGTAGAATCTGGAGGTGACATGAAGATGGAATATTCCATGAGTGCGCGATAGAGACATGGTCGAAGTTAATTCCGATTGTGAAGCCAGACACGCGCAAGAGGGGAATAGGGGGATGCATCCTCAACTCAAAGGTGACCAGATGTTTTCACTCAAACCAGGACACTACAAAGTAGAAAAAGAGGACACGGTCCACTTCATATCCACATTGCGATACAAAGAAATTGATCGATGTAAACACAAGAAGCGAATTTTGGGATAGGTCTACCTTTTTGAACCATAGGGTCAAACCAATATTTTCTCAGTAGTAGTAAGCACATTCCAAATTCAAGTGCAAATTGTGAAATGCTGAGTCATCAGGCTGAACGCAAGTGCAAATTGTGAAAGGCGGAGTCATCAGGCGGCCGCAAGTGCAAAATGTGAAATGATGTGAAATGCAGTGTGAGGGACATGGCCAAGGATGTGTTGGGAGGAATGGGTCCGTGAGGAGAAAACCGCCCCCCCCCCCAACGACTCAACTGACTAAATTGGTTGAAAAGACCAAAGTTGTTCAGAATCATGTGAAACAAACTTCTATCAAGGTTTCAGGTTGAAATTCGTCCAAAAAATTTTTTCGAAAATTTTCACTACGGTGGTCTCGACACTTAGGATTTTTTCGTGAAAAAAAATTCTTCAAAATGTTGGAATGGAGGTCGGAGACCCATCCCATCGTGTTTGTCGTCAAAAGTTGGGTCGGTGAAGTTTCGGTGAAAAAACCGCCCCCCCCCAACGACTCAACTGACCAAATTGGTCGAAAAGACCAAAGTTGTTCAGAATCATGTGAAACAAACTTCTATCAAGGTTTCAGGTTGAAATTCGTCCAAAAAATTTTTTCGAAAATTTTCACTACGGTGGTCTCGACACTTAGGATTTTTTCGTGAAAAAAAAAATTTTTTCAAAATGTTGGAATTGAGCTCCGAGACCCATCCCATCGTGTTTGTCGTCAAAAGTTGGGTCGGTGAAGTTTCGGTGAAAAAACCGCCCCCCCCCCCCAACGACTCAACTGACTAAATTGGTCGAAAAGACCAAAGTTGTTCAGAATCATGTGAAACAAACTTCTATCAAGGTTTCAGGTTGAAATTCGTCCAAAAAATTTTTTCGAAAATTTTCACTACGGTGGTCTCGACACTTAGGATTTTTTCGTGAAAAAAAAAAAAATTTTCAAAATGTTGGAATTGAGCTCCGAGACCCATCCCATCGTGTTTGTCGTCAAAAGTTGGGTCGGTGAAGTTTCGGTGAAAAAACCGCCCCCCCCCCCCCCCAACGACTCAACTGACCAAATTGGTCGAAAAGACCAAAGTTGTTCAGAATCATGTGAAACAAACTTCTATCAAGGTTTCAGGTTGAAATTCGTCCAAAAAATTTTTTCGAAAATTTTCACTACGGTGGTCTCGACACTTAGGATTTTTTTTTTTCGTGAAAAAAAAAAAAAATTTTTCAAAATGTTGGAATTGAGCTCCGAGACCCATCCCATCGTGTTTGTCGTCAAAAGTTGGGTCGGTGAAGTTTCGGTGAAAAAACAGCCCCCCCCCCCCAACGACTCAACTGACCAAATTGGTCGAAAAGACCAAAGTTGTTCAGAATCATGTGAAACAAACTTCTATCAAGGTTTCAGGTTGAAATTCGTCCAAAAAATTTTTTCGAAAATTTTCACTACGGTGGTCTCGACACTTAGGATTTTTTTTTTTTTTTCGTGAAAAAAAAAAAAAATTTTCAAAATGTTGGAATTGAGCTCCGAGACCCATCCCATCGTGTTTGTCGTCAAAAGTTGGGTCGGTGAAGTTTCGGTGAAAAAACCGCCCCCCCCAACGACTCAACTGACTAAATTGGTCGAAAAGACCAAAGTTGTTCAGAATCATGTGAAACAAACTTCTATCAAGGTTTCAGGTTGAAATTCGTCCAAAAAATTTTTTCGAAAATTTTCACTACGGTGGTCTCGACACTTAGGATTTTTTCGTGAAAAAAAAAAAAATTTTTCAAAATGTTGGAATTGAGCTCCGAGACCCATCCCATCGTGTTTGTCGTCAAAAGTTGGGTCGGTGAAGTTTCGGTGAAAAAACCGCCCCCCCCCCCCCCCAACGACTCAACTGACCAAATTGGTCGAAAAGACCAAAGTTGTTCAGAATCATGTGAAACAAACTTCTATCAAGGTTTCAGGTTGAAATTCGTCCAAA
This sequence comes from Prostheceraeus crozeri, assembly GCA_907163375.1. Taxonomy (NCBI): domain Eukaryota; kingdom Metazoa; phylum Platyhelminthes; order Polycladida; family Euryleptidae; genus Prostheceraeus; species Prostheceraeus crozeri. Next base: position 247,092 of record CAJQUW010016254.1, read on the forward strand.
AAATTTTTTCGAAAATTTTCACTACGGTGGTCTCGACACTTAGGATTTTTTCAAGTCCAAATGTGAA
>CAJQUW010016255.1:0-33579 GCA_907163375.1 Prostheceraeus crozeri
TACAGAATTATATATTGTTCATATTCAATGTAGGCCCTATATGCCTACATGTCGAAGCATCTTCTCTACGGTGACTCAAATTCAATAGGTATGCATTTCGATACCTCTGATGAGCAATTTCATCACATTAGATATTGATATTCTAATACAGTGATTTCTCTTTTGAGCGTTGTATATGTATGCCTACGTGTATGTAATTTTTGTGATCTAATTAAAAATTTGCTGTTTCTTACTTCAGGTACGTCGTGCTTTCAAAAGGTCAATGGAATATCGAAGAAGGATCCGTGATTTATCAGCGTCTGCTTTTGTCTCAAGTGGAATGTGTATGGAAACAGAAATACTTAGATAATTTGCGAAAATATAATTATCCACAGATGATTCCAATGTTTTCGTTATCTTCATAATTGGGTAAATGATTGAAACTAGTTTTAAGTATGGTAATGGGATGTCTGTCATGATGTCAAGTGACTCATTAGGACGTCTCGTAGGAGCACTTTGAAGACGTACGTTGGATGTCCCGGCGGGATGTCATACTGACGTCCTGTGATGCTTCCGCTGTGACGTCTTTTTTACTGTCAAATAAGACGTACGTGGGCCATCCTGGAATGACGTCGTCATGACATCCCGCTGACGTCACATGTTTACTGGGATCCATCTGTTAGGCATCTTCTTGTTCAACCACTCACGCACAGGAAGTCCCCAGTGTGGAGTTGCACCATCCTGCATGAATATGATGCTCCTGCCTCTTCTGTCCGACTGCACCGCTGGCCAAAATTCCTCCTGTAGCATCTTGAGATACCGATCCTTGTTGACGGAGGTGTCGAAGAAGAACGGTCCGTAGTTACCTGATTGGCTGATTGTCGCCCAGACGGTGGTGCGTGGCGAGTGCATAGACAATTGTGGCGATTCACACCACCATCCAGATGGAAGTTAGCTTCATCGGACCAGGTTAGTTCCACTAAATGGCTCGGGTTGGCTTGGATGCGCTGTAGCTCCTGTTCTGCGAACTCCATTCGGTTTTCCAGATCTTCTTCGTGTAATCGCTGCACCACCTGAACCTTGTACGGATGCCATCCATAGTCATGGAGGATGCGCTGGATAATGCGACGACTCACTTGAAGAGCATTAGATGCACGACGGGTAGATGTGTTTGGGTCCTCCTCGAAGTGCTGCACAACTCGTTCCACATTCTGCTCCGTTCGTTCAAAAGATGACCGGTCCGGCTTGACAGTCACCACACTACCACTGGTCAACAGGTTTGTGTGCCACCGCTTTATGGTACGGGCATCCGGTGCTCTCGCGTTCTTGCCATACTCTGAATGATAAAGCCTTTGTACCTCCACTGGACTCTTGAGCCATTCGTACCAAGCCGCGCATTTTGCTCGTTCTGCAACCGAATAATCATCCATTCTTCTATGTTCGATTCTTTTCAGATAGTGGTTTAATCGCCGAATGGTATTTTATATGACATGGAAGTAACTGAACAATATTCACTTCAAGACTGCGCACAATTCGTTGTGCAGAATACGATTCATGTTAAGTTAATTAACTTGATCCAGATTTTCGATGTCAACAAAATGAGTACATGTCATTCGGTCAATAGAATCAGAATTTTCTGACAATTCTCAGTACAACAGGTATAATCATCATAAATCCTATACTCCAAACTAGTATGAGTCGAAATTTCATGACGATCGGATGAATATTTGAGGAGTAATAAAAGTTTAAAATCCGGCGGTTTACGCGCGCCACCCTGTATTTTATAGATTGTTATTTAATGATACATTCATACATTGCCGAAGTGCCGCCCCAGGGCACATTAGGGGATGCCGCCCCATGGTAGTTACATTTCCCTTTTTTGAAGCATGTTTTAACTATTTTAAAGGATGTTACCTTCGTAAAAGCTTTCCAATAAATATTTTGGCCCTAACCACGTCCTTGTCGTGAATGACATCCAATGGACCGCCTGAGTGCCGCCACCGGGCATGTGCCCACATGTGCCCCCCTCCAGCAAGTCCTGACCCTGCACTCACCAACAACAGCCGAAACTGACCACTTCCACTTGATCTGAGTTTCCGTCATACAGAAAAGGAGTGGCATTGTGTGATATCCCAAACTGACAACCTACTTCTCTGCAAGACGTTGTCGTTTTCACCATCCCAGTCGCTTGTCAAAACTTATTATTAGTCGCATTAGTCAATTTAGTCAGTTTCTATACGCATACAGTCGTGTGAAGCGGACTGGAGACAGACATTGTACCACGTTTTTTTGCAGATGGCCGCTGGCCATTTTTCACAATATACAGGACCTGGCCGCACTGAACGCAGGGATTCTGTACAAAAAAGCAAACGGCCTCACAGATTTCTCGCCAGAAGTTTATTTTCCAATTGTCGAAGGATCTTAGTAGTAAGTAAAACTCCACCACTGGACCGCGCAAGATGGCCGCCGTCGCTGACGTCCCCCCCCTCCTTTCAGACGAGTCGGCCGTGGTCCGCCGCCGTGTTGCTTCGAGTCTGACGTCCCCCCCCGTCAGCCGAGTCGGTCGTGGTGAGCCGCCGTGTTGCTTCGAGTCTGACGTCCCCCCCCTCTGACCCGCCGACGTAGCGCGCGGTGGTTTGTGATGCGCTCTCCAGGTTGGCGTGGTGTGCCGGCCAGGTTGGGAGGGTGGAATGTCGGAGCTCACCTGAAAAAATCCTAAGTGTCAGAGTGGCTTTGTATGGACAAAATTTTGAAAATTTTCCAAAGTGTGGCATTTCGACCTGGGACCCTGACCAAAGTTTGTTTCATCAAATTTCACTGACCCCCCCCGACAGCGATCTTCCAATTTTGGTTCTAGTGGATGGATTTTGTCTTTTAATACTCGTTTGAAAGAGGAGAAAAAACTGCTCGGTGACATTTTTGTTGCGAGTCAATCGGACCAGCCGTTCAAAAGTTAGAGCTGTTACAAGATTTTAGGTCGGAGCTCACCTGAAAAAATCCTAAGTGTCAGAGTGACTTTGTATGGACAAAATTTTGAAAATTTTCCAAAGTGTCGCATTTCGACCTGGGACCTTTACCACAACAGCTTCCATCAAATTTCACGGACCCCCCCGGCACCAAACTTCCCATTTTGCTTCTAGTGATCGTAGAAAGTCGTGCAATAGCTCGTTTGAAAGCTAAGAGTGAGACAAATTCAGTGAAAGAAACGGCTTGTTGATATCTGTCTTCGTTTAGATGTGAGACGCCATTCAAGATTTTGGGAGATTGACGAAAAACGACAGAGTTAGAATTTCCCAAGAAACAGCTCCAGCGGGCGAACGAAGGCTCGGATTGGTAAACGGAGGCCAGATTTGGAATCAGCTTGATGTTATTGTCCAATGAGGATCGTCATCTAATGAGAATCAAGCATTTCTATATAAATAGCGAGCCTTCCACAGTGAGAATCATTCCATCGTTGAATCACACGAGTGACGGACGCACATTTTCTCTCTCTCTCTATTCTATTATCCAACTAAAATGGTAAGTCGCTACTTCCCTCCCTCTCCTCCCTTGAACGTAAACTAAATACAATCTTTTTCATTTTCAGGCATCTACTCCATCTGCTGCACTAGTAGGACAAAATGGCGGTCAAACGTTACAAGGTTCGCTACGATCAGATCATCCACAACTGAGGCCAGTGGAAGAAACAACCAAGGTACATAATCCTACACCGCTACAGCGTAAATTTAAACACGTCTTGCGTTATGACGATCATAGCGTAGTACTCCAAACGGGAATGCTCCCTTCCACGGATGTCAAGATAATGCGCAATCAGTATGGGGACTACATACTGATCCCAGTGAGTCCGCACATTCGCCGCCAACTTGATATTATTGAGTACGTGACATTAAATATGGACTTCCTACTCCTCTTGCTCAAGAGTGGAAGGCGAGAGATGACAAGGATACTCCCTATAGAAAGATTTGGGATGGTAATCAAAATTGCCTACCGGTATCACATTGGTGTACTTACTATAAGGAGGGAGATCATTCAACATCCATCACATGCGACGAGCTCGGAGAAGGTACTTGGGATATCCTTTTCAAAGTGAATGGGCTATATTATGGTCGGCACAAGGATAATAAAATGGCCTCGCTCTCCATGCACATGGAATCCATCCTATATATTCCAAAACCACCCAACGTGGACGACATAATTGATCAAATCCTTAACAGCAGTGGTACGGAGCGCAAGTCGGAGAAGAATGCTGCATCAAAACGCAAATCAGAGAAGGAGAATTACTAGTCCTTTCCTAACTCTACCCTATGACAATTCGCTTATGTGCTTTGAGTGTCGTAGACGTGGTCTTATTAGATACATTTTACTTCTTCGTTGCCATCATATCATTTGTGTATTTTGTCGTGAAAAGCATCGATGTAATTCTTCATTTTGTAATATGTTACAGAACGTTTCCTTAGATGTGTAAATTTCCGTTTTAGGCTTCTATCATCATTTTTATGGATTGTGAGGGTGAACCTGTACAGGAGCTCAGTGCTATTGCTATGAACAATTGGACATATCAGATTGTTAGTGTCTATCATCAACATGCCAACTGCGATCCCAATGTTGATCAATGGGCGAGAAAACACATTCATGGACTTAATCTGAAATATTTGCAAGACTATGGCTTTTCTTGTGAGAGTGCTCTTCTTATTGTCTTTAAACGATGGTTAGCTGCTTTCAATGTTATACGCATCTTTTGTAATAATCCTGGTAAGGAGAGGAAAGTATTTCCCAATCTAATCATTGATGATATTTTGCTCCCACCTTGGGATAGTAGAGTGAATCAACACTACCATGAAGTCACGAAACGTTTTAAGGATTTGTGTGTTCCTATTTTGTCTGTTCGTTGTAGTAGCTACGTTCATAATCAATGCTTCTTTCTTCCTTACTTCAACACTGCCAAAGTCCTGTATGGTTATCATTGCTCGCTGTATGATAGTTACCAGCTGTATCTATTTTATCTCTTTCAAACCATTGATTTATAATGCATGCTTGTTACCGTTATTCAATAAATGTTACTATGAGAAGAGTTGCTGTTTTCATGCAATGGATGGGTTAGATAAAGGGCGATCATGTCTTTCTCAAACGACTGCGGAACATTACATTTTCATAGGCAAAGTTTAAAAGGAGCTGTTCAAGATTATGTGATAAATTTTCATAAAGATGAGACCGACATCGAAGCAGTGGTCGATGATGCTAGCACTCTATTTCTAGAGTTAATGAATACATTCTCTGATAGCATTGTCATGGCGCGATTAGTTGCGAAAATTAAGTTTAGTCATTTTGGAAAGGAAGAGGTGGAAAGTCGCTCTTTCCATTTTGCTTCTTATTCAATGGAAGTGGCAGATCACCCCAAGAATTTTTTAAAATACATATGATAAAAATTGCTGAACGTCTTAACGCATTTAACCATCATGGTAGCAGTCTAGTGATTGAAGCGATTTCAGATATTCACATTCAACTTTCCATAAAGAAAAATTGAAAATGCAGTGGTACTTGATTGTAGCACAACTGGTTTTCGAGCTATGTCTGCTCACTCTCGAAGTATATTCCTTCTGTACATGCGTCTATTATTTAGAAAAGGCTAGCAAATTCATATCTTCAAAAAGACTTGCTATAGACATCAGTAACGGTGAAACTATGTGTTGCGATGTATGTAAGCGAAAGGGTGGAAATGAAAAGCGCATCTTCAAGAGATGTAAGCATGCTTTTTGTCAACGCTGTTTCATACGTAATTGCATTCAACTTTGCAAATGTAACCACTGTGATATTGCTCATTTCGAGTGTCACTTATGCCGCAATAGTTAGTACCTATGCAAATGTGGTAAATACAGGTTTTAGCAAAGACTAACACGGAAAATGGCGAAACGTAAAATGACGAAACGTAAAAGTCAAAAGTTTTCTTCAGCCATTCAAGCTCTCCGACGAATGAAAGCAAATCAGCGATACAATGCTATACGACATGCTAACGATAAATTCATTCGTGAAATTATTTCTCATGTGAGGAAGTTGAGGACGAAGAAATTAGCACCAAAACAACGAAAGTTACTTAAGCGATATGCTACGAAATTGCGTTTCATCTCCAATCCTAAAGTCACCCTTCAAAGAAAGAGGGAAACTCTAACACAAAAGGGCGGTTTCCTTTCAGCAATACTTCCAATGATAGCTCCTGCCGTGGGCAACCTATTGGGTAATATCTTTGGGTCTAGACGTTAATTATGCAAATGTTGAATCTCAAAGTATTATAATGGATTTCAGACTTCAATGTGATAAAGTTCTGACTGTATCAGGTCCATCTCATGCAGGTAAAACTGTTTTCACGCTGAATTTATTGGATAAAAGAAGGGAGTTGTTTAAGGAATCTATCAATCGAGTGATTTGGTGTTATGGTATTTATCAACCGTCGCTGTTTCAGAAATTGCAAAGTCGCAACTTTATTCGACATGAAGGAATTATTGCAGTAGATAAACTTCAGTCTAATGATGTTGTTGTATTGGATGATTTATTAAAAGAAAGCAAGAATTCCAAAGATGTTACAGATATGTTCACTCGCGCAGCACATCATAAAAGGTGCTTTATCATCTATATCACACAAAATTTGTTTCCTGATGGAAAAGAAGCTCGTACACGAAACCTGAATACACACTATTATGCTATTTTCAAGAATCCGCGAGATAAAAGTCAATTTGAAATTTTAGCTTGACAAGTTGCACCCAGAGGATCAAAAGCCTTAATTGAAATTTTTCAAGCAGCTACTGAAAAACCACACGGTTACTTATTCATTGACTTTACGCAAGAGTGTCCGGAAGAATTTAGATTTCGAAGTGATATTTTGAAAACTCCCATGATTATCTACAAACTATGAGTTCTTATTCTCGCATGATTGTTATTCCTCAGGATGAATATGTACAATTGACTGCCATGCAGCAAGTAAAGCAACCTCTTGCAAATCAAATGTATAGGAAAGAAATAGATTATCAGCAAAATGTTCACATCAAAGATCCACATCGTGCTGTATTATTACAATCGGAAACTGTTGAGCAACTAAAAAATTTGAAGAATAAGATGCGTGACTCTGTATCGACTGCTACACCTTTAGCATCTCGCGCACATGCCATATCTCTTTTCAACAGTATTGAACCCCATCTCAATGTAAATGATAGAGGAGAAATCATTACAGATGAAAATAAAGTGATTGATGCTTCACGTTATGAAGACTTGATTCAGTATGCGACACGTAGAAAGCGCCGTCAGGGCTATGTTCCACCTGGTTGGACATACTTTCTTAAACTATTGAAAAAGCATAATGTGCCAAAATTTGCTTTGAATAATGAGACATTGAAAGAACTTGATTCAACAGTGGCTACTGCTCCAATGCTTCAGACGATGAAAATGCCAACAAATTGGTTTAAGACGTCACCTGCTACATCCCCTCCCACACTCACTAAGCAAACAAGAGGAAGAACTCGACGTAGATCTACGCCACCACTAAAACTAGTAAAAGGAAAACGTAAAACAGCTCCTCCCAGGAAATACATGTTCTCAGACTATTAATATGAAGCAGATGTGTTGCTTGTCATGTAATGAACCGCCAGAGGTGAATGTCGTTGTCACTTGCACTTGCTGCGCCAGCTCTCACAATGAAACCCCTAAGCAATGTGAACACGATCGTAAAACCGCTAAAGCTAAATGCTGCAGTTGTTGTAAATGTAGAAAGGCAAGAAAACAAAAAGATGAGAAGGAAGAAAAAGAGTCAGTCGTCATCGACTGAACGTTTGAAGTCAATCTATTATGATGTAAAACATCCTGCATCTATCAAGAAATTATCAAAAGCGAGTGGTCTTCCACAATCACAAGTGAAACGATGGTTAAAGGGTCAGGCTACCTATACACTCCACAAACAAGCGAAAAAGAAGTACCGCACCCGCCATTATATTGTTCATGACATCGATGAACAGTGGCAAGCAGATTTGTGCGATGTTGCCTCCATTTCAAAACATAACTCGGGCAATAATTTTATTTTAACCGTCATTGATATTTTCTCGCGTTATGCGTGGGCTCAACCTTTAAAAACTAAAGAAGGGAAAGGAGTAGCAAAAGCATTCCAAACAATTTTTCGAGAAGGTCGCATTCCAAAAAGAATTCAGAGTGATCAAGGAAAAGAGTTTGAAAATCAGCATGTGACAAGATTATTTGAGAGGCATGACATTGAGTTGTTTAGTGTAAAGAGTGCTTATAAAGCTGCTCTCATTGAACGTTTTAATCGCACATTAAAAAATCGCTTGTGGCGACATTTCACTGCCAACTTGACACAAAATTGGACAAAGGTTCTACAAGATACACTCCATGCCTACAATCACTCTATCCATCGTTCTATTGGACTCAGACTAGTGGATGTAAATGCTGACAATGTAGATAAAGTGCGCGAATCATTCCAACGTAAACGCACTCATGTGAAAAGTGATGTGAAAATTGGTGATAAAGTTCGTATCTCAAAAGTGAAGAGTGTTTTTGCTAAAAGGGTACCTTCCGAATTGGACAGAGGAGGTATTTACAGTATCAAGGATTGATCAAAAAGACTCTCCCACCACCTACAAGTTGAAAGATTACGATAATGAAGAAATTGAGGGTAGCTTTTACCGCGATGAGATTGAGGTAGTCACTGAAAGTGAAACATATTTGGTAGAGAAAATCATTCGATGTAAAAAACGGCAAGGTGAAGAATGGTGTCTTGTTAAATGGACTGGTTATCCTTCAAGTATGAACTCTTGGATGTGTCGTGCCGACATCTTTCATCTAAGTGATCGACAGTGATTCATGCAAAGTTGTAACTAACAATGTTTAGGGTTTGAGCTATGAATCCAACTGCCTCATTTTATTCACGACCCTCCTATGTAAGTGGCGGAGGACAAATTTACATCGGCGCTCGCCGCCAACGTGGAGGTAGCATACTTGGTGCACTGAAATCTGTTGTAGCACCTCTCATATCCAATGTCGGAAGATCTTTAAAACGAAATGTTTTAAGTAATGCCGTTGGCTTTGCTGGTGATGTTGCTAGTGATCTTTCCAGAGGTAGAAGTTTTAAGAGCAGTTTGTTGAATCGTGGGAAGGAACGCGGTTTAAAAACATTGAAGCAGACCTTTGCTGGTGTTACTCAAGGAAAGAAATCGCCTAAACGAATGAATAAAGGAAGGAGGAAACATCGCGGAGCTGATAAGGTGCGATCTTCAGTCAAAAGGCATTCACGCAAACGTCGCAGAGGCTCTAATCATTCATCAGGCGCTAAACGACGACGCTGCCATAACTTCTAATCATGGAGTGTAAAACTTCCGGGTTTTGTTTGTTTGATCAACAAGCCATACAGACAGATATTCTTAGTTCAAGTATTGTAGATTATCATCCTCGAACAGCTGAGAATACTGGCCCCATTGAATTTGTTATTCCTGGTGGTAGTGATGACTACATAGATTTGAGTTATGCGATGGTTGATTTGAGGTTTAGAATTCAGCAAGCAGATGGAACTGCTATTGACGATACACATAAAGTTGGACTGAACAATTTACCATTGACTACATTACTTCGTGATGTTTCTCTAACGATTGGAGAGCAGCAGGTGGAAGGTGGCCAAAGCGATTATCCCTATAAATCATATTTCAATCATGTATCACAGTTCATCCAGCAGCACAAAAAAGTCATATGGAAGCCATGGGATGGTACAGAGATGAAGCAGGAAAATTTGATGCTGAAACAAACAGTGGCTTTGTAAAGCGATCTGCTATGATTAAAGATAGTAAAGTATGTGAGCTATATGGTCCGCTGAATTTAGACTTCTTTAGACAGTCAAAGTTTTTACTCTGTAATACCAGCATGCGACTCAAGCTGACATTGAATAAGCCTGAATTTGCGCTGAATGCATTTGCTAAAGTTGACAATTTTAGAATTCATGTGGAAGATATTGCACTTTACATTCGTCGAGTAGTACCTAATCCAAGTGTCATTAGAGGGCATGCTGAAGGTCTTAACCGCCAAAATGCCATTTACCCCATTCAACATACAAAGCTTCTCACCTTTACAATTCCGAAAGATCAAAAGAGTTTCATGAAAGATGGCCTCTTTCCATCGGAAGCACCGAAGCTCCTCATGGTGGCAATGGTTGAAAATGATGCATTTAATGGTAATATAAAGAAGAATCCTTTCAATTTTAAACACAATCAGTTAAGTGAAATTGCTTTACGTGTAAATGGTGTGAGTCATCCTGGTCCACCCTACAAACCAGATTTTGCTGCGGATCAATTTATGCGCAGTTATGTTGATTTTATGGATGTCTTTGGCTTTTACAATACGGATGACACCAACGGACTCACTATGAAAGAGTTTAAGAGTGGATATACTATTTATGCATTTGATTTGACTGCTGACAGCGATATTAGTGCACCCTATCGTCAAGCGAACGTGCCTCATAATATTCGTTTGGATTTGACGTTCAAAAGAACACTACCTGAGACGATCAATGTATTAATTTATGCAGTCTTCGATTCAAATATTGAAATTACAAAGTATCGTGACATGATTCTTCAGTATAATCGTTAATGAGTTGGTTGACTGCTGACGATATTAAGACTAAAGCGCAGCGTAATGCAGACGAAGCGACGTTGAAAGCTTTCGATAATGTCTATTCGCTCGATACCTTACCACCTGCAGTAAATCACTATCCCATCTTTATTGTGCTAAACACTCATTCGCAGAATTTAGGCGGTGAGCATTGGAAAGCGATCTTTATTGGAGAAGACCGACGTGGTGAACTATTTGACTCTCTTGCTCAACCTCCAAATATACCAACACAGCAGTGGTTGAGAAAACATACGCGTCATTATCAGCGAAATGAACGCATACTACAACATCCACTTTCATCAACGTGTGGTGCTTTTGTACTGTACTTCATCTTAAAACGTTTACATGTATCTCGATTTGTATCTGTTATTCAAAACTTTTCATGTAATCCATCCTCTAATGAAAAAATGATTTGTAAGTTCTATCATGATTTGAAATAAAAACATCATGTTGGAAAAATTGTTTTTTATTTTACAATCCGCTGGGTACGTACATACTCGATGAGATAGTCTAGGATCGCATTTGCTTGTACATGAGATTTTGGTCCAGTAATGATCACTTTACTATTATGAAAGATTGCAGCATGCACAGGTAACCAACAACTAATGAGAGCTGCAGGAAAAAGTTCTGGTTCATAACACAAATTGTAACTGCTAGTACGAATCTTCAAAAATGATACACTTTCACTCAATTGAGTAGAGATCACCATATTGTCCACAGTCAGATTCGACATCACACACCTCTCCCTCTTCCATATCCGACGTAGTAGTCTCTGTAGCTCTAAGCGCATTGACTGCGCCGATGAATGAGAAAGGGCGCCGAGAATCTGTACAGTCCCATTTGGGAAGAGTTGAAGATTCCGTGAATTGTTCATCTTCACCACTAACATTCGAGGACGGCCCGGGTAATACTTGCTGTTTGGAGGGTATTGGTGTAATGTTGTGAGATCGATTTTGGTGTAGAGTCTGAAGCGACGGAGAATGTTGACGATGGTGTAGCGATGGCGCTTCATGATGAAAGAATGAGTAAATTTAGCGATGTACCTTCCTTTTATACTTTTCCCAACTACCTTGATGAAATGTGAAGTTAGTATGGAGTTGGGAATGATAGAGTTGAATTCGCCGATTGTTGACGCGCAACCAGATGCGATTTCCAATACGTGAATGTCTTTTCATATAGAAGTATTTCAAATCCTTCATGATATGATGTAGAGATTGAAAATGACGATAAGATAAAGCAAACTCTCTTCTCACATTTCCAGTTGAATCTTTGAAATAGACGTTTCGATCATGATCCGTTTCAATACGTTGTAGGGAATCTAATTTCCAACTCATGGTGCGTAGTAGTCATGTCTGATTAAGATTTGCATAGTAGGGCGATGAACTCACGACGAATAAATGTCATGATGGAGCGATGTATGTATCTTCTATACTTCTCCCAATTGTATTTGCGAAATGAGAAACAGTTTGCGGAATGAGAATGGCAGATTTAAATTTCATTGTTGCGACGTTGAAGCCAAACTTGATCACCCAAGGAGATGAATCTTAATGTTTCAAAATATTCCAAATCCTTCATGATATCATTGAGGTTGACAAATTGTCGCCATGTTAATGTAATACCTCTTGATGTATGACCATGAGAATTTTTGAAATGTACGTTTCCATTACGATCAACTCTGATATATTGTAGAGAGTCCAAAATCCAAGTCTTCATGATGTTATGCAAAGCCGCAGATCAGCAATATAAAAATGTCGTTTTATCATATTTTGCTTAGCAATGCGGCTACAAAGAGATTTGCTAGTAATCGAGCCGCACTCTTTTCTACTCCCATTGATCATACACAACAGCTAAATGGAAAGTGGGAAGTGGGTGTCACTCAACTTGTTCATAGCAACTGTGTCTATACTTTTGATCATGAGGTGATGACTATTAATATGAGACGCACAGCTGCTTACCAATGTGAAAAGGGCTGCCGAGTATACATTCCACAGTGGCCAAAGAAAGATCTCTTATCATGTAAAAAGTTTATATATGATTTCCTGAATAAAGCGTGTAAACATATTGTCCAATTTACTCCGCACAATGATGATCATAATTATGTACATCATGTAGTTGAGAAAGATTGGATTGTTGGTTTAAGTCCAAGTTTAAGAAATGATTTAGGTTACCTCGCTAGCGCCTTAACAAGCTATGATAATTATAACGTTAATTACCACCCAAGTGGTCATAAACAGTTAATATATCGAGAGGAAGCTTATTATGTAGATCTTATTCCAAAAAATTGATTAAGCCAAGAAAGACAAACATGACTCCTGAAACATTATTGAAGAAATTTAATTATCTCCTTCGAGTTGATGGTAAACAAGTGGCAACATTGACTTATATCAAATCATCTAATCATATTGCAATAAGTAAATTAAATGATGATGATCTAGTATTAGTTTGTTCAAAAGATTTTCATCAGTTCTTAGGACATCGTTCTGCAGCTGTTCATGGAAAATTTGATATGCAACATTTACCATGTGAAAGGTCAAATCAATTTGATACAGAATGGACCGTATCTTTATACAGAAAGTGTGTAGAGCCTTTAGGTGGTGTCTTACATGAAACAAGAGTGTTGATGCCTCGCATTATTACTTCAGTTAAATTGGTTGTAGATTATTTAAATGAAGTGATTAATGAGCAACATATTTCATTTTCTGAAAAAGAAGGTACTTTGTCTCTCACTATAAGTGGAAAAGGTATTGAACTAATTATGGATAAAACTCTAATGGACATTTTGGGTTTTGATCAAAATATCTTTAAAAGTGGTACTGTAACCAAAGCTAGCGCAGACATGTCACTATCGCGTCGTATTAACTATTTTCAGATATATTCCAATATTGGTGAAGATGTACGTGTGGGAGATGTTGAAGCTCCATTGCTAGCAATGATACCATACCAGCCAAAAAGCTGCAGTATTTTATGTGAGCATACTTTCAAGAAAGTGCATTATACAAAGCTGAAATCAAACTACATCCCACAAATTGATATTGCAATTTATGACGATGCTGGTGCGTTGATTCCTTTTCATAAAGATGCTGTGACAAGTATCACACTCCATTTCCGAATGAAGAGTTAATGCAAACGTATGCTAATATATTTTTCCAATGTGAATAATATGGAAAGTGAAAATAAGGACTCGTTTCTAATCTACTTGCCCAGTAATGCTTCTATGAATAAATTTCCCAAAAATAAACCATCAGACTATCGAGTAGAATTAAATCGCCCACTACATTTAGAAGGTGAATGGGAGGTTGGCGTTTCTAGTATTTGCTATGATAACAATATTCAGAATGTGAATGATTTGGAAGAAATGACATTGACTACTCGCACCCATGATGGAATAACGATGAATAATGCATTCCAGTTCCCATACAATTTAACGTCAGATGAAAAGTGGAACTATGAATGGATTCAGATAAAATCAGATTATTATGAACCATTCGGGAATGAGAAAATTATTAAGGCATTCAACAGTGGTAATACTTCCATCATGAAGAATAAGGATCAGAAAGTTTATGAGTTTACTATCTATCATTGGAGTGGGAGACAGTTCCTTCGCTTTCATTCTTTTACTAAAGGTCTTACACTGAGGTTGGATAATGAATTCTATCCACATCTCGGTTTTGGCCATGGACTACATCTAACGTCAATTGCTACTGCAAATGTTAAAAAAGTTTATTCTAATCGAATCAACAAATTTCATTATAAATTTAAAATATTTGATGAAGATGTTGTAGAATGTGAAGAACGCATCATTTTGAAAAAGCGTGGTGTTCAACCTTTATCACTTATTGAGTTAGTAAAACGATGGAATGAGACTGTGGGTAAGAAGTATGGAGAGAAAATTATGGCGGACAAAAATAAGTTGGTCATTCAGAAATATAATGACAAACTTACAGTTTATTTCTCTCCAACCTTGCGTCATTTTGTAAGACATTATACACCTATTATTGGAAGCGGTGTGGTGTATGCTTCTCATGAATATCACACTAAAGCTGATTCAGGTAATGATGAATGGTGGGTGGACATCTATGGTGATCGCATCAAGAAAATTTACCAGTCTTATCAAGAATCTAAAGTTGCTATCAATATAATGCCGCGTCTATATCATACAGTTGAAAGCTTCATTCATGTAGTAAATCCTTATATACAACAGAAGTTGAAGCATGTGATGAAAAGTAAATATGATGTAAAGACACACCACATTTCGTTTTCAATTGAAAATCAACGCGTTGTTCTGAAACTGGGTGATGACATTCAATGTCAATTGAGTAAAAATTTGAAAAAACTCTTTGGTTTTTCAATGCTACAAACTGTGTTTACTGCTGCGCATACGATTGGTATAGAAACACCAATGACACTTGATAAACATGAACAGCACCTTTACATTCAAAGTGATTTGATTCTACCTATTTCTGTTGGTGAGAAAAAAGAATACATTTTACGTGATTTCATTCATGATAAAGACGCTTCATATGGAATAGTCGAGAAGATGTTTGAATCTATTTTCTATCATCCCGTCGTCAAACAAACTATACCCTCTATTGCTATCAAAATTACCAATGGTTTACAAGAGTGCATCCATGTGAAAGATACTAAATCCCTTGTAACTTTAGTGTTTCGGAAAACAAAGTGAAGTCATTGTGATATGTTTATTGAAATAAAAATATGTGTATGAAAAAAGTCTTTTCACAGATATAGGGGAATGGGATGACTGTAGGCATATATTCACGAGGAAGAAACGATCTCATGCGATACATAAAACAACCATGTATATCTACAAAAAGCAACATCAAAATACTGAGTTAAAGTTGATTATGTCAATACATCTCCTGAATGTGGTAGCGTGAGTTTTATTCTTTTGGGTGGAGGTATGTTTGTGTCAGGATGTCCATGTGGAAGAGATGTGTTATGTCCTATCCAACACCTCTTATCCTCCCATGCTGAAAGCGCTCGTTTCTTGAACGTGTGCGTTTTCACAGTATGAACTTGAGATTTTAAGATTGTCATATTGACAAACGTTATAGTTTTATTTTTATAGGCCTTCTTATAGGACCGATGTTTCATTTTGTGAACAATGGATTTTGATATACCTTTAGCACGCTTAATACTATCTGCACATTCTTTTAATTTCATGGAATACATTTTAGGACGGAGGAGAATCATTTCATCTATTTCCTTTCCTGCTGTTTCATCCTTAAAACAACCAAGTTTGGCTTTATTCTGTATGGAATAGAGTGGATGAGTGGGATTGTTGTCCTAAAAAGAAACTGTCTGTATCACCACCCAGCAAGCGAACCTCTTTTACAAGAGGGCATGGTCTTAATATTTTGTAGAAGAGTTGATGCATTTCAAGCTTGGAATAATCTAAAACGGCTTGCCCAATATAGATGGGTTTGCACAACTCAACTTCTGATTTTATCATTTTAACACCTACAAAATCCTCATCGATAATGTCTCTATCAATGAAAAGAGGTGATGAGGTCAATTTGTGATATTTTTGATCATCAACGACTAGTTTTTAGTTCATACGTTTTTAAACATCCTCCACGGTCTTTCCGAAAAGACTGTTATTCTTATATTTATAAAAATCCTTTTCAAAATTATTTTGGGCGAGTGCACGTTTTTTACTGTTACTATCTATGTAGGGTTTGAGGAAGGCTTTCTGTCTAAATTTGATAATGCGGTGAACTGACTTTAGAAGCATGCCCATTTCTAAATAGAATTTTAGTATGCAGAAGTGTACGAGATAATTTTTCTTATCATATTGGGTGAGTAAAAGTTTGCGGCATGGTTTGTACCTTGGCTGTCCACACTCTCTTAAGTTATTATGAAATTGTGACATGAATGGTGAAAACATATCTTCAGTCACTTCACCAGATTCAGGTGCGAGTGGGAAATCAGCAGTTTTATTTTTGATACTATTTGGATAAATCAAATCCACTTCAAAAAAAATATCCCCAATCACCTTCATCTGGAATCTTCAGTATGTTTGAAGGGTTGGAGTATTACGCAAGCTCATCTTGATTTAACCAACTAAACTCGGAATGAGGTAGTGGTTTAGACAGTGAACTACCATATAAATTATTTTGGTCATAGTATTTTAGGTGGATATGATCATTACCTACTGTTTTAGATTTTATGTGATGCTTATTCACAAATGTGAGACCATCGCGTATTCCGCGCTCAAAAATATTATACATCTCCGGGTCTTGTAAGAGATGGATGGTCTCACCAGTCATTTTAAAGGATGATTTAAAGGACATGGCTGGTAGACTGACAAAGTGGACAGGATCTAATTTGTCTTCTTCTAATGCCACTCGTCGAAATTCCTGAAAGACATCAGCCAGCAAAATGACATCTAATTCTAAGTAAGTGATCATATAATCGCCAAACGTTTTACAATCAAATTTTAACCATGCCTCTTGAGCATGTTCATAGTCCTCTACTGGACAATCTTGACCCGTCAAATCGTTTTGGAATTTGTCAATGGAAGGAAGGGTTGTTTCATTTAGTTTAGACATTGAGCTAAAATACGCATAGGAAAGACTCCTTTGCGAGTGATTATTTCATCCGTTAAGTTTGGATAGTGTTTCTTCAAAGTTTGACTATGGGGAAGAAACTTGAGATTACGAACGAGAGAAGCTAGTGACGCTGACATGAATTGGAATGAATCTAAAAATTTTATTTCGAAGAAGACTGTCTTATTTTTTTCAGTTTTATCTACTGGTACTTTTGCTGTCATTAGTACCTACTGGTACATATCATCAATGTAGCATTCTATGTCTGCGTAAATGACACCCAGGGGACTTAATTCGTCACCATTCTCCCTATGTGAAAATATTTTATCTTTGGGCATGCGTCCCATTCGTAATTTACCTCGCTTGCACCATTCATAGTGCATACAAAATGTTCACCTCTTTTAGAGTGCCCCAAGTGAGTGTACAAGCGAGAGATTTTGGGTATACCACAGTAGTGCCATTCCTCGCTATCATCTTGTTTTACTAATAAGAGGTTCACTACACGTTCATAACAAGTTGAACGTGAATTATAGCGCGCACCCTTCAACCCCTTCTCCCACACGTGAACTACAATTTTAATCTGATTATGTTTTTCGAACGTTTCTACATCTTTGATTTTCATGTTGTTACTATCACAACCTTCAAAGTCTAGTTCATCCTCCCACTGTCTATAGCTATAGGTGCGATCTCGATGCGCGTTGATATCATTATAGTGAAGGATGGATAGGACTGCATATTTGAAACACTGTGATTTACAATCGACATTGATGACAGCTTTCTTATTATACAACGTTTTTGGTAGTTTAAATGTGCCTCGAGCTGCATGACTTTCTAATAGGGAAATTTTGAATATGGCTGAGTCCACACCATCAAAAATGAGAGCGCTGTCGCGCTGACTGAACTTATCTACATTTGATTTTAAACATTGAATATGGAAATTTAGCCAAGACTCGCAGTCTACAACTTCGGTTGCGGAAGAGGAAGGAACATGAAACTGTATTCTCTCCGTCACTTGACCCGTTTGAAAATCTATTTTAATATATTTTAGTTGAAGGTAGATGAGCGCCTTCATTCTAAAATTGTCTAAATTGTTGAAGAGCGCTTCGATAATGTTAGAATTTTGAAGGAGCCACTCAGGAAAATCTACTATTTGAGTATTGGACTCCATGCAGTAGTCGCGTACTAAATGACTATGGGAAACGTTAATGAGGGATATTGTAGAGGTACCGTTGGTGTAGTGATCATTTGCATGCGTGTGTTGAAGTCTGTGTGAAGATCGCTGAAAGTGACTATCAAAAGAAAGAGGGCACAAATCGCAAGGAAAGGAGATGTCATCGTCAGAATCAACTTCACCTCCGGAGATTGATGCCGCTTTGCGTTGACACACACGTTGTTTGATGTGTCGAAGGAGACTGTGCTTCCTTGCAAACATATGTCCGCAGTCAGCACATTCCCACTCGTTGCCTTGTCGCGAGAGTCCTGAGCTGGAACTCACATCACCTGAAAGAGAAATCATTCTATCATCTCTGTTCAAGTCTCAGTGTATTGTTACAACCTACCTTGACTCACCTTGACTACCTTTCCTCGCGAAGGGAGGGCGTTGGTGATGAAGTTGATGCCTGAAATTGAGGAAGATGCTATTAGCCACACGTTTGAGGGAGATGAGTGAAGAAATTTTCAACTTACCATTTCGACGAAATCAAGTTTAAGATTGATACTTCAACAAGATAGAGACTTCACTCAAATAATACGTCTCAAATTTGGAATTCACGAGAGAGCAGTTCACTTGTACGCCTCAAATAATAACAGAATTCGCTAGAGAGCAGTTCACTTATACGTCTCAAAGACAGAGTGAAATGACACGAATGTCACTTTACATATATACTTTCATATTCATCATTCATTGGCTGTTCATTCTGATTGGTTGCTTGTTTATACTTAAGAATTAGGAAACATTTCAAAGTTATTATCCACAGTCAACATGACAAGCCCTCCAAAAACACCGAACACTACATTGGAGTTCTCTTCTCCATGCTCATCATCAAAGACGCTCGTTGCACCAAACGCTCCAACGAAGGGGAAGGTGGAGAAATTATACCGACTCGACAACATTAGAAAGTTGACATTACCAGCAGACGACGAAGAGGAGAGTGTATGTGAGAAGGAGTGTCCCGACTTAACAGGCGTGAGGTGGAAGTATCTGCAGTACGATACTGATGATGTGATGGAGATCACCAGCACCAAATTCCTCCACCAATTATGGGAATGGTACACCCCAAACTCCCAGCCACGAACTATGGCGGAGTGGGAGTACATCGACAAAGTGAAGCTCGCGGTAGAAGAACGATTGAAGCAAGTGAACTGTTTTTGCGATCTATGTGAAGTCAGACTCTGGGACGATATTGACGATGAAGACCTTTTGAAATACATGCCATAATAAATTTTTATTTCGTATTATCTTTGCTTTCATACTGACTTACTTGAATGGGGCTTAAGTGGATGATTTAACCATGTATACTTTTTCATTTGGAAATAGTAGCACGCTTAGTTTAACTTGCAAATGTTATAACATTTCATATGGCTGATGATGGTAGATGAAATAGTGTTAAATAAAATTAAGATAGCTTACACTTCTGATACAGGGATAGCAATCGACTGCAATCCATGTGTAAAGAACTTGTTAGACTACGGATTGGCTTACGTGGATGATTTAACCATGTATACTTTTTCATTTGGAAATAGTAGCACGCTTAGTCTAACTTGTAAATCTTATAATATTTCATATGGGCGATGATGGTAGATGAAATAGTGTTTGATAAAATTTAGATAGCTTACATGATTCTGGGATAGCAATCGACTGCGATCCATGTGTAAAGAGCTTGTTAGACTACGGAAGAGAGAAGTGTGTTATGTTGCGTGTGGCGCGTGATTCCATTTCATTCCATTCATCAATTCGTCTCATTGATAGACACAGGTAGAACTCATGGTTCTCATAACGTATGCAATGGAAAGTTTATAAGGCAACCTTCGACAGTTGGCTAAATGTCGCCCTGGCGCGAATGCATACTACGTTGAGACAGAGGCAACCACTTGCAAACATGACGCAGAGAGGTTTAACAAGATTGAGCACTGCCGAATGTCCCTTGCGGTATACATAGCTACGGGTTTCACCGCCGCCCTTTACAGGAACGCCCGTCGAAAGGAAGTATTACACCGAACTTCATTTGCAACGTTCAAGTTGACTGATAGCAGATTTAACTTAATGATAGTATTCGCCAGTCTAAAGACTGCCCAGGGCAAACCGCGTGGAGGTTCTATCATGTCTTGCCCCTAGGTGGCCCTTAAGAGAGCCGTTGGTTCGTTCTCGGGAGTGACGTGATGGGGTGGTGAAGGCAGGGAAAAGATCTGCAATGAAAATGATATGTATTAGAATAGGATATACTATCTTATTTGCTTTTCACTTACCGAGTTAGACATCCTTAGGCAGTCTCGCGCGCTTCCTAACAGAAAATTTATGTAGATGTCCGCGCATTCTGAGTGTGGCATGTAAGCATTTCTTGGTCGGATGGCCATTGTAACATATGATGGACTCATCTAAATTCTGGTTTACAAGAACTTGACCGTCCAAATGATTATCCCGAATAGGGATGTGAAATTCAAACAACCTATCCTCATTCAAACGATTCCACTCATCCCTCATGCGCTCCAACTTCTCAAACGCCTGTCTCTCATCACCCCGCCGAGCCACATTCCTCTCCAACTCAACATTCCTCGCTCTCAACACAGTCATCTCCTTCATCATCTCCTCAAACTTCGCTTCTGCATCTCTCATTCTTCTCTCTGCAGCACTCGCCCTCTTCTCACAGTCATCATTCTTCTCTTCCAACTCTCGCGTCTTCTTCTTCAAATCAGTCACACTACGCCTCATTCGAATATTCTCATCCGCTATCTCCATCGACTTCAGTTCCTTCTTTTTCAACTCATCCAACTCATTCACGACTTCGTCTTTCACTTTCTTCAAACTCTCATACTTATTTATCAACAAATCATGCGCCATCTGCTGCGACACATGCTTCTTCTCTTCATACTTCAACCACCTCGCCGACTGTACACGAATCCCACCACCCTTCACTTTTGGGGAAGATGAGCTCTGCGGGGGGTCCTCAACAACTATGTTGGACACCTCCGAGGAAGAAGAGCTCAACTTCCTCACACGCTTCCTCACACGCTCCCTATCTAAATCCACATCATCCTCATCATCACTCTCAAGCACTCTCTTTCGCTCAATCTCAACCTCCAACGAAGCAACTGCTTTCGCCAACTCATCATTCTCAACAACATTCTCCACCTTGCCGTCTCGCTCTATCGCCAACATTCGCTCCCTCTCTTCAACAATCAACTGCGTGAATCGGAAGTCATTCACCAAACCTCCACTACAATCCGCATGCACTCTGTAAAACCGTGCCTCATCCTCAACTACCTTCAACACTCTACACTTTACACACGCAACCCTATTCAGGATAATCATGTGGTCAGTGCCCGCCTACCCGCCTTGGCGTCCGCACTGCGATTGATTCGCCCACATGTGCACATTTTGATGTGTAATTTACGATTCTTATCGTTTGCCATGGCTGAGATTTCTCGTTAACTGTAAGATAATGAAATTTGTATAAGTTTGGAATCATGTAGTACAGTCATATTCCTAATGCATTACACTTAGTGAGGAATGATCGATTTGAGTATAGTGAGTGGCACTCGATCCCGTCGACAGCCCGAAGGCCTTGTACTGATCACGGGAAGTGAGAGATCTTCCCCGATACCCGCTATTTACAGCTGAAGAAATCATTGTCACTGCCCCGAAGTGGTAACAGCAACGCCGAGTCAAAGGTAGTGATCAGTAGCTGGGATCTAACCCCTCAAAGCTGCCTTAGACTTAGTTAAATTTCAAATCTGATAGCAGATTTGATCTCAGCATACTTGAAAACCTTAGACTACATGTTAAAACTTTGAAAAAAGTGAAAATTAAGAATTTTAAAAAAATTCGGCATTATACTACTCATACTACTTTTAAAAAATTTTATCAGTAGTAAAGACACTATCAAACTCTATCACACAAACTTTGAAGTAAGAAGATAGCTTGCCTACTTCAAAAGATAGAGTCCTTTGAAACACCCGATATCGGGAGCTCAGAGCGACGACCGTCGCTTACCTCGTCTTTCGATGAAGTGATCAGACTTACATTGCCGGGGGTTTATATATGCTCGAAAGAAAACTTAAAATTGCTCCATCTCCGAAAGTATTCATCGTAGCGACATGCGGTTTATTGCAAACGAATCTTCTCATCATTCTCTATCATATGACACCTGAACCATTCTCATATGACCACGGGAAGTGAGTGGCTCAGCACATGTCCATGTAACATGCCACAAGTGAAAAAATTCCTAAGTGTGGGAGCTCCAGTGTGGTGAAAATTTTGAAAAATTTAAAACTTCCGAATTTCAATCTGGGACCCTTACCAAAACTTTTTTCATCACTTTTCACTGACCCCCCCTCCCCCCACCGTTCGGAGAAATTTGATGAAACAAACTTTGGTCAGGGTCCCAGGTCGAAATGCGACACTTTGGAAAATTTTCAAAATTTTGTCCATACAAAGTCACTCTGACACTTAGGATTTTTCAGGTGAGCTCCGACCTAAAATCTTGTAACAGCTCTAACTTTTGAACGGCTGGTCCGATTGACTCGCAACAAAAATGTCACCGAGCAGTTTTTTCTCCTCTTTCAAACGAGTATCTATAAAACAAAATCCATCCACTAGAACCAAAATTAGAAGATCGCTGTCGGGGGGGGGGGTCAGTGAAATTTGATGAAACAAACTTTGGTCAGGGTCCCAGGTCGAAATGCCACACTTTGGAAAATTTTCAAAATTTTGTCCATACAAAGCCACTCTGACACTTAGGATTTTTTCAGGTGAGCTCCGACATTCCACCCTCCCAACCTGGCCGGCACACCACGCCAACCTGGAGAGCGCATCACAAACCACCGCTCGCTACGTCGGCGGGTCAGAGGGGGAGGGGACGTCAGACTCGAAGCAACACGGCGGCTCACCACGACCGACTCGGCTGACAGGAGGGGGGGGACGTCAGACTCGAAGCAACACGGCGGCTCACCACGACCGAACCGGCTGACAGGAGGGGGGGGGACGTCAGCGACGGCGGCCATCTTGCGCGGTCCAGTGGTGGAGTTTTACTTACCACTGATCTTCGACAAGATGAGACATCAACAAGCGAGAACGCTCCTACAGTTTCTTTGACTCGCCGAGTGACCTGTGCCATCCACGCCAATTGCGAAGAGAATCGCACAGTGAACCCTTGTAGGAAATGTGGAAAACCTGTATGTGGAAAATGCCAGGCAATTGTGTGTGTGAGCTGCTTCTGAAATGCTTTCCTGTCTTTTCTTTCATTTCAGCAACTTTTCCATTTGATCGTGCATTCCCAGGAAACATAATTCCCGTAATTCCCTACATGTAAGAGACAGTTTGTCTTCAATATACAGCTCTGTTTCAATTTCGCTTTTTCTTGCAAGAATTCTCCTGGCCTTAGGTAAAACTTTTGGACAAAAAATACAGGGTGGCAATAAAGTTACCATACAGTTAATGTTAAAATAGCGATATTGTTATCTTATATATAAAATGCAAAACGCCGACAAACTCCTCCTAAACCATGAAACTTTACGCCAATATGATACTACCATTTAATAGAACAAAAAATTTGTAGTTAAAACCGCCCGGTCTCATTTCCGTAAGTATCATAATTACAGAGAAAGGTAGACTTTTGTGTAAATTTTTACCGAAAAAATATTAATTACACAAGTAACTACGTTAAATTTACAAATGAAATCCTCATTCGCTTTAAAAAATTGCCTCGCTAGACATGCGTCTCATTGATTTTAATGTTTCACGACGGATTCAGCAACACCCAATGAGAACGCGATCTAAATGGTAAGACAGCCAATCAGTGTAGGCGAATGAGTTGGTAAACTTGGTGTGCAACAATGTGCATACATACAATGTGCACTGTCTTAATTTAACTTACTTATGCATATAAATCCTGGACGAAGTCCGGGGGCCTTACTAGTAATTCTATATTATTGCATTATTTCTGCTAATAAACATAAGTAAAACAGTATAATTACAAATTGAAGATCACAAACATGAATAAAACTAAAAAATCAGTGGAATTGTTCAAATTGAAGACCGTCTGCTTCGATACATTCAGTACATCGGGTAAGGACACTTCTGCAAATTTTCTGACATAAATCTTTATTTCTATCAATGTCAGCAAGTGCATCTGTAATGTATGCTCGAAGGTCATCAATACTTCTCGGCGTCCTGCTATAAACCCGATCCTTGACTACACCCCAAAGGAAGAAATCGAGGGGCGTGAGGTCGGGAGACCGCGCAGGCCAATCAATGGGACCACGTCGGCCTATCCATCTACCTTCATATGTTTCGTCGAGATAATTGCGTACAGTAGTCGCGTAGTGGGGTGGTGCCCCGTCCTGTTGAAAATACATTTCGTGGAAATCTTCTCGTTGCTTTAGAATAGGAACAACAGCAGTCTGTAAGGTCTCCAAGTACATTGCTCCAGTGACAGTACCTTGAAAAAAGACAGGACCGACAATGCCCGAAGACGATAATCCAGCCCATACTGTAATACCTGGCTGATTGAGCTGCTTCTCAATAGTTACATGATTATTTTGAGAGCTCCAGTATATGCAATTATGTCTATTAACGTGGCCCGATAATTTAAATTGGGCCTCATCAGACCAAACTATTTTGTCCAGTAGATCAGGCGTTTCGGTACACTGGTTCTGAAATAACTCACAAAATTGCATACGACGGTCTCCGTCATCACCGATAAGTCCATGTATGAGGCGAGGAATGTAAGGCTTGTATTTCAGTTTATGTAGTAACATCTGAACGGATCGCCTATTGATATTAAGTTCAATGCTGCACCGTCTTGCTGATTTCTGGGGTCATTCAGCAATAGCTTGGGCGACAAGCATTTCTTTTTCTTCATTAACCACTGTTGCGGGACGGCCAGAGCGAGGGGCATCTGCTACTGTTCCAAGTGCATCAAATTTATCTCGGAGATCGTAGATAGCTGCACGCGCAGGTGGAGAGGTTTCGTATGTATTTGACCATTGACGAATTACTTCCTGGGCATTTCCTGTCTTCCAATAAGTTTTAACAACAAATATGCGCTCTTGCAAAGAAAGTTTACGAGGCATGATTCAAATTCTGATTGTACACTTTCTAAGCTACGGCTTTAAGTAAGTAGGTGAAGAGAGTTGTGTTATCATGAGCTTAGCTCATTGTGCTGTCACTTAATCGATATCATGAGCTTAGCTTATACTGTTTTACTTATGTTTATTAGCAGAAATAATGCAATTATATAGAATTATAACAATATCTCTATTTTAACATTAACTGTATGGTAATTTTATTGCCACCCTGTATAATAAAATATGTTGATCGTCAATTGACGGATTTCGCTGTTCTAGGTATAACCAATTTTTTTAATTTTAGACAGGGATGCGGAGTCGTAGTCGGAGTCCCGGAGTCCCATCATTTTTGCTGGAGCCAGAGTCGGAGTCGGAGTTGGAGTACTATCAAGTGATAGGACTCCGGACTCCGGCCTATAACCAGGCCAGAAACACAATACAAACAAATTATTTGTCCTGGTGCATATCTGTCACTACCTTGATGTCAACTTTCTCCATCAAAAAAGTACAGAGACACTGCTGCATGCAAAGCTTGTAATAGTTGAGGGAATTAAACGTGATAGTGAAAAAAGGATTGTCTTTTCACTCAGTGATTTAGTAGAGAAGACAAACCTTCCTACCTCGATCACGCCTACGCAGCAAAGGTCAGATCAGACACAAAAATGGGTACTTCTATAAGAATAGAATAGAAGGAATAGAATAGAATAGAAAAAAAAGAATAGAATCATCCCCCCCACATTTTTCAAGTTTTCCAAAATCATCAAATTTTGCCAAAGTTTGATGAAGATTTGCCAAAGTTTGCCAAACATTGAGTTTAGAATAGACTTGATCTGTCACTGAGTGACATTACAACACGACTGAGAAGTCTTACTTGAACCCTGGGATGAAGGAGTGGTCCCTTGGATACTCAGTTAGAATACAAGGTATAGTTGTTATCATGAACTTCGTGTGATTGTTGTCTACAGACAAATGACGAGCAGTTGTCTAATTCTGAGGCTGTAAATACTCTATAAGTTAGATAAGAGGAGTTTTGTACACTCAACGTTATGCCATGTTAGTGGGAACATGTAGGAGCAAGAGAAGATCGTTGACAATGCAACACTTGCGGATGTCAACAACTGAAATGTGGGGGAAAGAATAGAAGTACCCAAAAATGAAATACTAGTTTGTTTGAGAACATTGCCTCTTACCCTCACGTTAATCGTGTGTGATGGCTGCTCTAAAGCGCATATTAAAATCGAAGGTGTAATCATATTTTTTGGAGTAGAATGGGGATTCTCCTGCCTGGTAGAGAGTGGAAAAAACCGTGTGAAGCCCACATCAAGAAGATGGGAGGAGCCCAGTCGTATGCATCCAACTGAAAGCGACATTTGATCAACTTTCATCGAAAATGATTGATAATTGATACAGCAATGATCACTAAAAATAGGTTCAGGTAAGCCTATATTGATCTATGATGCAGGCTACCAGCTAATTTTTCAAAAAACTAGGCTTTATATACTTGCCACCCGGAGTCGGAGTCATATCAAAATGATAGGACTCCGCATTCCTGGTTTTAGAGAAAGCAGAAATATATTTATATATCCTCATTTCAATGATAACATAGAAATATTAAAAGTCTTCCAAAAAAATATTCACTCAAAAAAGTTACAGCGCTTCAAAAATTATAAATTGTCAATTGACGGGTTCCGCTGTTCTAGTGTTAAATAAACATTTGAAGTGTAAACCATTACGATCAGTGGGCACTTGTTTTCTGATGTAGCCTGCCTACTTTACAACATGTAGCTATAAATGATTTCTATAAAACAAGGTACATGTAGGCCTACATGTATTTCCAATACTTTGGCAGAAGGGAGACGATGCATGCATCATGTAGCCCACGTCACCTGCATGTTCATGTTAACAGGGAAGAAGCGCTCCAGGCATCATATATTCATCTGAATCGGAATAAAACGCTATGAAACTGAAAGGAGTGCTCTATCGTCCTTCATTTATGTTTCAAACATAAATAATCTCCCGTACATGCAGCGGAATGAGAAAATATTTGTTGCATTTTGCTGCTTACTTTTAATAGAGATTACAAAAGTTTTTGCCCTGTTCTCTTAGGTAAACGGAATTTATGGATAACTTTCAAAAGTAAAATTTTTCATACCATACAAATCCACAAACCTGCCACATGCAGGCAGATGACAGTTTTTGTGTAACATATGTACATTGAGCGATCAGATAAAATAAAAATGTGATACATAGATATTCTTTATCAGCGCTTGGGAGTGTTCACATAATATGGTTTTGGGTGCTCTTTATACGAAAATCCTTCTTATCACATGACATAGCGACATCAAAAGCCGTCCCAATACATATTTCACATGTGATGGAAGCACCATCATGTTGAGCCGAATATCTTCGCGTCTTGAAAAATTAAATACCATTAACAAAAAAAATGACAAAATTATTTCTTGGTCCTTGCTGAACAATTTCTTTGTTGTTGCAATGTGCTGGGCAATCGGAAATGTGAAATCATCACAAAGTTTTGCGCTTGCAAGGATATCTCCCGAAAATATTGCAGGCAAACAAATTGTTTGTTGTCGTTGGAGCGTTGCACGCCTACACTCTAAACCAGCACCTCCTAAATCACACACTAAAGCAAGACACTATTCGTAACTAATAAAAAAAATCCTAAAGCAAAGCGTTTTAGGAGGCTAGCGCACTAGGGTTATTGTTGTCTTTAGTATGTCAACATTCTATTTCACGCACAATCCCTAAAAAAATAGTGGTGTGGCGCTGTAGGATGCTTGTTTCTTTCTTTTAGGAGGTGGAGACACTATTCGTAACTAATAAAAAAATCCTAAAGCAAAGCGTTTTAGGAGGCTAGCGCACTAGTGTTATTGTTCTCTTTAGTATGTCATCATTCTATTTCACGCAACCTCCTAAAATTCTAGTGTGTCGCGCTTTAGGATGCAGATTTCTTCGATTTTAGGAGGTGACAGTTTACATTGACAGTGTAGACGATTTAAACAATGCTTCCAGGAATTTTCGAATTTGAGATCCCTTTGCGGTTTAATCAGAAATAGTCATCAGCACTTGGTAGATGTATCATGTCTTTCTCGTTCTTCATCGGAACGCCCATGATAACAGAATCCTTAATCGTAAGTTGGACATTTCGTTTCTGAAGGTTTGGTTCGTCTCTCTGACTTGGAATCGGGAGTGTTCTGTGAGACGCTGCTAGAAATGCATGTAGCAGTTTAGTGACTCATAGATAGAGCTGGATTAATCAATCAATGTCTTAGTCAATTAGCTTTGAGGTTAATCAATCTCGCTATTAAAATTACGGGTCGGCCTTTCTTCTATTCTTTCCCCTCACATTTCCGTTGTTGACACCCGGAAGTGCTGCATCGTCAGCGATCTTCTCCTGCTCCTACGGGCAGTCTCAGTACCGTCGCATAACATTGAGTGTGTAAAACTCCTCTTATTCTGACTTGCAGAACATTTTCAGTCTCAGAATTAGACAACTGCTCGTCATTTGTCTGTAGACAACAATCACACGAAGTTCATGATAACAACTATACCTTGTATTCTAACTGAGTATCCAATGGACCACTCCTTCATCCCAGGGTTCAAGTAAGACTTCTCAGTCGTGTTGTAGTGTCACTCAGTGACAGATCAAGTCTATTCTAAACTCAATGTTACTAACTTTGGCGAAATTTGATGATTTTGGAAAACTTGAAAAATTTAGGGGAAAGAATAGAAGTACAAAATGGCGTTTAAATTAGTCAATCACAATATTTTGAAAATTTAATAAATCAATAATCAGAATCCGAATCACGCTTCTTAATCAGCAATTTTGATTGAATTTGATATTTTCCTAACTCATCCATCCGCAAAGGAGATCAGAAATCGGTTACTGATGGTCCTTTATTAACTGTCGTCGATGACCAAGCGTTTGAGGATCTTATAATCAATTTTCTTCGAATTCCGAAACATGTGGTGGTAAACTTTGATATGCAAATGTAATTAGCATCCTACTGACATTTTAAATTGACCACATGTCTTTATATTTTATTTTTGTGACTTCAGTCTGCAACTGTAAGAAATTCAAAGAGTGATCAATGATGGAGGACAATTCAATATCTTGCACCAAGGATAATCAAACAGCATTTATTACACCCATAAGTGCATAAAACAGCAAGGCAAAGGAAATTGACAACAAGTAGGTGTACGAAGTAAAGATTGATTAATACAGGTAGGCCATACTGGGAAGGCAACAAGTTTCACTTTTCAATATAGAAAATTATACAAGTTCTTCTTGAATTTCGATAAGGATGTAAACAGGGACACCGGCACGAGTGCAGGGCAAGTGCTGCAAAGACTTCAAGGAGGGCACTTTAGGGTATCACACTCACGTTCACAACCCAATATTTCATGTCTCAAATGCGTTGCAGGCCTAGGTTTTGCACATCCCTGCATGTAAACTTAGAATTGATAACTATTCCATGCTCACGAGACAACAATTGGCATGTATGAGTAGGCCTACGCAAATCGAATGAGTAAAAATGTCAATTTTATGGCACATTTATCTATTCTGTAAATTTGCAATACGATCTGCAGATGTACGTGACACCTATTTTACAGCAAGACATAAAAGTATAATTCTATTCAAATACATATTACATTAAGCAACACGTTTTTTTTCTACTTGGAAATGGCTTGCAAACATCCAGTATATAATGAAGCAGACTTTTTGTATTGCCTTTTCCATGCAGTGTAAAACAGGGAATCGCAGTCATATCAGTTTGAAGGGACTCCGACTGCGTGACTTGATAGGTAGCAGACTTTTTTGTATTGCCTTTTCCATGCAGTGTAAACAGGGAATCGCAGTCATAGCAGTTCGATAGGACTCCGACTGCAGGACTTGATAGGTAGCAGGCCTATAAGCATAACCGGCAGCATAAAAATGGACAATGACATGTAGCTGCGTGAGTAGTAAGCCCGTCCCAAATTCAAGTGCGGTGCGGTGCAGTGATGAGTCATCATGCTGACTCACCCCCCCTCTGGACGGAAGGTGAGGGAGAGTTCCAAGGATGTGATGGAGGAATGGGTCCGAGAGGAGGAAACAGGTCCCTAACCCCCCCTCTGAAAGGAAGGAGCTGTGAGGCAAGGGATGGAATCTCTAAAAACTTCAAAGTTGGAAAAAGGCGGGTGTTGGATATTTTGGGATGAGAAAAGTCGGTTTTCGATAGGAAGGAGTGCTCGGATGGGAAAATGGAGGCCAGATTCGGACTCTACGTGAAATTTTGGGTTAGGAAGGATGTTTCCATCGACATCGGAGAGAAAAAGTTTTGAAGACGTCCCCCCTACCAAACTTCCAACTTTGGTTCCAGAGATCGTAGAAAGTCGTGCAATAGCTCATTTGAAAGCTAAGAGTGAGAAAAATGCAGTGGAAAGCTCAGTTTGGTCTAATTTTCTTGGGATGAGGGAGGAAAATGACAGGAAAACGTCAGAGTTGGAAAAGTCGGGTTTTGGATGTTTTGGGATGAGAAAGTTCATTTTTCGGGCAGAAGGAGATCTCGGATGGGAAAACGGAGTGGAAATTCGGACTTTTTGACCAATTTTGGGTCTAGGAACTTCTTCCCAACTCAATCGGAGAGAAAAAGTTCTGACCCCCCCCCGTCCTGCCAAACTTCCAACTTTGGTGTGAGAGATCGTAGAAAGTCGTGCAATAGCTCGTTTGAAAGCTAAGAATGAGACAAATTCAGTGGAAAACATGGCTTGTTCCACTCTGCCTTCGTTTAGAGGTGAGACGTTATTGAAAATTTGGGACATTGGCGAAAAACGACAGAGTTAGAATGTTTATGAAAACGGCTCTAGCGGGTGAAGCAAGCCTCGGACGGGAAAACAGAGACCAGATTTGGAATCAGCGTGCCATGTTACACCTGAATGTCATTCATGCTATGTCTCCGAAGTGATAGGAAGAAAGATGACAGAAGCAGTAGAGTTTACGAATGAATTTTGTTCACTACGTTTTCATCGACAAAGTCTTCGTGGTGTGATTAGGGACTACATCATCTCATTTCATCATGAAAAGGCAGACTTAGAATTTCCTATCGCTAAAGGTTACTTCGTTTTCCAACAGCTCATGGACAGTTTGATAAATAAAGATGTGAAAAGACGATTAGTTGCAGAGATTGAATTTGAGAAAGTGACTGATGAACATTCAGGTGAGCGTGTAGTGTTTCATTTTGCATCCTATTCTGCAGAGACGATACATGATCCCAAAGATTTCTATCAGCGACACATGACGAAAATTGCATCTCGACTAGATTCATTTCATGAGCATGGATCCAACTTGCTCTTATGTCGCATAAAACACATTCATATTCAACTCAATGTGCTAAACTAGATTTGACTAAAAGATTTGGGAAAAGCATTCATGAGTCAGTCGTCCGCGTGCCTCCTTTTCCCTGCCGCAACGAAGTCAGGGGAGAAACGGAGGTCTCTGATTGGCTCACATAGTGTCAAATGTGGATTCGCGGGAGACTACAAAAGCAGACGTCTCCCCATTTTCTCTTCATTTCATTCTCTTGACTTGGAAAGCGTGTGTGACTTGCTGAAGTCATTCTCCCCTCTCAACTTTGTCTGATCAATCCTGTTTGCAAATTTATAAGTGAGTGTCATGATGGTGTGGCCTAAACCTTACCAACATTTTAGAAGAGAGACGCAGGAGAGTGTGTGGCCGATGATTGTACAAGCTTATTTTGTTGAACCATCACCACCACCACCGCCTCCACGCTTTACCTTTAAGTCTTTGAGGGAATTGAAACTGAATTCGGTTCCTAAGCCCAAGACATTTAATTTACTGGACGATGACGAAGACTTAGACTTTGGTGATAAGCTTTAAATCATGTGAACGCTCCAAAAGGTTCTCTTAAGGGCCACCTCATATGTCACTGCCAAACTAACAATTTTCTTTTCTCTGATGATCATGAATGTACTTAGTGGTATTCTTTCGTTACAGACTGCCATGGCCATGAATCCTACTCCAACCGCTGCATCACTGAATCCTCAACATCTCGAGCTGTGGAATCCGAAAATTGAAAAGGTAATTCACGGCTATCCTACCTACAAACAATAAGTGCGTTACAACGGTGTTCGACTCTATCTTCAAACGCCGGCGGTATACTTACCAAAAGTGGATACGCAAGTAAATCGTTGCGGTCAAAACCTGAGTATCCCTATTGATAATTGGTTGCGTCAGCAGCTTGACATTTTAGAAGACGTTGTGAGGCAAAAGGCTCTTATTCCTACTGAACTATTACAGTTGCGGCCAGAAAAGAAAACTTCTTATTATAAACCATTGTATCGCGGCACTCGCTGCTATATTTTGCAAAGCAAGTATTGTAAAGTCACTTCAGGAGTGACAGTTGAACAGTCAGTTGAAACAGAATTGTCATCGCTAGGTGCAGGCCTTCATTCCTTTCATATTGAGGTGCCTGCTGTTTATGTGGGACCTAATCAATCTGACGGTAATTTGATTTCTCTCAATTTGCGCATTGCTCAAATTCATCATCAACCTGAGTTAACAGGACTTGATCACACTGAAAAAATACTAGAAATAAAGCTACCTACATTGCAAAACTCTCTTCACGCTGGTATTGTAGTCTCTACGACGTTTATGAACTGTATCTATAATATTGTCAACAGCATGGGTCTATGTAAAACATGTTTTTACTCCTTGTGAATGAATGATGATCATTTTATGAAGTGTATTCTGTACTTGTGAATTTTGTCTGGTGTTGAATAAACTTACAGTGGAACATGATTGTTATTTCTATTTTATTCATAGTGGAAGTCATTGAAGCAATGTGAAATCTATAGTCACAACGTTTATGATGGCGCATCGTACCTTAAGTAACCACATGTGTCATTTGACACTTGATCAACAAGGATTCGATGGATTTTTACAAGATTGGAAACTCACATCTAAAATGAAGATGAATGATATGAAAGTAGTGCTCACTGAAAGCCTTCCTCTCCAAAAGATTGATGGAGAGTTTACAACCTCAAGATGTAAAGGGTAGACTCGTTGCTTATATAGAGT
>CAJQUW010016257.1:0-150105 GCA_907163375.1 Prostheceraeus crozeri
CCTAGATGCCCGTTTTTTTGGAATAAAACATGCATGATGCTATGTATCACCGATAAATCCATCAAAAATTTTCCTATCCTTATTAAATAAATGGGTCTTTTTTTGTGTAGATATAACTATATTAATAATATTTAGCATTGTAAAGAGTGGGAAATGTAATTAAAATACTCAGAATAGTAAATTTGATTGTACATGTAAAAACATCGATGATCCATGAACTGCTAAATACATAATTAAGAAGAGCGTTTCGTAAGAGAAGAAATTGTCCAATTTGAGTTTTAGATCAGACTTTAAACTATAATATTGATGCTGTAAGAAGTAACAAATGCATTTAAATTACTCAAAGAATCGCTCATGGATAATACATCGTGATCCAGGATAGCGACAAATGAAACATTATATGGCCTATACGACATATGAAAATGCATTCTCCCATAATTTCGAGTGTATATATTATGCCCTTTATATTTGATAAATGGTGTGATAAAAAAGATTTCAGTAACTTCATCACTTCTCTCTCTCTTTCTTTCTCACTCACTCACTCGTTCCCCTTCTTCTTCTCTTCTCAACCATTTTTTCAAATCAACTTACACCTTCACTACATGGACACTGTAGCGACAAAGGCAACAACATCAGTCATATATTTTTTCAATATTAAGGTAGCCAAGCAGATCTACTATCGCACATATTTTGCATCTCAAAATGAAACATACATTGAAAGATTCTAAGTTCCATACCGTGCACAACAGCAAGTCACTTGATCAGTTTGCCCGTGTGTTCACTGAATTACTTAGCTAGTAATTTTGCCAAACTTATGAATATTAAATCATATGTAACTTAGCAAACAAATGCATTAAGTGTCTCCTCATTTTGCGTATCGTATCTCGCTTCTATAACTTTCCGTCACTATATTAAGGAAATTCGCCAAGCGCACGCAGCTGAGGAAGTTCGGTCACATTGTTGCAGCCTGGTCGTATGCCGCATTCGTGAGCCATGAGAGGTCGATAATATTCTCTAGCTGGGAACAGTTGAACCTGTGACTCAGGCGTCTGCTTAATAATTTTATTGTCCCCACCATCACGTGGACCACAGAATTAAATAATTTTGTTTATCTGCATTCGGCTTTGCTATAAGTGTGATTTATACGAAATGGACTGGCACATGTGAGGAACCTATTAGGTGCAGCAAAAAGGAATTCCAAATACCATACAGAGAATAGAAAAAAGTCTGCTCGCTTGCGGATTAATGTGAGTTCCAGCGAAGTGCTTCGATTGCCAAAATTCCTTCGATTCGAAAATTCATAATCAATGCCCACAAGTTTTCTCCATAATGTTACCCTTCCGATCATTAATAAAGAAAGTAGCAGGCGTAACACGAAATTAGTTCACTTGAATGATTTCACATCCTCCCTCGCATGCTCACTGTAAAGTGCATAACATTTGAAATCGAAGCCAGGCCATCGATGTGTGTATTTTGGTGTGGTGCGACGTATAATCAAAGCATGGACGCCATCTCATCACTGGCTCTGTTTTCTTTGCGACAACACTTAAAATATTGCCAATTTCCAATGGCTAGCGATACGACGAATTATCATTCGAGAAGAGCAAGGTGGTCCTAATTCTGTGCCATATCATATAAGGTTACGTATAACTCTCCAATCTAGGAACCAAGCGCCGCGCCCCACCAGATGAATCTAACATTCTGTGGCGTGGGGACAGAAACTGCGCAAAGGCGCAGTACTAGGCGCTCTTCGGTCTCGTGCTCACTTCGAACCCGTGTTAACTGCTACTATTACAAAAGTCAGCGCATCAAGTTTCTACTACACACCTTTATTTTATTCATCGTCGATCGTCCTACTTTTTTTCATTACTTACTTAGTTTCATGCACAACATGAGCACAATTCGAAAATGAACACACGCAGGTAGTCAGTGATTCTTCACTCAATGCAGCCAACAAGTTCCTTTGATTTGTGCATCAGAATTAAAAATTCATCTCTGGATCAAACCCGCAGAAAAAGGTAAGCTTCTAATTGTTTTCCAATTATTTTGTCACTTACAGCATTTGTAACTGCTAAGTCTAGGTACATGCATATGGAAATCCCGAAAACAAAATCAAAAGGAAAGATTGGTCATATGATACAATCGATAAATCAAAAGTGGTTTAATGACCATGAACACGTAGTAGACATTTCTATGGACTATACTGCTATCACCTCTATTAATTTTGCAAATACTAGATACTGCAATACCATTGAAAGCTACTAGCGCATACTTAATTTAATTACAACTGGCAACAACAAAATATCTCAAATCACTCTCGTCTCTTAGGCAGCACATTTTGGGAATCCTTATTTTATACATAAATATCATATCTATCATAACTCCTAAAATGTGCTGCTAAGAGAAATTCTTAACATATTAAATTCAAAGTGAATAAGTCTTGGGCATGTGACATACATTTGTGTGATGGAAAACCCAAGACCTATTACACTTTGAATTCAACAAGAGAATGTGCATCCATTCAGTTTCACGAACGACGTTTCTCGTGAAAAAACGATCAAAAGTTGATACTGTCGTGAAAAGAATCATAATCAATGGTAAATATAATTGAAATGGTAATACACTGCTTTTAAATCGTAATTTCAGATTGCTTTTGAAAAAAGCTCAAAAATCTGGGCCATGTGAGACACAAATAGTTGCATGCTAGAAACTATGAGCAGAAAGAACCTTTAATAACGCACTAAAACCATTTCAATATAGCACTTACAATAGTAGTCTACCCCGAACAATCCGGCTTACTTGAACTCATAAAAGTTTATAAGCGCTTAGAAGTTTATGATTAACTTACAAACAGTTTACAATACTTAAAAAAATTTACTAAACATTACAAATCACAAAAACTGTTTA
Source organism: Prostheceraeus crozeri (assembly GCA_907163375.1). Lineage (NCBI taxonomy): Eukaryota > Metazoa > Platyhelminthes > Polycladida > Euryleptidae > Prostheceraeus > Prostheceraeus crozeri. The sequence goes on from CAJQUW010016257.1 coordinate 2,908, forward strand.
CATATTTTATAACTAATTTGAAATGTATGATAACATTTATCCTCTACCTAATAGAATAGGCAACTTTCACAGTTTACTTCAAATTTACTTTCTGCATCTATATAATGTAGAATGTTAAAGCATGCCATTTCAGTTTCTTTCTACTACTTTTACAATAATATGATAAATTTATCAAATTATATAAAAAACTGTCAATTCTGTGTAGTTATTACCAAGACCACACGAGTGTTGTTCTCTAAAAAGTCTCACGTGAACATCATTGGACATTTCCTTATTATATTTTCAGTATATTTTCGATATACAGTAATCAGACTATTTTCCGATAATGGACACTCTTACACTTATTTATAAATGAGAAATAGCCGCATCATATTTGACAAATAATACTCAATTTGAAAATCGACATTGCACTAAAAAATCTCTGATGGGTATTCATGTTCATGAATTCGGGTTTTATTTTACATCGGTTCTAATGAATCATTCACTCCCTTACGTTTCCATGATAGTTTGTGAGCAAATAAAAATATTTTGTATTATCCGATGGAAAATTAAATTGCTTTCATTGTCAAGTATCGTTTCATAAAGCTGTGTATCGTCGCTATGCGGACTTAATATCTGAATCATTGCAAAAGATTTATAGCGGATGATGCACTCTACTAACTCCATCATAGCATTATATATCAAACATAATCTAGGTATTTTATTAAGAATTTCATCTCGAAATGTGATATTCTCAAAGCAACTTTTGTGAAGTCTTTGATTACAATTACCGCACTTGTCGTGTTTGTTTGGAAGCTTGGCATCGAACCTCATAGATTTTCTGCAAGGATTGTCCAATACCATCAAATCGGCTATCAGGTAGAGCATTGCGATGCTGTGGCTGGAATTCGGAGCTGGCAGATGTTTGCATTCGTAAAAGGTCCTGTTGCCGTAATAGGGTAGAACGAACAGCCCCGGGGCCGGGGTCCCCCCCTTTTATCTCGATTATGTAATTCTTGTGTCTACAAACCAAGTCAGCTTCACAATAGCTGTGAAAAAGAGACTTGAGTCTCACTACATTGTCATGCTTTCAGTCCAAAATGAATTCAGAGGCAGAGCTCGGGAGATAGGAAGAGTCGCTAGCAAAAAAAAAATGACGGTCACACAGCAAGCAACAGCAGACGCAATAAAGACGACAGAGGCAGAGCTGGGGATAGAATATCAGAGTAGAAGACGAGCAGATTGACTGCTACACCCCCCCAGGTGCAAACCTCACAAGTCACAATATACTACAAGATCACCAAACCGGTCAGGCTCTCGTCTCGTCTATTCTCGCTCCGACGGTAGTTAACATGCAAATACCCTCATCAGTGCTGTCTTCATCAAGCAAATACTATCAGCTTTCACTTCCTCAATTTGCTCACCAGTAACGGGTCTTAATTGGGAAACATGACGGGTTCACACTGTCCTCATTAGGACAACCCCATCACTAGATGTAATACTGGTACCTCTGCGGGCCCGACCAAACGCTGTCACACTTTCTCATAGGATTCCTAAGATTAACTCTGTTCACCACACATGAAATGGTTCATAACTATGTCTGCATAAGTGTCTGTCGCGAAACTGAGTCAGTAGTTACTTTCGATTGCCGCATTATGACATGCCTCTGCTATTAATCACCTGGTTTCCTCCTCGAAAACGGAGAAAATTAGTCATACGGACAGTGTTTTTTCCATCTCTACTGCTAGTTGATCCACAAAGACTGATTCACTATGGATCGGTTTGCCCCCTAGCGCATCGGTTATCATCGCCTGAGTGCGATGCATTCTCTCACTAACACCATTACCGTGGTCTGTAGCGCAGGCCTAAAATGCCTTTATCCCCCAAATTCTTAAGAAACTCGATACGTCCGATTACGAAAAACAGTACCGTTATCAGATAGAAGAGATTAGAGGAGGACCAACTCACTAACTTATCTGTGATAGGTGAGGTGACTACTTCGCTAGCGGATTCATTCTATTAGTGGAACGAAACGAATCGTATATTCGAGACATAAGGTCAATTAGTGTGGAGGTATGGGGTCCTTTGAAATGTGCGATATCTACAGCAATCCTCTCCCAGATGTCTGAACTATGCGTGATGTCACCTTTTTCCCAATTAAAACTAATAGATGGATCAACTTTGGCGCATCTGTCGCAGCGAGAGACAACTCTCTTGACTAATTTTCTAGATGCAGCGTTGCCAAATTTCTGCCTCGCTAGGTCTAGCGTACGATCAACACTAAAGTGACATCTATCATGAATATTCTTTACCTCAGAAAATATATTAGAGCCTTCCTTGCAGCTCGTTTGCAACCCTGCTATATATGGTGTTTTTCGAAGTCGCTACTAAGGTCTTTTGAAACCTGCAACCATGGTGGGAAACCCTCGTCCACTGTCTGCCAAGTTATCGGCTGACCTCACAAATAAGGTTCGACGTAAGTTTTTCCTGTTGCAATAATTTCCTCAGAGTTCAAGCCGGCGACGATCAGTCTCTCCGAGAGCGCCCTGGTTTTAACATTATGGGTCTTATTTATGACAGCTGTAGGCCATTTATATACTGTGGAAGAATCAGTATATATTATCACCAGAATTCGTGAACACTTGGAAGGTAGACCTAAAGATTCTGAAATTACCAAACACGTTCATAGAAATAGCTATGACAATTTCGAAATAGTTTTTCGCACAAAGTACACTCGCACTGCTGAAAGTCTGGTCATGAAAGAATGGCAAAGAATGGCACAGGTTAGCACCATTAGTGCAAAAATTCGCAATCGCCTCCCCGGTAATGACTAAAGTCATTAACCCATTCGTCTAGTCCATAAGATCTTGATATAAGAGAGAAGAAAATATGTTTTTCTGATTGGAACTTTGAAAGACATGGTTCCATTAAATGGCAAACAAACCGAGAGAATTCCAGACGAGCATTTCTCATTTTTGGATTACCAAAATTCGTAATCGCATTCATGGCCTAACATATAAGGAGCAGCATCTGTGCAGACTAAAAGAATGTTTTCATACAAAAACATTCGACAGGCCCACAGTAATGTCACATCGTATGGTTTTCAGAAAAATTAAAGATGTAACGACAAATATGACCGTCATGTGTCGGGAATTGATAAGACATAAAAATGATTTGTGTAAGGAATAGTTTACCAGGAAATATGGCAAATTGACAGGAAATATGCAATCGATTAAATAAGTTTTTTGGAAAATATGCATTTAAGGCAAAATGCGTCCAAAAATTCTTGAAATATTATGCATTTGCATATGCACGGAATGCAAATGGCACAATTATCTGAACCCTAGCTTATTACAGTCGGATTCCGAAAAAAAATCAGAAAAAAATCGAGTCCTCTAATTACAAAGTGTATTCATTTTTTGGGATTTTATCTATTTTCGGATCACGGATCCCTGTGTTGTTAAATGATTTACCAAACATTGTTGCAATCATTAATCTTTGTCAAAAAAAATTGCGAGTGACTATTACTTATTAATTACTGAGTAGGTCAAATCTAGGGTTATGTTTCGTTGCACTGTTTTTTTGGTTCGGATAATTTGCGTTAATCCCGTGGGTATCTTAAGACTTTCATACTACTGTACATGTAATCCTGCTGTTAATCATAAAGCCATTATCAATAAGTCTTGGATTTTGTATGTTCATAAGCTAGGAATGCAAGATTATAATTCAAAGTATCATTCAAATGTGCAATAAATTCTCTTTTCCAGTTATTAGAGAGAGTATCTTTTGTATATTTGATTTCACTCCGACAACAGCCGTCCTATGTATGTCTAGATGACAAATATAAGTGATTCTGTGACCTGATTTTTTTTCGGTGTCGTGATTTCTTTTCGAGGAAAATCAAGTTCCATGTTAATTTTTTTACATGACTCATTTTTAGGACCAAACGGATCAAAACGATACTGTTGATATGTAAAAAATACCCACTGCTGCTAGATATTTCGATGTTGATACCAAAAGATTATTTGGGATTAGAGTATTTGCCTGGCTAAACAGATAAAGAAAAACCTAAAAATTGATTTTTTTCGGTGAAATTAGCTATATCACTTTCTTCAACACTTTCCATTCCCTGCTTTAGGTAGATACTACAATGAGATAACCGATTATCAAGATCTCGCTTCCCAAACCATCTATGCAGCGAATTCGGGATCAAACAAGAATTAAACACGTCCGCAGATATTCAGTTCACATCAAACTATCAGTTTCAATCACTCGAGTTATATAAGCAATTTGTCCACTGCATTATCGCAAGTGATATTCCACAATTCAAAGTCTAAGATGTTAAGTTACTATCCTCTAAGTCGCCAATAATAAAACGATAGTATTCCACGGGAATCAAGGATTGATCAATCGCAGATCCGTACCGTACATGTAGATGCAAAAAGAAAATATTCTGAAAGAAAAAAAGAAGTCTTTTACGATTGTTAGCTTTAAGAGTCTAAATGGTTAATCATAGTAAATTTAATGTCTAGAATGTAGTAAAAAATGATATCCTTACGCTTTTTCTTCATGGTCCTTGCAGGAGGGGAAGCGCATTATTCATTCGCAACGAACTCATTTCCATGACTCTTCGATCAAATATGTATTTTCTATTTAGAAGAAGAAAATAAGTACATCGTAATCGCCTCAGCCTCTACAACTCTCCCAAAAACAAGTCGACTTTCTGAAAGGTGAAACCTTAACAAGAGATTGAGTTAACAGACAAATTGGTGTCCTTTGTCGACGTTTTGTCAATAAATCTGATACAGAACGGAGTCCATGATCATTTCAAAAGCGTCTTCAGGAGCACGCAATTGACATGGGCAAATGCATTGATAGTAACTCGAGTAAGTTTTCTCTCGAAAATTTTCTCCCAAGGATGCTGAAAAAAACGAGTCTTCATGTGTCGCGTATGACCTTGATAATTCAATATCGAATGGTAGACGTCAGTACGGCAAGTGCCACCACATAACTGTGTAACAGCTATTGAAGACACCGACGTTCTGGATGAATTTCAAACAGCCAGTGAAAAGAAAAGGTTGGGATATTGACCAAAAAAAATGGATCGATGGTGTGACTTATTATCAATCTATTGAAGAGCAAAAAGAACTCGCAAACTTATAGCGAACATATTCCCAAAAAGTTGACAGTTGAAACAGCAACAGATTGTAATTCCAAACTATAAACTGCGAACCGGTGATTCACAATAAAACGGAGTAAAAATTTACGAATGCCGAAGTCCGCAATTTAGATTGTACACGTAAACGACACTGTTTTTATTGCCCTAACAATTAGGAGTGATCCCGCTTTGGCTAAATAACGAACCTTTCCTCTCAGATCAAATGCGCATTCACCCTTATCACCTGTTCGTTCAAAAAAATTTGCTGATACTGTTTGAAAAGAAATTGGACTGAGGATATGATCTGCGACCTTGTATTTCAGCAGTAAACCAATTGTCATAGACTTAAAGACGGGAAAAGGAAGCGCCATTCTAATGCAAACAGTGGTCATGATTAAACTCGGTTTTTAGCAGGAAACATTTTGAACAATTGCAGTTGACAGTTATTATATAGATTTTATGGATCAACTACGACGTTCAATTCAAATCAGAAATTGTTTTGTTTTAGAAAAATGTACATTGCTAGAGTTCTCGTTTTTTTTTTGTATTTTGGTTGCGTACTTCTAGCGAATGGAAAGTTCAATCGAATTTCCAATTAGATAGGCCAACAAACGTATATTCCATTCGGTTAACCCATGCAATAACTCAAACAACGTACCCTCAATATTTAGAATTACATACATTACTGATTTTTACTAGTCGCTTTCAATCTAAAAGATATCAAATTTGGCCTCTTGTTGCCTCGATATTGAATTACAACCTCGTAAAAGACGAGATTTCGACACTGTGTTTTGCGTGTATGTTGTATTAAGGGCGAAACTAAACCTGATATGAAGAAATACTGTACAGTTGTTGAAAACAAGTAAAAATCCGTTTGTTTATTCATGATGATTTACTGTTAAAATCAAAATAGTCACCCTGGATCGAGCGGACTTGCACAAAAAAGTCCCATGTCCCCCTGAATATTGTGCAGTTTAATGGTTATTTTGGTGTCCCCAATTGTCTTATTCGAGGAGTGTAAGATACAGATTTGCGTAAGATGCTTTACCATTTCAAATGAACGTCTCGATAGAGATATGACATCATATGCGTTACAGCTATCTGAAGCTGAGAGGACAGGAACCATGCTGGGTGTCAAAGGTTCCTTCCCCTCTTGCTCAGTTATGATTCTCCAATTTACCTTTTGACCAAAAGCCCACCTTTAATGGGTATTGTAGATCTATTCTATCACATATAAATTTCTCCGAAAGCTTATAGATCAAGATGCCTGTAGCAATTCATTTAATGAATTCCAAGTAAACCAAGCTTCAATTTAGCAAAAGCCTAGATCCCCTTTCAATCTTCTCCAAATTTAAAGCAACCGAATGGAAAAATTATCATCCTTATATTTTAATTGTTGTTTTTATGATTCCATTCATGATTCAGTGAAAGTAATGTGAGTGCTCCTGGAACTATTGGGTACAATGCTGAATAGGAGAACGTATCCTACGATGATTGTTCAAATCTCGTTACCTTATCAATTTGTTTATCAAGAATGTGCTCAAAAACTTTTGGAAGGGGTATACAGTCGTGTCTCATGCATGCAACTACAACTCTTACCTGATCAGGTACAACATTTCGGTGCATTATGTGCTCTTCGGCGTCAGCGTTGAGAGTAGCTTTTACCACTTAACTGACATTAATGGACACGCAAGAAGGTCAATTATGGTTAAAAACGTTTTCGTGTTGAAGAAGTCATTGTTGAGAAATATGGACGCTGCTGATGATCACCGTTCTAATGCAGTGGTCAACTAGAACATCATCGAAAATTTTCTTTAAGTGAAAGAGACGATTCAATACAATTACGTATATCATTGAGAGAAACCGCACATGAAATTTTTCCGTTTCATAACGAACGATACCTTTTCCACTCATAAGCACATTCTAAAAACGAACCTCCGCCGCCTCTTTCTATGGTTGACAAGGACGGTGAATTATGTTCTCATTGACCACATAATCATGAACTAAAACACCAACGACATTTTCTGTTTGAGTGTACGATGCTCGCAATTGTCTTCTGTTATTGATCTGTTAGATGGAAATTATCGATATCTTCAATTTTTGAAGCGTTATTGCCAGACATAAAGAGTTGAAAATGGCAACATTGTGTACTTCCTCAAATTCATTGTTAACCATGCTCATTGTAGTTCGACATAAAGATTATATTTTCGCCACCCCTACATCCTGATGATTTTTGAGCATGACTAATTTTTCGAATTGTATTTTTTGAATTGATTTTTGTGTATTATCTGTCTGTTCTTGGAAATTAATGTTTAAATAAAATTTGAAAAAAAATTGATTTTAAGTAACTTATTCTTAAATTGTAAATTCCGAAAGACCAAACACAACCATTTTTTCTAATGGGCTGAATATTAATTTTTCAGTTAAAATATACATAAGACATGAGGACAATACATTGCATAAAACGAGGTAATTTTAGAACGCTTAAGAGCACAGCGTCTCAAGTTTTACATCGACACATAACCCCATAGCTGGACGGCAAGACGAATAATTTTGACTTTACGTTCCAGCAATGGTCCGAGTAAAGCAATGCCTAATGCTATAGAATGGATAGAGTAGTAAAAGTAGGCCTAGTAAGAGAAATATACAGAAGTTTAAAATCACTAAAATAATTCATATGTATTCCAGGAAAGTAGTAATTAATATTTTCTATTCTGTTCTATTAACAAAACTTAGATAGAGTGTGATAACATTATTCGTTTCGCTACATTGTAAAGTCAAATACAGTCAATCTCTCTAAACGTATTCCTAAGGGACCACACTAAAATTTCGTTAAAGAGAATGAAATCCATATATTTTAAATAAATTTTTAGATAAAGAAGCTATCTACATCTAACATGCTATTGATGTACACAATAGTTCATAGTAGTATATACATTCGCTGCTTGTCAACACACAAAAGAAAATCCGAATAATGAACTAATGTTCGGCCAACCATATGTACTGACCGCGGTTTGTTAATATCACCAAACAAGCATTCAAACAATTAAAATGAGTAAAACTTATAGAATTACACAGATAAACTGTATATAACGTAAGCGAAATTTGATAGCGTAATTGCTTATAAGTACAAGAAGGGCAAATATTCAATAGTCACATAACTTTACATTATTAAGAATAAAATCGGTATTTTTTTCCCGTGAATTGCTTTCTCTACAAATTGACTTCAAACCGATGGTGGCGAAGAGTGAAACCAGTCAGCCAACCTTCACTCGCTAACTCATATCCAAGCTGTTTAGACCAAAAGTTATTCTCGTGTAGGACAATGTGAAGATCCATATAGAGCTAGTTTCAAAGCTTTTCATGTACCCGCATCACAATGACTGGGCGTGTTGCCATACAATAAATTCCTTATTGAATTCATAAGCTCTCATAGTAAACATGTTTGTATAATTTGTCAATTGTACCTGCGTACTCCACTTAAATGTAAAAGATGATGATGTAACACTGAAACAATGAGATAACATGCACACATGCCGCTTTTATCTCTGATGTCTCTCTGAGAAAATGGCATCTTTACCCCATCTCAATTTGTAATGTCAACAAAATCTAAAATTTGTCCCCATATAGATTTTACACTTAGGACATAGACTGAAGTAGCCTTACGTTATAAGGAAGTTCGCTAATAGATAAACAAATAGCATGTAGCACTGACTTACATTCCTTTTCATACAGCTAGCTTATCAAAGACCAATAACTACCTAATAATTCAAATGGCTTCTACATGTCAAGGAAATGCGTTTGGAGACTGTGACAAAACACCCCAAGAATTGAAATATTCGGAAGTTCCAGAATAAATTTTTCGCTTGAGAAATAGTTTCCTCATAGCCGTCAAATGCAAGCAAACTTAAATATTTTGTTATTTTTTGGTATTAAACAAGGATAATGATAGTAACAAACAAGCTATATATCGAAAGACACACGGCATTATCATTACAAGAACTAGTATTAAATAAGACTAGACTTCAGACAATAGGATCATGAATATGAATCAATCGATAGATAAAGAGTTTTGTTTTTTCATTATTTTTGTTCTCCGCATCGATGTACGCCTGGCTTTAGCTCTTGTTTCTGATGTTGAAAGTCGATGGAGGACTTGTATGCGGTTCCTGCATATTTCATTAAACAGATAACTCTCAATATTATACTTGCTCGCCTTACTGTAGGGGCGACCTCACTCCAAGCTTCAGAATATTTTACTATCCTCATCCTTAAATTAGTATTCGTGAAACCCACGACTGGCAGCAGCATAAACAATTTTTCCCTGGTATTCATGTCGAGTGTGATGTTGTCTGGCTCCTTCCACGACTTTTTATTATCTCATTACTTAAAGCCCATGTTGCAGTTCAATATCTGCTGACGTGGGTGTCCATATGCAGTTTTGGTTGAAATTGATCTCGAGGATTGTTGATTACCTGTTGTTCTTCTGATGTTAGAAGTAGTAAACGCTCCGTGTTGGTTCTGGGTCTTAAAAATTTGTGATTTTGTTTGTTGATGTTGAGGTTTCCTATTTAATCCACACTCCATTAGTGCTGTAAATCGACTATTTCGAAATATCTCCTGCGAAGCAATCAATGTGTCAGCGTCACACCATTAATAATGACGCTGCCTTTTAATCTGCTTATCCTTCTTGATGTTCATCACTATCTTACGCTACGATTCATCTACTACTTAATCATGGTGTCCAATCACCTGTATCATCGCATCGCTATTAATCGATAATTTTCTTTTTCTCAAATATCATTCAATCTGTGTAATTGTCATATTATTATCTCTGTTATTACCCAGCGTTCTTGAATGCGAGGATTCTCTGCATTCACGTTAATTTTTACGAATGGGTATTCAGATAAAACCACAAAATCGGAATCTTCGAATTTTCCCATTGTTTTGACCGATAGCCATTTTAACTTTTTCATCAGCCTAAATCATATCATAAACTGTCAAATGCTAAAGCTTTGTTTCTTTACAGAAGTTCAGACAATCTATTGACCAATTTGTTTAGATAGAACGGTGAGCTATTAACCCATCTGTCACGCTCTTTGCCTACGAATGGTTGGAAATCTAGATGAAACTACAAAGCCGAAGCAGCAATACGTAAAACATCATCAGGACATGCTTCAAATGGCATCACCGAAATGCCTGTACAGTGAATAGAAGACTTTTATCAAGCGATGTAGGAATATTATAAATAATATTTACTTAAATCATTTTACAAAAACATTATAGTAATTTATCTATAATATACGAGTTATAAGACATTTTACTAGGTCTTGATAAATTTTAAAAAAATTTTATTAAATATTACAAAAAGTTTATAAATAATTTGGTCACGAGGATTTACCAAATTATTTAATAAACACCATAATTGAACACACGGTAACTTTTTGCTATGGCATCAATATTTGGGATGACAAATAATTTAAAAAAAAAATATGAAACAATTGAACATGGTATAAGGCATAAAAAATCTGTCCAGACAAAAAAAGTTTAAGATGGAAATATTTTTATCAATGCGGACAAACTATTGACATATTAGATATCTGCTTAAGTATAACAATTTAAATCATGTTTCTGAAAATGGATTATCAAGGAAGCTTGTTTAAATAGGTCACTATTTCCCATTTCATAAATATTGAACTGAAAATCTGTAGCTAACGCCCCAGGATATTCCAATTAATTTTTCAGATCCTACATATTAGAAATATATCAATTGATATTTCGACAAAAAAATAGTTTTAAGAAAAATGATCAAGCACACCAAAAGGCATATTAGATGCACACGACGACTGCACACTGTTAATAAGAACAGTGTGCGTTGCAGTCCAACAATCGTTAGTTTTGCAAAATCAATTATTTTTCATGCTCGATCAATATAAAACAATCGAAGTACAAGACTCATTGCCCACTCTTTTATATCAATTTGTGTTTACTTTATTACAAATTATATGCATCGCACTTTTCATATCTCGTAGTCCTAGTTATTATGGTCACATGTTTAGTTTGTAGCCCGAATGTCACCCAATTATACCTGAAGAGATGCTGTCAATAAACGGTAGACAAGATAACATTAATGTGTGTGTTTGCAGATTGTGATTTTAACAAAATGAAATTACATGTAACGGTGTTAATCATTAAAGAAAAATTCCAAGCATTCCTGACTATCTCATCTCCGAACGATTGACAGAGGCGGTCGGCAATAGGCCATATACTCCGTTTTTATTTGCAGTAATGCATTTTTTGTAAAAACAGTGTACCGTACTTCTGAATATCAAAAAAAAATTATTAATAGATACTTATTACAAACATATGTTTTAAAAAATATTCATAAATTGTTAATGATCACGAATTCAATCCACTCCTGAATATCTTCATTATGTCTATCACATTCCAAAGAAACTATCGCTATGCCACATTGTCAGAGATGAAAATGAGTCACAAGCAGTTTTTCCCTTACAGTCTTTACTATCATACAACTAAAGTACTAATAAATGATTTCTCTTCTAAACTTGAGTAGGCCACCTTTAGAATGTTATTAAGATAGTTAAGTATGAAATTCTAGCTGCTCTGCACATTCAGCACAAAATTTGGTCTTCTTTACAGGTGCTATTGCTGAGAGCTGCGCAAACTCGTCGTATCGTGCATCAAAGACTCAATACCTGACCTACGCCTCGCTGTTTTTTCGTCTTATCTTGTGAGCTAATTAACCCCGAAATCCAGGAATTAATATTTAACCCATAAATCCTCATATATTCGCACGTCCCACGATTCATCAGAATTCGGACAAACGTCTGGGTCCAACAGAAGATGTTTTTTTTCAGTGACCTCGTATCCCGCACAACTTCATATACTAGTGATTGTTTCTCCGTGAACTGTAAATTTTTCGTGACATCACCTCTATTCTTAAAAAATGTGATATGACTTCGCGACGGTGTTCGACTCGAAATGACAGTTTTACAGATGACGTGAAATACGCATCTCGGACTGTGGGCATTTTTCTGGTTTGGAAGGATTTACAATGAAGGATGATCCCAAATCCGGAAGAGAAATTTTCTTTATGTTGATAACCGAGATTTCATCAAAAATATTTGTATCTGATCGTTCATGTGTCTACTATATGAACCGTCATTCCAATACGGTGTAAAACTTTGTGCATTTCTAAAATACGTATGAAATTTTATTTTTGAAGGATTAGCCATCCTTCTGGCTGTTTACTTGCAGAGCAGGCTCATTTTGTAATCTCTAAATGAATCTATCGTACAAAGAATAAATTTAGCAAGAATAATTATTTTACCAAATGTAGTCTAACAAATATTTTTCTACAACGATTACTATTGTGCGGAAAATCAATCATGCTTGAAATATTGTGAATTAAGAACAAAAGAATACACTTCAATCTACAGCGTTTATTCGGTATAGCACAAAGTGAGAGAAGGAGGAAGAAGCGTACCTTGCCATAACCTATTTGGCTCAGAAGAAAACTCCTAAGCTGAATGAGTGATCAATCGTTTCTATATATTTCAAATATCTTTCAACTAAAATTTCTCAATAAACTGTCATGGCACCTTCCGGTCGACAATGCTGCATCAAGAAAATATATAAAGAATATTCAGAGTACATCTTCCGAATAAATCGCTTGCACTGCATTTTAAGAATCCGTTTTAAAAAACATTTCTAGAAAATACACTTCTCTGATAGCTTTTAGAATTATAATTTGTTATTCGTCAGAGTCTTTTTGAAAAATACCTTATTATTACAAATTACAAAAGAACATGTTAAAGCTCTCTTCTTTCTAATTATTTTATCCATAAATCTCATTAGAAATGTTTTTTGAATCGGAGATGAAAACTGTGTTAGAGACTGATCATTTGCGTTTCATTAATTCACGTTTGTGCATGAATTTTCCTGTGTCTTCAATACATTGCTATAAACATGATGTTGATTTATACATCGTTTATTTAATTTGCATTTGAATGTCCTGTGACCAGTAGCAAATTTATATCGAAGATAATGTATGGCCTTTGCCGCCTCCTCTATGCTGGATGACTGGAATTTGCTAGGGATATAGTGACACGAATTCACTTTGTAAAGTAAGTTTCTGCATGTTCGTAATTTTTACAATGTTATATTCATGCAACATGTAAATTCAAACACTCCACGACAAAAATGTGCTATAAACTTACAATACAGATTGTACAATGATACTACATCCCGGTTAATTTCAACTATTCGATGTAAAATTAAGATGTCACATGATTAAATCATTGATATTTCATGACAAAACATGCATGAATGTCACATATAGATAACAAGCATGTCTCATACATAATAACATGGATTCTCATGGATAAAACATGCATGAAAATACATGCCATCCATGTATGAGCATGCATGATCAATGCATGAGAATGCATGATCATAGATGAAACATGCATGGTCATGCATGAAGCATACATGATCATAGCATGAATCATGTATAGAACATGCTGGAATCATGCAAGTTTTTTATCCAAAAAACGGGCATCACGGAACTGACTCCTTGGGGTGTAATATAACCCCACTGAGTCATATCATCATCATCGCCGCAATCGAGCGCTATAGAGCAAGATTTGTTAAAAATCATTCTCAGCTCTTCAGCTCGCTGAAACTCTAGAAAAAATTTCTTCTCGGCTTCACCGAGGCTTGTCAGGAGAACTGACTAGATTGTTCCGTCCCTGCATGCTTGAAATGAAATTAAAATGTAGAGTCGGGCGGTTTAATATACCCCCTCTGACACAAAGCCCATGAATCGGACCCTTCCTTATTTGGCCTTGCATTTGACATGACAACAGCAATGTACCATGTATGGGCATCGCAGTCTCCATGCTTTCAGTTACCAACTCCCAACACAAAGAAGGTTACCCTATAACGCTAAAGGTTTGACTTCAATGCCTCAGTAACCGTCTCATTTTTTATCAATTTACAATGACAAACGATAGACTTGCCACCTGAGTTACTGAGGCTAGACGAGATTTCACAAAGGCCCTGATAGCGACTTGATAGCAAGCGTTTATGTGTTAAGTCACTTGAATCCGTTATCAGGCATTATTCAGAGGGATCTTATCCACTCCAAGCCTCGACCCACCAATCCAACCTCGAGCGACAGAGCGTTCGTCATGTCACTGTGTTGGTATCCGGGCCCCGATTTGACATAAAAACCGGTGGAGTTATTTACAAGAGGAAACAACCCAAGTCGTTGCTTTGATCAGCTTGATAGCAAGCCGTAGAGTAGGGATAGCAAGCCGTGATTCACAAGCGCTTTATGCAATGGCGATGATTTAGATGCCACCCATGACAAGATAGCTAAAGACCATCAACCGATTGGCGTTCAAAGTGCTCACGTTGAAGATCTGTTGTCAAATGCCCAACATGAGTGGGCCCAGCGGTTTCGGTCTAAAATATGACACACTCCCTTGGCCACACTTATCACCCCCCCCCCCCCCCCCCCCCCCCCCCCCCCCCCCCTTACGGCATTCATCCCGCTCGCTCCGTCCCGAAGGAACACCCTGTCAGTGGAATATTTCAGGCAAAACTCTCCGTGAACTTGCTCGCTTTTCAAGTGAAAAGCTGCTTGTATTCATGTAAGACTGGCTGGTACACACTTAAACCATGCCTTCATTGACTTCAGCAGGGTCGAAAAACCCCAGAAAAACCTCCACAAATACATGTAGTGAATTTAAATTTTTCAACTTTTTTAGCACTTCTTATGAAATTTTTAATAAGTAGGCTAACCACTATAAGTTCTGATCAATAGCGATCGAGGAAAAAACGGTTGAATTGAGTTTGAAACCATTGAATCAAGTCAACACGGACTTTGTAAGAAGCAAAGTTACAAGCCCCTTTAGAGATTTTTCGTTTTTTTTCGTTTTTTCGCCAATGTGCAAAATCTTAAATGGCGTCTCACATCTAAACGAAGACAGATATGAACAAGCCGTTTCTTTCACTGAATTTGACTCACTCTTAGCTTTCAAACGAGCTATTGACACGACTTTCTACGATCACTAAGAACCAAAGTTGGAAAAAAATAGTCCCCATCGTCTCCAGAAGAGAGGGAAGGTCAGGGAAAGAAAGTCCCTTGACCCAAAATTGGCCCAAACGTCCGAATTTGCACTCCGTTTTTCACATCCGAGGCCTCCTTCTTGACGAAAAATGGACTTTCTCATCCCAAAACCATTCAAAAACCTGGCCTTTTCCAACTCTGGCGTTTTCCTGCCATTTTCCTCTCTAAACCCAGGAAAAATAGGACCAAACTGAGCTTACCAACTGCATTTTTCTCACTCCTTAGTATGCAAATGCGCCTATTCACAACGACTTTCTACGATCTCTAGAAACCAAAGTTGGGAAGTTCTCGTTCGAGCCCTAGTATGCCGGTTCCATGGATATTTTTGGATGATCGACAATGCATGATTTAGAGATGAAACATTAAATGTCTTATGGATGATCAATGCATGATTTATAGATTGACCATTAAATGTTCTGATGGATGATCATGCATTGAATATTGGATGATCCCAAGTAAAAATGACGTTTTTTCAACGGTTGAAAATCATCGTTGAAAACTAACCAAAAATCAACTGGTATGACAAAAAACGTTGAATAAACGTTGCTAATAAACGTACGGTTGAATATCATCGTTGGAAAACAAACCAAAAAATCAAACTTGGTGTGAAAAACTTTGAAAAACGTTGAATAAACGTTGATTAAACATTTTAATTATTAATGCGGATATAAGCCCTAGATGAACCGTTTTTGGATAAAACATGGATAATGCAGCATCATGGATAAATCCTATCAAAAAGTATCGTTACATATTAAGTGAAATGGTCTTTCTTTGGAAATAAGGAATGGCTATACCAACGCTTCTAATAATATTTACCACTGTGAAGAGTGGGAACTGTATATAAAATTTGCTCTAAATAATAATTTGGAAAAATTGTACATGGTTTAAAACATCGATCATCCATGTACGTGGATAAAATATAACTAAAGAGCGTTTCATTGTCCATATTGAATTAGATACCGACTTTTAACTAATAATATTGATGCTGTAAGAGAAGTGACATAACTACATTTAAATAACACAAAGAATCGCTCATGGATACAAAAATGCACATATGAAGCATTGGTATATATATTTTATTTCGAGTATTTTATATACATGTGCCTCTTTTTATTTGATGAAATTTTGTTAGTAACATACAGAAAAAAATGATGAAGTCACCCGAATATCTTACTTTATGCCTGTATTAAAATAGATATTCGGGTGACGTTCATCATCTCCCTCTCTCTTTCTCACTCACTCTGTCCCCTTTTCTTCTTCCTCTCATATTTCATTCATCGTTCACCAACGTCACTACCATGTATACCTGTATAGCTACTTATAGCAACAACATCAATCAACCACTGACGTACGAATCAGGTCAACAATTACACGTGGCATATATTCTCAAAGGGAGCTAAGTCAATTCTACTGACCGCACATTTTGCTTCTCAATCGGAAACATCTGTCAATTGAAATCTATAAGCTCCACGAATACGTACCCCATCAGCATGTCGATTTTGATCGATTTGCTCGTGTGTTCGCCAACTTGCTTGGCTAACAATTTGCAAAACTTTTTGATATTAATCAGTGTGTGCTGGACCAAACAATTGCATAAGCATCCAGCTCCATCTGCGTAATCGTTATCCCTCCTTCTTAAACTTTCCGTCACTTAAGGAAATTCGATCGCCTCCGCGCACGCAGCTGAGGGAGTTCAGTCACATTGTCGGCAGCTTGTGATGGCCGTGACGCATCTGCGTTGTACAGACTGAGAGTAGTGGTCGATAATATTCTCCCGCTGCAAAATTGTTGATAGCTGTGACTCATAGTCACTGCTTCTTATTATTGTCCGCCCATGACGTGAAACAGAAGGCTGCGCAAGTCAGGCGCAGTAGTAGCTTTGTGCACTCTTCGCGCCCCCCTTCCCACCCGTGGTCTACGTGTGTTGGCTGCTTGCTATTACAAAAGTCAGCGCATCAGAGGACTATTTCTACTTACACACACCGTTTTATTTAGTCATCGTCTAACGAATTTTTATCATACTTCGTATATCATGCACAATACATGGAGCACAATACTACTTAACGACATACCTCACTGACCTGCAATTGGTGTCCATTATAGTGGATTTACCATCAATTCTCTTTCAATTATCAACAAATCGAATGTAGAGAGCGCTCGTTATGTAGTCAGTGAGTTCTTCTACTCACTGAAGCCATCAAGTTCCTTTGATTCATATATCAGAAATATTGAATTAAAAATGCATCTATTGGTAATCAGGAGATACAGAAAAAGGGTAAGTTTCTAAATGTTTTCAGATTTAGCTTGTCAATTTTGTTTCAGCATTTAACTGCAAGTCTAGGTACATGTATTTGGGAAATCCCAAAGACAAAAACGAAGGAGAGATTTGGGCATGGATGTTGGGTTCATTGATCATGAAAACGTATACACCTTTCTATTAGTGATTACTGTCTATATCGGATCTTACTTTTAACAATTTTACAAATGCTAAAAAGTTATAAGCATAATAATTCACATAATTTACTGGTATCAAAAAATATCTCAATTACTCTTAGCTGTGTAGGCTGACTTATCACAAGGAGTCCTCCAATACTTTGAATTCATTTGTGTGATGAAAAAAAGTGATGTCACATGCTCAAGGCTTATTTACTTCGAATTCAATATTGCGAAATTGAGTTTGTGCATTTTTATCAGTTTTCAAGTCGACGTTTTCTCGTTGAAAAAATCGATTAAAAAGTGTCGATGAAAAGAATTACTTATGGTATCGTGAAAAGACATTATAATTAAATGGAATTATGTTTGAAATGATATTATATTATTTTAAATCCGAAATTTATGATTGCTTGTTATTTAAAATAGCACAAACATCTGGGCATGTTGAGACAGATTAGTTGCATGCTAAAAATTTGAGAAACTTATGAGCATGAAAGAATTTTGATTAGCGGCAATAAAACCCATTGAAATTTTAGCACTGCAAATAATTAGATGTGTATCAGGCTACAGGCCTACTTATGCTATAGCATTAATCTTTGTTATGACACAATAATTGAAAAAGTTTTTGAGACAGTCTAACATGCGGCAAGACCTAAAAATTCTATTTCAGGACCGCACAAAAGTTTAGGTGGAAAATGTTTTATTATCAATTTCGACAATTATTAATGCTATTCGATTTCTGTTTAAGTGTATAATTTTTCTATTTGTTTCTTAAAGATGCATTCATCAAGGAGAAACATGTGAAAATCATAAATAGGTCATTATTTCAATTTAATTTACATTGAATTGAAAAACCTGTAGCTATCCCGGGTGGGGGGGGGGTGGGGGGGGGGCGGGGGGGGGGGGGGGCCAGTGTGGTAATTTACTATTACTATCAGAATTGTTCCCCACATTATACAAAATACCATCAATTTGATATTCAAGTCGTATGAGAAACAAATAATCAAGCACGGGGCACAAAAGGTATAGATGCTACACCCCCCACGAACTCACACGTTGTATACCGGCTACATTGCACAACGTAATAATTATGCGCACACCAGATTAGTATTTGTGAGTTTACAAGCCCTACAATGGGTTAAAAGTTGTGGTAATCAATAATTCTTCATGCTATTACGAACACGTATAAAACACTTCAAATGATACACCCCATCACCATGCAAATCATTGCTGACTATTGGCATCAGAATTTGTGTTGACTTATTACACAAATTATGCTTTCGCACTTTTCAATAATTATTGTAAGCCTAGGTATTGTATATGGTCACATGTTAGTGTGAATGGCCATATGTCACCTATGAATTACTTGAAGATGATAAGTCATATAAATAGTAGAGGACAAGAGGATATTATGTGTGTATGTGTTTGTAGATTTGTGTTTCCTAAACAAACTGTTTGGATATCAAAAATAATGGTACATGTATCAATTTTAATAATCAAAAATTCAAGGCTCGCTGAATATTTTCATCGGATGAATGGTTTTTGAAAAATCGGTCGGGCAATAGGCTACCGATACTCCCGCTTTTCTTTGCAGATCACATTTTTCTAAAAAAAAGTTACTTGAATATTTCCAGAATGAAATTAACAAATACTATCGAGTATTGAATTAGAAATATTATTAATAAATTGGGGGATAATTGATCACAATTTGTCCACCTGCCCCTCCTGAATTACAAACTTCTTCATTTGCACTATCGAAACTTCTGTGGTATATCGCATGCCACATTGTCGAAGATTAAATGATTCCCAAAGCAATTTTCTTAATAATTATCTATACCTATAAACACCCCCTTAACAACATTATTACTATACATGATTACTCTTTAATAAAACTTTGAGTAGGCCTACCCATTGGAAATGTTTAATTGATGTTAGTGTTAAGTATTGATAAATTCTGCTCGCTTGTCCACATCCGCACAGAAGTTGTTACTTCATATTACCAGGTGGTTGATTGCTGTGGCAGCGCAAACGCGTCTTAATCTGTGCATCCGATGGATCAAAGACCAGACCTACTGTTTAGGAAGTTTATCAGTCTGTTATTTGAGATATTAGGGCCCGAAAGGCAACTGGAATTTTCATTTACGGCAATAAGAGCTCCATTCTACTCGCCACGTCTAAGTGATCATCAGATTCCGGACAGCCTTTCGTATGTGATCCCACCCACGCTGCAATAGAAGTTTTGAGTGACCACTGCGAATCAATCGCCTCAAATGTCATTTGAGTAGTACGGAAAGTTATCTTTTTGAAGCCAATATACCGCAGAGAAAGTGGTACTCGCCCTTATCGCACTGGACAACCCCCCAGAGCCATGACTAACGGGCGACCGGGTGTTCGCTACAAAATGACAAGTGAGCCCAGCTGACGTGCCCACCGCCATAGTATTGGCCAGTTTGGCCAGTTTTCCAGTTTGGAAAGGGATTTTAAATGCAAGGATGATCAAATTCGGATTAGAGAAAATTTTCCCATATATGGTTGATAAAGATGGATTTTCATCACAGATATATATGTATTATCTGAATCGTTCGATGTGTGCTATTATACTCACACGTCACAAGACATGGTGGAATAAAGTAATCTTTCCTAAAGCTAACATTCTTAACGGATGACACAATTGTGTATTTAGCCCGCAGACCCTTGCCCATCTTCTTGTGTTAACCCCCCCAAGGGAGAGCAGGGCTCACCGATTTTTGAAAATCTCGATGTAACTCCATCTACAAAGTCCCCATAATTATACGTAGGAATACCCCCCCCCCCCAACAAAATGATAGGCTACATAAAATGTTTTTATGCGAGGTTATAACCTTGAGCCCGGAAAGACCCGATTCAGTTTGAAATTCCACCAAAGCCATCCGCCCCCCAACCAAAACCATTACTTCAGCTCTCTTAAGACAGACGCTACACGCTTGTTAGGCCTATAGCTTAAAGCAAAGGCATCGAGCCTAATGTATATGATTATAACCCTCCTAAGAAAATCCCATTCCAACCGCTGAAAGATAGAACTACTATGTTATATATTCAAACCCCCTTTCCCAATCATTACATTTAACTATCTACTAATAAAACTGTGAGAACCAAGCGGGTGACACGTCTGGCAGCCCACCCGCAACCACTCCAGCCCGCAAACCGGTACCCGTAATCCCTTTACCGACAACTCGAATTTGCACTGGCCATTTTAAACTATGGTCAGTATATCAGGATCGCAATTATTATCCCCGTAATTTTTTAACGAAATTAAACAAAATGAAAAATTTCCCATTTACGCCTCTCAAACCCCGTTTTACTCTCCTCTTCCCCGATTTTACTCCGATTTATATGTAAGCACACCTTGAAAATCAATTTACGTATTTTAAAGTCACAAAATAAATCGACATAATAAGCATGATCCCTCATAATTTTAGAGAGCAAGCAAGAGTTTATGAAGCCTCAAATATGAAACATTTTCTTTTCCTTCTGCAACTCTTCTATACCAATTCCCTGGTCAAAACATTGCAAGACTAATTCACAATACTGCTGTACTTACTTTTTTTAATAATGCATTTATATATATTCCATCCCCATAACAGGCATGGATAAAGGCTGAAAATTATGTGTTTACTGCATTGACTCCATATAGAATGAAGCCCGATATATTTCCCATGTCGGTATGTTTTCCAAGTCATCTATCAGATATGTGATATCCCGTTATTAATGTTTATTTTGCACATGTCCAAATAACGTCAATGAAAGTAAATAGAATGTGTCCATCAACGATTGTGATATTTTTCCATACTTATATAACGTTGAAAACGGTCCTGAGGAAGTCAGAATCCCAACATATACCAGAAGGTAATACATTATATACACAGACAGTAGTAGATAAAAACTTGAACACCCACCCTCCCCCCCGCCAATACAACCCCTTATATATCAGACCACGATTGCCAACAACTAAGAAACAACAGCGTCCACCGCGAGTACACTCAAACCAACCCACCCTCCCCGAAGCCACCACCGAAACACCCACCCCACACACAAGCTCACAACACGAAAATTAATATTAATTTTATAATCAAATAAATCACCGATGCTTACACCAACTCATAATCGGATGATTATCCAGGGAATATCGAAGAATAACAAAATATCATCCATGATATATCCGTTGCCTAATGGAATTTTCACTCTCATGGAAGGTTAATCATGGTTAATGTGTAGGCAGCAAATGCACTGATTCCTGTGTAAGCAAACCAGTTAACAGGGCACAAAGTTATATACACACATAGCAGCAACAGTTCTACTTTTCTTATTGCCCTCCTGTTAACTTGCTTGTTTACACAGGAGTCAGAAGATTTGCTGCCTACACATCAACTATGATTACCCTTCCATGGGAGTGGAAATTTCATAACAATAATGCATCACATTTTTCAACGATTTTTCACATCGATCTGCAGTAAGTGCGAAGGTTTTTGACGTAGAAACTTAAAAGATGAATTCTTATTATTGAAAATGTAAATTTATATACAAGAATATGCATTACATTCGATGTTGCACAAAAATGGTTTAGAAAGAAAATATACGACACTACAATTAACACAGCAGTTTTCTTTTCATTACATGAAGTAATTTAACAAAGCAATAGTTCACCATTTCAGAAGTTCAGATGCGAAATGCAAAATAGCAAAAATCACTGAGGCATACCAGAGAATGAAACCTAGTTCACTACTACACTAAATTCATTTATTCATGTAGAAGCGCCTGACACCAACGACTATGAGTTTAAAATCACCAGCAAATATGAAGTTCGAGTAATCAGTAAAATTTCGGGAATCGTGCCACCTCGCAATCAACTGAAAGAAATCAGCAGTTTTATGATTGATTCAGTACATATGAGTAAATATACTAGAAAACTTACTGTTGTGACTGTGTTGACTTGAAATCGAATACTGTAGTAAAATTGGAAAGAACAGGAGAATACGACATATTGAGCTGAATGGAATCAGAGAACGGGTACCACTTTGAATAGCCGAATTGAACCGACCTGAGGTAAGATGAGTGATTGAGCTTAATGGGAAGAATTGGAGAACGAATGCTACCTTGCTATTGCTACCAACTGAAAGGAATCAGAACATTTATTTGATTCAGTACATATACACTGCTCGAAAAAAGTTCTGTTACACTTTCATAAAGTAAAACGTTTTTTTGATTGACTTTCATCTAGAAGGATTTTTACACATCAGGGACATTTATACGTTGCCTAAAGATGTGTAGTGTAATCATTTATCAGAATAATAATCAATTGAGGTCGTATGAATATAACACAGGCTAATTCATATGTTCAAAAAATAGCATTTTATCATAGATCGGTAAGAAGATACCATTTGTTCTGTCTTTGATACAAAACATACCGTACATAAAAGATGAGTAAATTGGTTGATCATTCAGATGATGTATAAAATTTCTTTTAAGAGATAAAACACTCAGCATCCGGTGTCGTCACTGCCGTCATCACGGTCATAGACGAAACTCGGTCGTTTCGGTTATAGACGAAGCTTTCCTGACTGGATTGACCAAGTTGCTGGCGAGTATTCGACTGACGATTTGAAGGAATGGTTTAGTGACGGTTTGGGTTATGAACACTAGGATGACGAAGGGATTGCTCAGCACGTGCACACAGAGTGAAAGTGAAGATGAGGACGATGTTATAGTAGAAAGAAACACCCTGTGACCCACGCGGAAGCCTAGCATCATATTGACCGATTCCTGAGTTATTTGCGGAGTGAGGGCTTGGCTGATCCCGTCAATACAGCGACATGTTTGGAATGGCGCAACATAGCGGCCGAGCAATCATTTTTAGATAAAGATGACGCTTTTGTACATTGTATTTCACGAGTTAGTAGTTTAATATTGTTTGACAACGATCAAATTTTGGTTGTTATTTTGAAGTAACTTTTAAGCATTAATTTTTATGCAGATTTGCATTGCAAAATATTGCAATTTATGTACAATGTCATTAAATAAAGAAGTTTTTCATCATATCAACACAGTAATAGTATGGAAATCTTGGGAATAGTACATGGACTTCACTAGCTATGTTTATAACTTTTAAGTTCAAAATTCAATTATCCGGATCGCTCTTTGACCTATTTGGTTTGGGTCGCCCGTATAATCGAAGATGCACTGCATATGAAGTAGTGTACACTCTATTTTATGACATATTCCATAACTACAGATCGGTGAAGTAACATGTAAAAACCGAGCGTCAATTAAGCGTAACAGCACTTTTTTATGGGTTTACTTGAATAATGATAACTTACCGTTGTGAGTATGTTGTATTGAAATTGAGAGAACAGGGGATTAGGAGAGATTGAGCTAGACTTCGAGAACCGTGCCACCTCGCAATCAACTGAAAGAAATCAGTACATTTATGTTTGATTCAGTGCATGTACTTTAATAATGATAACCTACCGTCGTGACTATGTTGACTTGAAATCGAATGGTAAAATTTAGCCGAAATAAGACGAGATATGGAGCCGAATAGAATCAGAGAATGGGTACCACTTTGAATAACCGAAATTGAACCGACGTGTGGTTAAGACGAGAGATTCGTAGGAGAACTTCGTAGGAGAATTTGATGATACCGAGCTCAACTTGAACATACTCCCATCAACTGCTTTACAATCCTGAAATCATTTAATTCAACGCTTAGGAGCAGTAGATATACAGATTTATCAACATGTCAATAAACTAGTAGAAAATACTCTTTTTATCTATCTTTTATCAATTTTACAATATGTAGTCGATCTTATATTTCGTCATACAATTTAACGCTATCAAATCTTACAGAAAATTACGCTTAACTTTCAGTTCCGTTCAATATTGGAGCAAGATCAATAGACAACATTTATTAAACAGTTCGAAATCCAGCTACCGGTATATCCATCATCAGAGAATACCTCATGCCCAACTTGACGTCATGAGCAAATATGAGGAGATATCTGCCTCAGACCGCAGTATATAATCCGATGTGTGGATATGACCAGTGTACCCTTCAGACTGTCCGTCAGAGACGAAACGCGTCGGGTCACTTTTTTTATTTTATTCAATAAAAAGTAGTAACTATCACGGAGTGAATCTTTTGTCTCAACGCAACTATTGTGTTTCATCACGGAACTCTCAGAGAGTCGAATGACTTCCAACTTTATCTGAGGCTTGGCCTGAGCCTCACTTGAAGCTCTCAGGGTCGTTCAGACTAGAGACAAACTTCTTCGTGGAGTTCATCTCGCAGACCTCGCTCAGATCGTTCAGGCAAGCTTGTCTCAGGACCTGTTCACACTATCTCTCGGCAAGCGTGCCGAGTCGCCCCAAACAAAATGACGGCTGACGAAGTTGGTGAGTCTCAGCAAGTAATTTGTCGCACCTTCTGTTTGATTGACATTTAAAACCGACGACGACGACTCCAATTCTGCGGTTTAATTGGATAGTGGCTGAAGTCTCAGATCTCAGCTCTCATGTCTGAACCTACCTTAATGACGATGTCATCAATTCTGAAGTTTATTTTAATATTTATTAGCATTTCATTGAGTGCTACAGCTCCATCATCATTGTGTCTTTTCTGTGAACTGACAACTATTCAGAAATTATTCCGTCCGACTGAAACCGGCACATTATATAGGTCTATTACAACAGATGGAATTATATATCTAATAAAAGGGAGCAATAGAAAAATATTTCAACTTACTTCATCATCAAAACTTTTCAAATGCACTGGAAGATCAGCGATCGTTATCTTGTTCATTTTATGATTCATTCTTCTCTCCATTAGCTCAAGCCTCTTGAACATGTCGGTATGATTCACCTGCATTGCTTCATGTAAGTCGTCTGAAAGTAAGTACGACAAATATTAATTAATAGCATTTAGTGAAGGTCGATATAATCTTCCTGATTTTTTTCATGATAGTTTTTTGGTTCTGGTCCTCAAACCTCTGGTCAGATGAGTTCTGCAATTGCGTCTGAGAAGCTGAAAAGCATCATTCACCATCAAGATTGAATTTAGTAATTCACAATGGAATACTATTCACACTTAATTGATATAATCAGGGATGCAGAGACCACGATTGTTAAAAGTGTTCCTTATATTAGAGGAAATAGGGTATGTTTAGCTGAGATAGGTGAAATTCACAGCTAATAACTCCTTAAAATGGTTGTTTAAAAATATCTAGTTCAATGATAATAATTCAAACCATGATATGTAACGTAAAGAAATAGTGAAACTCTACTCCGAACTCAACTCTATGAAAATGATAACAAGATAAAAAATAAAATATGCCTGTATGGCCATGGAAACAGTCGAGTCAAAAGTGAGACAATTGAACGTTAATGACACACTTCAACATTTCCTTCCCCAATTTTAAAAAAAATGTTGCAACCCAAAATCATTCATAACATAGTAAGTCCTCATTTATTGGCACTCTGGCCATTTCTCCTTTAACAAGTTCGGTGAAGGATATCATTCAGTCTAAAAACACAACTATCAACTCTATCAGCTGATAGAAATACAAGAGTGCTTTCATGTGCTACAAGGGTGTCCACACGATTTCTGAAAAAAATTCCATGTTTTCCCTGTCCTTCCCCTCATCTTAAAAGCCTTAATCTTAAGTATTTCAAGCATCCGATTCCATCAACAGCGCAGTATTATAGAAAGTCAGTAACCATTATCGATCCTATTCGCATTTACGAGATCCTAGTTCAGCAGAGGCAAGCTTCCAAGCTTCCCAAGCTTCTTAGCGCTTTCGATGTGCCCTGCAAATCGATTTTTCTTGAAAATTTTGTTAACAGCTAGTGTTGAGTGTAGATTTTTAAACAAGGAGGTTAAAGTTGTACCGTTGAGTAGAACGTTTTGTAGTAAGACGGTATATAGGTAAGACGGTAGACTGATACGGTATATAGGGTAGGGTAGGGCTGTCGGCCACATTTTAACATTTCTGTAAATCCCCAGTAACTCAAGTTGCAAATTTTTTATCCGAAATGTTACCGTCTTTGCAAATGACTGTAGAATGACTTGTAGAATGGCAAGAGTCGGCATTCACATAAAGATCAGTATGAGGATCAAACGAAGATTTTACCGTAATTTTCGAAACAGAAGTTGGCATCAAACAGATTATAAGCAAAACAAATAATGCTGCAAAACCATCAACGAAAACGAGTTCGAAACTAACTTTTCATTTTCTTCCAAACTTTGCTCAAAACGTCGTCAGTGTCTTCAAAATCACTGAGAGTGTTTTCTAATATAGTCGTTGATTCCGTCATTAATTTTGAAGATCCCCGGCAAACTAACCTCGCTGGAAATAATTTGTCGTACATCGTAAGGAAAACTCTGTCTCCCTAAGAGAATACCAAGAAATTATGATCTTCATAATACCATCTATTTATGATCTTCAGCTTTTGCTAAAAGCAACTTTATGGCTTTCAATATGTTTAACATGAAATAAAATATCAGGCTATGTAACGTTTTAAGTGTTAGGCATACTAATATAGGCCTATTTATCCTGTGATTAGGTTTTTAACTTAAATAGTAACTGTGATAATTCTAGAGAATTGCAGGAAAATATTGAATAGACTATAAATTGAGGGCCCTAAAATCTAAGGTTATCTTTCTATACTTCATGATTGTAAGCTTACCTCATTTTTCGTCAGGGTTGGTAAAAAACCTACCCGATTTAAAAAAACCAAAAAAACTCATGGGTTATTTAAATATGTGGGTTTTCCCTTGGTTTTTTAAAATACAAGTACTTGGGTTTTTTAAATATTTTGAACATTGCTCTCATTTCCCCCTGTATTATCAATTCATTCGCACATCCCAAACAAGACAACTATTACTACTATCTACAAGCTAGTTTGATCGTATCGTATGATCAGTGTAATCGAAATCACATCGTAATCGTTACAGGTATCATAAATCGATATCTTTGTGTATTATTATGAGGACTAGTTTCATATCATGAACTGTCGTTAGGGCACTAATGCCACTATTTATAATTAATTATACGTGGGCAATGAATCGATAGCCGCTATGCCTTCGCAATGCACATGCATATGTATAGCTGATACGATTTTCATATAACCTGATAGATGGTCTTTTACATTTTACCTAAATTTACCATCATTTATTCATAATTGAAAAATCCGGTAACGAGATTTAAATTTCCTCTTGACTGTTGACTGTGTGATTTGTTGAACGTTAACTTGGATTATATATATATTTTAAAAAGGGCCTATGTTAGACTTTATGAAGTTGAAGTCCATGGTTTGAGAGGGGCCCATGTATTTTATACTTGACCCCCCCCTTCCTATTTGATTTTATTGCATTTTTTGACGAATCTCAACAATGACCCACATGATTTTCAAAAAAATCCGGAATTCCGGACAAATCCGGAGGATTCTCTTCCCTTAGGCATTGAGGAATGTCAGGTCAAAAATTCCAGTCATATTGCTTATCGATAGTTCGTCTTAAGAACATTTAAATACGACTGATTTAAAAAAAACAAGAAAAAAGCTATTTAAATAACCAAAAAACCCCTGGGTTTTTTAATATGCCTACCCTGTTTTTCGTAGTAGGCATACACAGGCCTATCCTCAGCATCAAGATTTTCAAAAATATAAACTTCAAGAATAACTTTGATAATTTAAGTAAACTGAAAGATAATATTGAGTATGAGTAAAAAACGAAACGTACGAACAGCATTGATCCAAATTTTCTCCATGATAAGCGCAATATTAATCGAAGCCATTTACCATATTATAATGATGGCGTTCATATTAGATTGCCATTTATATTGGAGATATGCATGAAAATAGTTCCAAAATGAAACGTACGAACACATGGAATTGCCCACATGTGGCCTACATGACTTGTGACAAAATTTTAAAAATTAAACAGGCTACATCAAATTACATGTTTATTTTATATCAAATATTGAGGCTATCATTCAAAATGACAATTTTTTCGGTGCAGGAGTGTGATCAGGATAACTGGTCATGAGTGATAGGCATGTAAGATCTCCCGTGAGATCTGTATACCATTCCTAAGCTGCACTTCACTTACCATTATAAATCTACGCCAGTACTAATTGGGTCTAGTTACTACTATTCAGCCAACGAGAAAAAAACCGAAAATCCGTTTTTTCCGGAAAAGTAAGTAAAGCCCTGTAGAGCGCATTTGGAAATACCAGAGTAAAATATATTGACCAACTCTCTGAAGTGGCTTCAGGAGACTAAAATTTGCAAATGATAGTGTAGACTTTTTTAGGTCATTTTTTGCAAATTTTGCTTGTATTATTCACAAAGATGACTGACCTCAAAATTCTTTTACACGATTGAATTCTCTGATAAATTGCCTTACTATACATACCAGTTGAATTGAAATCGGATAAATACTTAAGTGGCGAGGTCGTGATTTTCTTCCCACAAACTTCGTTCATGATTTTTTTTCGACAGATTACCTTTAGGCTATAACGTCGTAATACTATCCACGTATGTCGAATTTAACTATGCAGTTACAAAATCGAATATTTTTACCTGTAAGTATACTTGATGTTGTAAAAACAAAATTAGACCCGAATTACCCAAGCCCATTCGACACTTCTACAAGTTTTACTGTTTTCATGCCCAAACTTAAAACATCAAAATGAATTTTCTAATATTAGCTTATAAATTTCTTAAGTAGGCCTACATACACAGGACGTACATTTGAGGGTAAAAGGAATTTGCAACATTTATTTGAAAATTTATTAAGGTCATAAGAAAAAAGTAGCCGTATTCGACCCAACCCCCCCCCTAAAACAGTAAAATAACCCCATTGCAGATTGTATTATCGATTTGTTTCGGAAAGTTTGTTTTTCTTTAAGGAGTTTGCACTCGAAAAAAATCATTGCAAGTACATTTTTCTATCAGAACAGGCCATTCCAAAACTTGTTGGTACACCTTACTAGCCAGACGGCTAGATTTAAATGTCTTGAAATATTTAAGATATGTACATTTGCCTGGAAGCATTACAAAAAAATATTCGATCTTGATTTTAATTGGAAACTTGACATACACCGGGATCATTCGATCAGAATAATCACAATTTCTAACTTTTATTTATCACAGCTTCAAGAAAAAATGAAATTTAGAAATAAAAACCGTTTTATAATTTTGGCTATGCAATGTAGTTTCTCGCAGATGTTGCAGTTCTTTCGAATTCTCAGTAGATATGGAGAAACATATAAGTATTACGAAATATTAGTGACACCGAAGTTTCCCGGAGCTACCAGTTTTACTGAAAATCCGTGCTAAACATTCATGACTAAAAAAAGCAATGTATAGGGGAGTGTCTATCGACACGTATAAAATCGTATCGGTAGCGTAATTTGATTATGTATGCCCTAGACTAAATTTTACTCTTGTCCGAGTTAAAAGTTTTATTGCTGTATACACGATGGTTCGTTTAATGAAGATTCTAGTAACCTCTAAACAATTTTTGAATGATATTTCAGCTAAAACTTATAGATTGAGTTCTTCTTAAACCAAACGTAGTTACTTACTTTTTTCAGCTTCAACTTTTCTGCTTTTGACAGCGGCAAAAACCTTGAATTGAAATTTATGATGGAGTATTTCTCGTCATTGATTTTCCATAAAGGAAACTGAAATAAATATTGGAATGATCTGTGGGGATGAGGCATCTAGATTCTGCAGGTGTTTTTTTTCGTCGCGATGTCACCAGCATCATGGGGGAAACGAGTTGAGTTGAGTTGAGTTGCTCTCCACCATAAATTTTTTCTCCTCTTTTGATCCGAACATTTCTGCAGTTGAAAAAAAATAGCACCGCTGCGTAGGAAGTCAATATCCTCAAAATGTTTAAGAGATTCTTTTATATTCCACCATTCACAAATCTCCCATAAACACCAGAGACAGTCAGCTTAATTTCAGTGTACCGTAGATGACGAAGGCAACGAAACTTTCCGTTGATTTAGTTTTAAACGAGAATGGGCGAATCTTTCATTAAAACAAATAAAAATTTTTAATTTTCAGTTTTTTTTGTTTATGAATAAACCCATAGAGTATATTTATATAGGTACTCTATGGTTTAACTTATTGAGTAAGACTCATAGAAATTATATAGACTTGCCATAAAATTAAGCACCGAAGTGCTAAATAAATAAAAAGTGTTGTTATTATATCACTGTGGGCATATAGTAAAAAACTTTAGCACATGTACTCTGTCATGTTTGATGTTTGATAGCTGTTATCAACTTTCGTCCATTTTAAGATGTGTTAGAAATACAAGCAGGGATAACGGAATAATAAATTTCCCGGAATTGGGCACTGGTGGACACTACTATGCCCTGACGCCTTGATGGTGACCTGCAGAGCATGTCGAGAAACCAAATAATCATAAAATAATACAATTCCAAACGCGGATATTAAGTTAGTATTAAGTTTATGATTTATTTCCATGGAAGAAGGGGCCTAACAATAAATATTTTGTTTCATTGTTGATGGGTGTTGAAGTATGAGTGATTATTATTTTTTGTTTTAGTTCTAATCCTCTAACAAATATTTCAAGTTCCTGGATACCGAAATCAGCTGTTCACATGCTCACACAGCATCAACGCATGTTCGTGATAAAGTGATGTCCCTGTCTATTGCGTAGTTGCGTAGTTCATCATACAATCAAATGAAAAAATATAGAAGTTAATTGGTTAAAGGCTTAATAGAAATTCCTGAAAACGCGCACGCACTTAGCAGATGACAATAAGAGGTTCAAATGCTCGCTCCCGAATTCAGAGATTATTCTCAGTGACTGAAACCATATCTGTGGCGTCAAAATTATCCAACTTGTGAAAATTTAAGATCAATAGTACATTGACGAGAAGTGTCTGTAATTCGCAAAACTTTCGAATTTGAAAGAATCAAGTCTGCGACTATTGGAATGGAATGGTCAACATACGACGGATTTCCCTTTTCACGTTATACAAATTTATCTTGCTTTCCGCCCATATAATACATTCTACTGCTGTGCTAACTTTTCCAGCTGTTTTTCCCTTCTTAGTCAAATAAAGGCTTATAAAAAATTTTCTATTTCAATGGGTGAAATTACAATTGAAACTTTTCTCTGTAAACAAATATTTCTTTTTGGATGGATTGCAGTACGGTGAACAAAAAGTCTTTTCGTCAATATCCGATCTTAACGTTTGAGAATAGGCTGTTTCTCTTTGATGACTTTCATTGCATCTTATATCATTCTCTCCAAAGACAATGGATATCTATCATATGCATTCTTTTAACAACGGATCACTGATCATCGATCTTTTTACCGTCCATCAAATATAAATTCAAAAACGCTGACAAAATTTTGACATAGAGATGTAAAATTGTGTTAGCACTTTTTCTTATTTGCTTAGGGCCTATAAGTCATTAATGAATTTTCACGAGAGATTATGCCTTTTTATAATATCTATTTTCAGTGATTTATCCATGAGTCACTGATCATTAACCTGATCATGAGTCATGTTTTAACCATTAAAGATACCTATTTGAAAATAACTAACTCATAGTTGTAAGAGTGTTTCAGCACTGCTTTTTGATTAATAAAACTTTCACGAGAAATCATGCCCTTTTTCAAAATATCTTTGTCACTGGAATTATCTTTGGTCACTGGAATTATCCAAGACTCATTGATAATGGATGATTTAACCATGGCAAATGTGATTGAAAAATTAATTCGAATAAAAACATACAAACTGTATTCAAAAAAGTTTATTCATACTTCTTAACCATGTTTCAAGAATTGTTTATCAATATATGTCACTGAATATTATTTTTCTTGCGAGTTTTTTAATTTTTTTATATAATAATTATCCAGATTTCATGGATCATGTATAATTATCCATGGACCGGCAACTAGGGAAGCAATCAGGAGTGCTACCAACACCACCGCAACGAAGTCATGAAGCTATGGAACATGAAGACCAGTTAATCACATGTAGCAGCTACATTATTGTTGATGAATAATGGTGCTATACTGGCTCTGATTGACCGATTTTCTTTATTTTTGTTTTGCTTGATAGCTTTTGGCTTGTAGAACAACATATTACATAACAAAGGAAACAAATGTAATTTTGTAAGAGTGAGGGTAATTTTGAGTAGTGTAAGAGTAATTTTGTGTAACATTGCTAAATGAAGATCAAATTATCTACTACTTTTTTATCTATAACAGGAAAACAACTCAATATTCATGCTTGAAATTTCCAACAATGATATTAGTAAGCACAACTGACATATCTTCCAAATTTCAGAGAAATTCGTTCAAGTTTGGCGGAGTTAGACAAAGTTGAAGTTTAGGCGATGTTTAAGGGTGATCCATTTTTTATGAAACAATCTGTATCATAAAATTTAGAGATTTTCAGGGGAGGCATTCAAAGTTTCAGACCTTCCATGTTAAATAGCTTTTGATAGGAATATCCGATTTTCAAAATTCTTTTTTTCATGTTAATCATCCGCATCTAAGTATAATGATCATACAAAAATTAACACTATTTATATTACATAAATGTCCATTTTGTTCATAAATTTACTTTTGCTGAATGTGTAGCAGTAGAAATAAGATATTTCGGCAGCAGGAACAACGCATTTCGTTTCGCGTGAAATTTTAATTTCTAGATCAATCTGCAAAAACAACGTATTTTGTGTTACGCGACAAAAAATATAAAGTTCTATCATTTTGCAGGATGTAAAAACAACGTATCTTATTTCAGCAATGCTTTCATCAACCAAGTTAGGCCTATATTATGCATCGCATCCTTCAACAAATTTGGATCTCATCATTCTTCATCATAAGTCGCTCTTATAGACCATATTCTATTTTTCACTACCGCTTTTGGTAGCAAAAAAATTGGCCACCATAATATAGCTCAAAACTAATTTCATCAATCAAGTTATAGTAGCCTGTACGTGCCTCATTATGTATCTGTCTGATTCATCGTAAATTCAGATTTCCGAAAGAAGTAAAACACGAAACATATTTACAAGTATCATAAATATCGTAAATATTAAATATCATTAAATGAATCACTAGTTCAGACTGAATTGACTTGTGCAACCAACAGAAACACATGAGCACAAAATATCTTTCCGCGTATATGTGTATTAAATAAAAGAGCGTCGAATACACAATCCTGTTGGATATTGATAACAAGGAAGTCTCAGAAAAGTTGAAACGCGTACAACTTTTGCTGAGACATGGTCGTTGTCTCAGTTGAAGGTCTCAGGGTCGTTCACATTTGAGACCAGGATCGTGGAGTTTGTCTCATAGACTTTTCTCAGACGCTTGAGAGAAGCTTGTCTCAGGACCGTTCACACTATCTCTCAGCAAACGTGGTGAGCCTCCCTCTGGTCGCACAAACGACAATGGATGAAGTTAGTGGGTCTCAGGCATGTCTCAGGACTGTTCAGACTACGTGGAGTTAGTCGCAGCATAATTTTGATTGACGTTTGAAATGGACGACGGAAACTGTAATCTTGCCGTTTGATTGGATGATTGCCTGAGTCTCGGGTCTCAGCTCTCATGTGTGAACGTAGCTTAACACCTTAAGCTCAAAATCTTTGCGAGTCAAAAGTGACCGTCGGTCGTGTATGGGTTAACTTGCCAACTCATTCTTTACGAAGTAGACCTTTATGCGATTCTCACTGCGTCATTCATCAGGGAAAGCTAAATTGAGTGGCGGAATATAAAAAGGATTGGCTATTGACCTAGTTGTTTGCACACATATGAAGTGCGGCCGTGATGCTTTCGGCCTTCGAAATGGCGGTCGAAGAATGTAAAAGGTTGCGCACCCCTGGCATAGAGGCTTAGTTTTAGGCATGATTAATCGTGCGCACATGATTTCAAGTAA
This sequence comes from Prostheceraeus crozeri, assembly GCA_907163375.1. NCBI lineage: Eukaryota > Metazoa > Platyhelminthes > Polycladida > Euryleptidae > Prostheceraeus > Prostheceraeus crozeri. The sequence continues at coordinate 37,604 of CAJQUW010016257.1, forward strand.
TTGGATAATTTTTCATAGTGAAATTAAAAAAATACAACTTTTTCACAGCAATGGTTATCCCGAGAACTTTGTTCTCAACTTGGGTAAACTAACTATCAAGAATATGTTAAGCACTATAGGCTTATGACATGACGTTAACACGATAACTACCAATCAGGAGGATTCGTTTGACGGAATAGGGAGTGTATTTCAATATTGTCAGTAGGAGGACACTCCATATTTGATGGAAATATCAGAAAGTAAAAACTGCTTCGACTTGATAATGACTGGCGGTGTCGGTCGAAAGCGCTTGCGATAAAGTGTTTTTACTTTCTGATATTTCCATCAAGTATGGAGTGTCCTCCTACTGACAATAAGGAGGATTCGTGCACCTAAAGACGCAAACCTTCGGAATGTTCTTGGGAAATGCGAACATGTCTCGATAGCTTATAGCTATTAATTACTTCTCTCAAAGAAATTGCCGGTTATTTTCATTTTGATTTCGTCCAACTTTACCATTGCTAAGGCAACCCAAAAGTTGCAAAACCAAATGAAGTATTATTGAATTTATTTCTTTATTATATTGCCCAGCACCTCCCACTTGAAGATGGTGTGTTATCGTTTTCTATAGATCATTTCAATGTGTTTAAATAGTGCACACCTTCATTAGTGCTTCATGGAAATGACTTGCGGATGAGGGCATTAACCGCTTATATTGACTGCTACACATGGTAATGTTTTTAAAAATGTACAATTGATTCACATTTAAAATTACTAAGTCGCAGATTTCATATATTTTACAATTCATATTTGGGTTGCCCTAAGTCAGTGCATGTAGGATGTTATCAGGAAGTAATCGTTGTAATCCTGGTAACCTTGTAACCAGGGCCAGGCGCGGATAACCGGTTCCACCGGTTGAACCGAGCGATTGGAACCGTGTGGTTATTGGGTAGGCAAGGCCAACAATCGAGTCAACCGCGCGGTTGAACCGCGAGGTAGGTAGGGAAATGTAGCATTCGAGTCATAGACGTTTCATTGCTGTCAACAGCGCATTGAAAAAATTCCCACGCTGAAATCGGTTTGTCTCAGTGTTCTATGAGATTCGCCTGTGTGAGGTAGTTGAGGTGACGTAGATGGGTGCGTGCTTCAACCAGCAAAGCAACGACTATAGCGCGTCAACGTAGACTAGACTTTACGCAGACTCGCATTGTGTTCACGATCACATTGTGTCGGTGGGAATAGGATGGATTTGGGAAATGCAGCAGTAGTGCTAGCAGCCATGAGTTGGAACAGCGGATCTCGCAGTGCCGCCTGATGGAAACAGTTCGACATTATTATCGAGGACGGAAAAAATTATCTCAATGCTAATTGTGCGAGAAAACCTGCGCAAATTTCCACGAACAAATATGTAGTTGCTGTGTGCAATGTAATTGACAATACGTGTATATGACAATCTGTATGTCCCAACTTAAAGACTGTCTCATATTGTCAAATGCATATTTCTCCCATAACATCCGGATGTATGATACGGGTATATCATGTTTCTAATGGTGCGAAAACGTTTGTCTATATCATGTTTTTTAGATGAAAATTAAAAAGGAAGAAATAATAGAAATATAAGTAGGTCCGTTATCCTAGAAAAGTACATCACTTCATCATAGCTACTTATTGAAAAATAATTAAGAGCTTTAGTTGGCTTTAGCATGCATCATATTACATGCGACATAATGCAACGTAAAAGCTTATTAACGCGCATATTAATGTTGAAATCATTTGATATCACATATATCGCATATCACCATTTGAAAGCCATTATGGTATTTTGTGCCATCTTCGCTGTCGACAGACCGGTGATCAAAATATCTCCCCTTGGTAGTTGAATGGATAATGCTCTCTTTCTATACATAATTAAGTGATACGATACTAATTACGTAAATACTACTGTCAAACTACGAGTCTCCGGTTAACCGAGCACTCAACCGCAGTAATGGGCAAAAGACCGTTCCAGGACACCATAAAAGTCAAAAAAATAGTATCTTTAAAAACGACATAAATTGATGAATTTTGACCCTTTTTCAGGTTTTTAAGTCCTAAATTCATGAATTTAGACGTTTTTAAAGATACCGATTTTTCAAACAATGGTACTTTTTAAATGGTCTAAATTCATGAATTTTGGTCATTTTTCAGGTTATGAAGACCTAAATTCATAAATTTAGGCGTTTTTAAAAATACCCAATTTTCAAATTTTTCAAAATCTCAAATTTGACAATTACAATTTTCACCCTTAAAATCATGACCGTTCCAGGACACCGAAAAAATCATAAAAGTTAAGAATCTCAAATTTGAGAATTACAATTTTTACCTTGTAAATCATGACCGTTCCAGGACACCGAAAATCATAAAAGTTGAGAATTTCAAATTTATGAATTTTATCCATCTTTCAGGTTTTTAAAATATATCATGTGACTAATAATATTTCTTTAAAAATGGAAGAAACAAAAGTGGAAGAAACCGCAAGAATATATCCTTCGTTATCATATGAACGTAGTTCTACTTTAATGGACATTGAAAAAATGAATAAAGAAAAACACAAAGATAGAGTACGTTATATGAAAGATAAGGAATCTCAATTATTATTAAGATTAGAGCATTATAAAAAATTAAGAAAGAGATGGACTAAAGTTAAGAATGTAACACAAGGAATTGGCATATTCTTAACAATAAGTTTAGGTGCTTTAACAATTGTTATATCTTCAGGTGTTTTAGTAATTCCAGTAGTTGCTACAGCTTTAACAGGTACGGGTGTTTTTGCAACTTCACTTGTTACAATGTTAGATAAATCTTTAATAACTAAGAAACGAAAATCATTAAAAACTAAGCATTTACATATTAAAGAAGTCTATGACAAATTGCATTACTACTTTCAAAGAGTATGTGATGATAATGTTATTACGTTAGATGAGATTGAAAAATTTGATCAAATAGCTAATGAAGTAAATCAAATATCATTTCAATTACAGTCAGAAAAAGTTGATGATAAGAATAAACAGGATGGCAAAATTTCGAGTGATGGTAAAATTTCTAATGAAGAAAATGACAAAATTTTTTTAGAAGAGCTAAAAACTTTGAGCGAAAATTTAAGCAAAACTTTATTAAACAAAACTTAAAACGAAAAGATGTCAGACAACAAGGCAATAAAAAAATAATTTGTTCAGTAAAATGTTTTTGTTGTATTCCAATGTTACCACAAAATTCAAATATTATATTTTAAAAATGGATAAAATTAAAGCTGATAATTTTAAAAAAATTAAACAATTAGAAGAGTTAATAAAACAAAGAAATATTATGAAAGAAAATCATCTTCAACATAGAATGATAAAAGCTGGTATTCAATCTGATATGTTTGAAAAAATGCAGCAAACCGAGCAAGTAAAAACTGATTTTGAGAAAACTATGAAACCATTTAAAACTCTTGAAAAAGAACTTACAAATAATGATAAACAAATTGATATAACAGATCCAGAACACAAAACTATATTAGATGACTATGGATTACTAGAATCAAACATTAATAAGAAATTACCAAAATCTATGCAATTTGAACATTCTATCTCATTTATAGATGGAAAAACAATACCTAGATTTTATCTCGGACAAAAAGAAATATTTCCACAACCTTTTCGAGGTTTAATTTTTCACCAGATAAATCTCCTTTTAGTTTAGATAGAAATTTTGTTGATCTTTTAAGAGGAGCAGATTTAAATAATCATGCTGTAGATGATCTCATAAAATATAAAGCTATGTTAGATAGAGTTGGTGCAGTAAAATGTCTAAGACGTTATAAACAATTAGAAAATTTATTATCAACGGGAGTTAAAGTAGGAAAAGGTTTTAAAACAGAAACAACTGTATTTTTACCAGATGATCCACAAGAATTACTAAATAGATTAAATATTTTAATATCTGCAATAAAAGAAGGACATAATTCTAGTTTCAATGAAATTCATGCTATATTGAAAAGACTGTTAGAAAAGAAGATTCTAAATGAAGAGGATTATAAAAGTGTAACGAACCGAATGTTCTAGGGCTTCGCCCGTAGCTGAAATATGTTGTTTCTAATTTTTATCTATGATTTTTATTTATGATTTTTATCTATGATTTTTATCTATGATTTTTATCTACGATTTTTATCTATAATATTTATTTAAATTTTTTAGTTAAAAAATGTCTTCGAGAGAATTATCATCAGTAGATTTAGACAAAATTAATAATCATTTAGAAAATTTGACAGAGATTTTGGGTTCATCAAAATTTAGTACGACGTTAACCTCCTCAGTCCCAAAGCTGTTTAAAGTATCAAATATACATTCTTTGTGTGCAATTGTTTTTTCTAATGTCTATAAAGCGTTCTAAATGTTGTTCTATTTATATATGTAATTTGATAACATAGATATAGAGTGTCCATTATAATGGACAGATGGACTGAAGAGGGTAAGTAGCTGAATTAACTATCATTTATTTTTCTGTAGTATACACTATATAATGATCTTTACTATTCAATATATGTAGCCAATACATAAAATATTATATGAAAACAATTGAATATTCCAAAAAGTACTTTTACTCCGTATAAAATTCTTTGAAGAAGCCAGAGCTCGGTATGATTTATAAAAACAAATCACAAATCGTATAATGATGTCTATTTCAAGTATGTTGTTCTTTTCTAGCTATCTAGTCTCAGTACTTTCGATTTCAAAATGTACTTTTGTTATTCTGGATGAAATTCTTTGAAGCAGTTAGAGTTGGGTTTTACACATAAGAACAAATTACAAGTTGTACATTTAGTATGTGTTTTTTTCTTGCAACCTGGATTTCGGCATCTCATAAAACTACCTTGAGGAAGACTAAGAGCGACAGGCAAATGCGTTGTACGACGCGAAGCTCTTTCAGGAATAGGAGTCGTACTTCTTATATCAGTGAGAAAAACAGGTTTGTTCCCTGCAGATAGGAGAGTCTCTGCAATATATTGCTTGAATGTTAGAAGATCATAATTCAGATCAGAATTTTTACAATCTAGTTTGTATTGCAGAAATGCATTGACCACTGACCAATCCATAAAGTGGAAAAATAATCGGATCGGCTATTTCCTGGTTCGGATTTTGCATCGATAGTACGACAACATGCGATCGCACATGTCGACTCCTCCCATTGACCTATTGTACTGGGCAACGACATTAGGCCTGCTGACATCGGTGAATACTTTTCTGGTTTTATTCCATCGCCTTACAATGTCAGTTGGTTCGACCGAGTGTATTGTAGAAGCGAGAACTATAGTTCTCTTGTCGCACCATTTCGTAAATGACAAGACACCATCTGACCGAGAAACTCGGTCATTCCCACCGCGAGGTTCCCTATTCATGTCTCTATCCGATTTGAGCAAATGGCGAGCCTCAACTGGAATTCGATTGAGGCGACATGTGCCTGTACCATGACATCCCTTTTCACCAAGCATTTCCAACAATTTCACTGACGTAAAAAATCTGTCGAAATAGAGAGAATGATGCCTTTCAGGATTCAAATCTCTCGTCATCAGCATGACCACATTACCTCCAATACCAAGTGATGGTATTGTTCGATGGAAAGTTGTGCTCCCTTGGTATAAAATGAAATCATGAACCAAGCCAGATGGAGAGCATAAGACAAAGTTTTTGAGGCCCCAAGGATGAGGCTTACCAGGGATGTATTGCTTCATCTGAGAGCGACCTTCGAAGCTGATCATCTGTTCATCTACTGAGAGATTGCTCTCCGGAGTGGTGTTGAAGGCAGCAGTTTTGAAATTGATGATGATTGGGGTTACCTTCCAAAACTTATTCATTTGCTTGGCATCAGAAGAAACAGCCAAATCATCGACAAAATGAAGTGCGGTCCTTAATTTATACATTCTGTCTCTAGACAAAACATTGAACTGAGTCTTATACTTGCGTTCGTAGTACATCCGTAAACGTGGATAGCCACATATAGACATGATAAATGACGAACCTAAAAAACGTTTTATCTCGTCACCATTTGTTGGTGTAAAAGTATTTCCAATTTGAAGTGCGTGCTGATTAGTCGCATCAGCAATCTTATCAGCAAAATCATTTGAAAAGTAGTCCCTAAAGTAATCGGCCGGATTTTTATCACTAGGTTGATCTGAAGTCTGTACGTGTGATCCCATGGATAAAAACGTGTATTTCGGAATGAAATCTGATTTGTACCAGCCAGAAGTGGTAGATGGCTCCAGCTCATCTTCAGAAGATAATGAGTCTATAGATTCATCCGATATAGAATTATCCATTTCCTCTTCTAAGTCAGACACATCTTCATCCGAGAGATCAGATATATCGGAGGTCTCCAATAATGCCAGCGTTCGCTCTGAAAAAAAACAAATAACAATTACAATCCGATCAACAGCAAATATATATACATGCATGTACATGTAATCTTAGGGTGTAATATAGGTTGTAATACAGCATCAAGGTATAATATCAAATGAAAATCGGTCACTATCGCAGAGCAATACAACCTCCATGACCTTCTATATATATAATACGTTATAATAGCAGTGATAAGGCAAACATATATACATATTGTTTTCGAAGCGCGATGTACAATCTATTCTATGTTCAGTCCAAGTGTCCATTATAATGGACATGAATGGAAACGCCGTTTCTATCGAATACAAGGACATTGTAAAAATATCTGTTTTTAGAGCCAGATTACAGGTGATCTCAACAATACAATTATACTAAAAATTCTTCAGGATTACTCCTATTAGTTCGTCAAAAATACATTCATCTAACACTTACCGGCAATTCTCGTGCTTCGACGTCTTGTTGGTTCCATGAGCAATGCTGTGACTGCATACGTGATTACGCTATGACTGCAACACGGAAGAAAGTTTCCCTACATCTCGACCAATCACACTGCAGCGTTCGACTAGCATGCGCTCTGTGAAAGTGACGCATATCGACGACAAAGCTTGTCCAGTATAATGGACATAAGGACTGAGGAGGTTAAAAATTATAACAACTACTTCATCACACACTTGTAATTTAGAACCCATTCTACATTTGGAACAAAATAAAAATTATCAAATTGCATTGACTAGTTTCTCCACATTTAACACTATTCAAAATGTTATAAAAGATGTGAATGATCAATTTAGATATTCTACTGATAAAGGCAAAACATGGAAAATACAAACTTTTCTTCCTGGCTCTTACGAAGTTGAATCAATATCAAATGAAATTAAGAGACATTTAGGTATACCATTTAAAGATAAGAAACAATTACATTTTGCAGTTGAACCGGCAGTTAATAAATTTTCTCTTACTCTAGACGAAAATCATCAAGTTGATTTTAATCATGATAGATCATTGTCAAAGCTATTAGGATTTAATAAACAAACCTATAGTCAAGGTTATCATTTAGGTGAGAAGATTCCAAAAATAACTGAAATAAATTCAATTGTTGTACATTGTGACATTATTGAAGGAGGATATATAAATGGTAAATTATCAAATTTAATATTCCGTTTTCCAGCTTTTACTGTACCCATTGGTTATAGACTAAATGTAATTCCACAAACATTAATATATTTTCCTATTACAAGAAAAACTATTAACAACATTGGCATTAGAATCACTGATGAGAAAGGAGAAGAAATAAATTTTGGAGGTGAAGAGATTATGATAGATCTTTTGGTTCGAGAGGTATAAACTCCCGTTCGAGAGGTATAAACTCCCACGCGAAGCTAGAGAAGTTTAATTTTCTTCTTCTTCTTTTAAAATAAAAATAAATTTTTTTATTAAAAAATGAGTGAAGTACCCCCATTAAATAAAAAAACTCAAATTTAATCATCATCCAAATTTATCTAATAAAGTTTTGTCAGTTATTTGTGGAAGATCAGGATGTGGAAAAACGTATCTATTATTTAAAATTTTAACGACTCCAAATTTTTGATTAAACAATTTTATAAACTGATCACTTTCTTCTGGAGATAAAGGTTTCATTATTCCATAAGTATCAGGGTTTACTTTCTTGTTATAACATTTAACATATCTATTACCTAACACAGATGAAACACCACCTCTAATCCCAGATTCAAAAAATAATAATTTATCATATGTATTTTCTTTATAATGTTTAAGTTTAACATTTGTATGTTTTAATCCTGCTAACCATGTTAACCCTGGTGTAGAATAACAATAACATGGATCTATTCCGTAATATTCCAAACACATGTCACGAAAGTTTTCAAAAAGATCAGCTAGTATTAACACATCTATCTGTAGATATTTCATTGTATAATCATACATTGTTTTACAATTTAACTCTCTCCAATTCTTTTCAGCTGCTGCATAATCTTCTTCAGATAATTGTGATTGTTTTAATGTATATTTAAATTTATTTATTGGAGGAAGTTGTTTTTCTTCCATAATTTTATTAACAGAATTAAAATCTTCAGTTAAACCAGTCTTCGACTGTGAACCACAGGTTAAATATTCATACGGAAATATGCCTTTTAAAGGTTTTTAATTATATTTATTTAATATTTTACATTGTTTAGGTTTCAAAGTTTTTCCCATAACATCTAATGAATAAGGAGTAAAAAATCTAAATGCATCTAAAATTCTAATACAACCTAATTCCATTGAAAAATATTCTTCTTCTGTTTTACATAGTACATTTATTTGTTGTTGTTGTAATTTTTCAGATGAAGATAAATCTTTCATTACTAGATGGAAATCATATTTAGAACCATTATAGAAATATAAAGGAACAAAGTTATATTTAAATTTATTAGCATTAAGATTACAAGAATTATGTGCTGCACCTCTATATAATCCATTTAGATGATCATGATCTTTTACCTTATCAAGATATCTACCTCTGCCATTTTTATAATTTTTTGTAAATTCTTTTCCACAGTAAAAACATTTTGTTTCATTAACAAAATTAATTTTTCTTTTTCTGTTAATGGCATCATTGGTATATTTGTTTCAAGCAATTGTGAAAAATAATTTTGTAATTCTTCTACTTTCTTTGTAAACATTTCTGAACTATCTTCACCATAGTATTGATAATAGTCTGATTTAAATAATTCAGGATACTTTGAATGAATGTACATTCCCCAACATAATGGTTTTTGTTCAAATAAATATTTTTCTTTACTTTGTTCAGCTGCACTTTTTTCATATTTACAATTATCAGAATTTTGTGTCATATTAACATTATATGCTTCAAAATCACAATAAATAGTAAAGGGTACTTTATTTTTGAAATACCATTTATTATATTCTAAATAATCATCTTTAGGAAAAGTATTTTCAACTGCTTCGCTTGGTTGACAATTCTCCAAATGTCTATTCATTTCTTCTTTAGTTCTAAAACTTGTCATACATTGAAGACAAGGAAAATTTGTATTATCTGAAGTTTTTGTAAATATAGAAACATCTTTACACAATATGAAATGACCCTGATAATATAATATATTCGCTTGTGCTGGTTGCTTTGTTTGTTTTAATTTTTCAAATTTATCTTCATATATTTCATGTGTTTCATCAATTTGTCTTTGTAAATCTTTTTCAGACTGTTGATAATTTTGATTTAATATTTGTAGCTGTTGTTCATATTCATTATTATATTGTTCTTTATATTGTTATTGACATTTTTTTTAAACATTCATTTAATTCTTTATTTTCTTCATTATTTAATTCTTGAATCGTTTCTATCTTATTTTGATATTTATGGCCATATTCTTGTACTAATATTTTTGTTTGTTGTTGATAATCTGTTTTACATTTTTGTAAAATTTCATTTAAAGTTTGTAATTTTTGTTGATATTCTAAAGATAAAGATAAATAATCGGAATCATAATCATAATTATAATTACGTCCTTTATAATTATTATGATTAATCATTATTGGTGATAGTGTTTTAACAATTTGAAATTTTTCAGTACATATTATATTTCCTTGGTAAAAAATATTAGGATGCATTTAATTTCCTCTATCATTATATACTATTTCTGATTGACATAAATTTTTATTATTCAAATAAAATTTTTTTGAATCTGAGTAAAGTGGGGTAATTTTACCAATAGAAACATAATTCACATTTAATTCAAAAACATTTACTTCTATTAAATTTTTATTCTTTTTATGAAACTTTTTTAACCTATTATAATCATATGGAAATTCATGTAAGCCATCAGAAAGATCAAATTCATTTATGTATTCTTCTTTATTGTAATGACTTAGTCTTTCTTTATGATATTCTGCAGGATGTAAATGTGCTATAATACTCCACAGAAAACAATAATTATCTTCATTTTTTATGTTGATTATTTGTGGTGAACTGAAAGGTAAAGGAACATAACCACCACCAGTATTATTTTTATATTTATCAAATACTATTTTCTTAGATAGTATTTTAACAAATCTCCAACCAGATTCACGTAACTGGGCTTCAATTATACAATTTTCTAATTTAAGTATCATTTGTTCAAATATGGGTTGTATATCATTTACATTATGAATTTCTTGTGAATTTGTAAAATGTCCTTGTATTATTTCTTCAGGAATTCCATCAGGTCCATTTTTTGTATAAAGTACTTCTACATTCATATAACATTTGAAAGATTTTCTAAATATATTATAAAAGTTGGTTAGAATATCAGAAAAAGTTTCATCGGTTTCATTATGTTCAACCGATTCATTAAATAAATATTTTATATCTGTTACGGCTTCATCGGTTCGTTCAGCTTCATCTGTTTTTTTAATTTCGTTTAATTCATCTATTTCGTTAAATTCATCAGTATCGCTAAATAAATATCTTCCATCTGGTGCGGGCCAAGCCCTAAAACCTTCGATTTGTATGGTCTCATTTTCACTATTAAAAACTTTTTTATATACTGAATGTGAATAATCATCAAACATTTTTTTAACTTTTATATCAGTAGGCAATGTTTCTAGATAGTTTTTATAACTATTTAATTTTGATATGTTTCCTTCATCAACTCGATCTACATTTTGTAAATGCAATTTACTATTTAAATGAGATTGATAACTTCTTTTTGTTTGCAACTTTTTTTACATAAGACACAAGAAACCTTGGTATTTTCCATTTTTTTGTTTTTTAAAGAAAAAATTGTGTTTTAATTTTAGATATAAACATTCTAATATCAAGGTCTTGAGAGTTATTTTATATTATTATATTTCACGTTCCTAAGTTATTTTATTTTCTTTATCACATTAAGTTTTACACATTAAGTTTTATCATATTAAGTTTCATCATATTAAGTTTTATCATATAACGTTTTATCAAAAGATAATTTAAATTTATTTTCACTAACTATTGATTCTTCATCATCATCATCAATTGATTCTTCATCATCATCATAAATTGTTTCTTCAACATCATAAATTACACTTTTTGGTATAGGATGCCATTCCCTGATAGGATACCATTCTCTTATTGGAATATCTGACTCTAAATTACATTTTTTATCTGATAATAATATAATAGAGAAAAATATTGGTCTTTGATCTCTTTTGGAAAATTTAATAACACCACCATAATCTGAATCACTTTTAGTTTTTATTAAAGATGATAAAATTTTAAATTGATTAGATGTAAATCCTAATTTAAATTTTGTAGACCCGACACATAGTTGTCTAACAGTATCTTCAACTATACCATCATTATTATTTTCAATTGTAAGAAAATGAAATTTAGATAAATTTTGATTATATGTAGTATTAATATCATGTACATCAGTATGAGATATAAATTTTTCTTCACTTAAATTTTTATAATTACTAATATTTTTATAATCTGTTTTACCATTTACACCATTTTCAGATGTATCAGAATCATCAATTATATTATCATCATCTATATTATTATCATTATTATTATTATAAGATTCTTTAAAATTATTATTATAAGATTCTTTAAGATCGGCCAAAGACCTAGAACCTTCGGTTCGTTTATTATGATTATGATTATGGTCATTGTTAATAGTATAAGGTGTTGTCCACATATAAATTTTCTCTTGTTGAGCTAAACCATTTATATAAGATTTTAACAAATTAATATTTAAGTTTGAATATAATCCTATATAAGTATCATCATCGTATCTTTGGGGCATTTCTAATGTTTCTTGTTTATAAATTGTATCTCTATAATACACTTGACATAATAATTCTTCGTTATGTTTTTTACTCTTTTTATGAATATTATATTGGTTTTGTCTATCAACAAATAATCTTATTTTTTCTTTGGAAAATGATTTTAATTTTTTAACTAATTCTCTAATATTGATATAATTGATAATTTTATTTTCTATCCAATCAGTATTACTAATTGGTAACACTGCTCTAATAAATCCATAAACATTATTATGACCAATAGTAACCATATTTTCTTTATCTAATTCCACATAAGCCACATCATTATATTTACTAACAATATCCATAAATTTTATAAATGGATCTCCCGGGAAAATACAAAAGTTAGTTTCTATAGAAGGTAAACCTTTAGTTTGTTCTCTAAATATTTCGGCTTGTAATTCAAATAAAATATTAACATCTATACATGGATTATTATTATTATCAAAACATTTATTTTCAAATCCCGTTGATCTCGTCGAATAAGAAGAACAGGATGATGCGGACGAATATAATTTCTTTAAATTTGCTTTATCCATTTTTTTATTTTTATTAGAAAAAAATTTATTTTTTTATTGTTAAAAAATGATGTTACCAAATGTTGGTGGAGGTGCATATATCCCGAATAATCGTGAATTAGAAATAGAGATAGAAAATTATATCATGAAAACTGGAGACGTTTTATCTGGTCCATTGCATCTTTCTATTCTTCCGCAACAAAATACAGAGTTAACAAATAAACAATATGTTGATACACAAATCAATGACTTAAAAGAAAAATATATAAACGATGTTTTGGTTCCACTGATGAACGAATTAAAGTTGCTTAAACTTAATGACAAATCATTAAACGAAAAATTATTAAAACTTGATAAAAAGGATAGAGAGCTAGAAGCAGATATAGCAAAACTTTTTAAAAAGATTTCTGAACAATCAAAAATTTTAATATTACTTTCTATAAAGTTAAAATCTGCAGTCATTAAAAATAAACAACAGATATAATTATTGAAAGAACAATTAGAAGATGAAATAGAAAAACTACCAGAAAGAATTTAAAAAAATTTAAAGCAGTTACAAGCTACATTCCAAAGAAGTGTTGATGAATGAAGTTCTAAAATTACTCAACAAATGAAAAAGATGAATAGAATAATAAATGAAGTAAACTCGCTTAATCAAAAAGTTGATAAAATGAAAACTCTTAAAAATAATTTAGAAAATGAATTAAAGAAAAATTTACAAGAAAACTCTAAAGAAAATAAAGAACAGTTAGATTCTGTTAAAAGACAACTAGATGTTCTTAAAATTAAGTTAAATGCTCTTAAAACGGCGTTGAAGATGAATCAGGAGAAAATGCAAGTTAATAGAAAAGAAATTAAAGTACATCACACGCTGCTTGACGCAATAGATAAAGTGCAAAAGAAAATTAATAAAGTTATCACGAAGTTGTTGGACATTCACAAACGTAAATCCTAACGTAAATATTTTTCCCAAAAGTCAAATTTATTCCTAAAAAATGCCTATAATTTATAAACACAATCTTAAACATTTTGCTTCAAATCAAAGAATTGCTCATGAACCACGTATGAATCCTGTTTATCATTATGATAATAGAGAAACAGTCGGAACACAAAAGTTCCTAGGCACCGCAGGTGCAGTTCACACGGAAGGAGCTGGCATCTTTTCTGGTATTGGAAGTATCGTTAACTTAATTAAAAATAATAAAGATTTGATTACATCTGCTGCAAAAGGAGCAGCTGCTATAGGTAGTACAGCTAGTGCAATATCAAATGCTGTTAAATCTCAAAACGAATTAAAACAACTAGAAGCTATTCGTAAACTTAGGAATGATTCTGAAGAACTAAAAAATTTAAAAAAACTTTCAGAGGAAACAGAAAACAAAATTGCTAATATAGCTGTGGGGGAACCTTGAAGAGCGGAGCTCCGTCTGATAGTAAACATAAGAAGAAATCAGGCGTAGCCATAAAACGTTCAATTGAAGAAATAAGAGGCAATGGCGTGAGCAGCGGAGCTGGTCTAGCAAAATTCTAAAATATATTTTTTAGTAAAATTTTTTTAGTAAAATTTTTTTAGCAAAATTTTTCTAGTAAAATTATTTTAGTAAAATTATTTTAGTAAAATTTTTTAGTAAAATTTTTTAGTAAAATTTTTTTCTGTCTGTGAGAAAAACAAAAAGTCAAATTATTTTTTATAAAAATGTCTTCGCTTATCGAAAATAAATTTAGATTAGACGATCCTCCGTTCGTCAGTTACAATCAAAAAAAGAATGACTATATAAGAATTGCTATGAATCCCGGATCTTCCAGTAGAGTGAATACTGGAGGTGATTTAATTTTTGAAGTTGATAATCAGCAGAGTTATTTATATTTACCTGATTCATTTTTACACTGTGAATATTCTTTATATAGTAATGCCAATTTTACAACACCATTACCAGATACCGATAATATTGCACTAGAGAATAATTTCTTTCCAAAATTATTTACACAAATGCGTTTAGATGTTGCAACTCAAAATATAGAAACAATAAGTGATTCTCCAGGTGTAATTGATACAATGCTTAGATTTGTAACAATTGGTGAAAATAATAAAAAGTATGAAATCGAAGGTTGGTTTCCTGATACTAATGATGGTATAATTATAGATGATTTAACTTACGCTGGAACAGATGACGCAGGAATTGCGAAAGATGTAGAAAATATTGCAAATCATTTAAATAAAACAAACAATAGTGCATATAGAGAAAGACGTGAGTTTAACAAGAAAAGTAAGCAAACAGTTAATTGGTCATTGTCTCCATTATTCGGATATTTAGATTATGATAAAATATCATATCAATTAAAATTTAAATTAATAATTCATCGCACAGCAAATAATGAATTAATCTTTTTTGGTAAGACTGGAAAAAAAGCATATTTAAAAATTGATAGACTTGAATGGTGGATTAAGCATATTACTCCTAGTTTAGAGATTGAAACAGCTATTGCAAAAAGATTAAATACTAACAAACCAATTCCAGTAAATTTTCTAAAGCGTACTGCTAGTTCAGTAACTATTTCCGAACAAAGATTTAACTGGCATTTTACCAGAACTTCGAATACTCCAAGATATTTATTACTAACATTTCAAAGAAATAATTCTCCAAGTTTTGATAAGAACAACAATCTCTTCCATATTAATACAATTCGAAGTTTACAAGTTTCATTAAATCAAACCCGATATCCAATTGATCCATTAAGATTCGATGATACCAATAATCAATTTATGGAAGGATATGATTCTTATCGAAATCTTTGTATAGAATTTGGAGTTGAACCACAATTAACTCCTGTAAATTAGAGACATTTATATCCTGTTTTCTGTTTCGATTTAAGTGCACAATCTGAAGATATTATCAAGACTGGTTGTGATGTAACAATTAATATTGAAAAGAAAGATTCCACAACTTCATTGATGGCTTATGCTTTATTGCTAGAAGATGTAAAATATTCTATTGAAATTCCTAATGGAAAGATGGCTAGGATAGGTTAATTAAATTCTTAGATTAAAATTTTTTAGTAATTAGTAATAAATTTTTTTGTAACTAGAATAGATTAAAAATTCTTAACTTAAAATTTTTCATAACTAGAATAGATTAAAAATTTTGATAACTTAAAATTTTTTTATTAAAAATGTCGCAAGCGAAAAGTAATAATAATAAAACTGTTGAATTAAAATTACGTAATATTGTTGACAAAAATACTCCTAAAACTATTACGATTAATAAAAAAAGTATTACATTAGTAAACCAATGATAGAGAATATTCAATTACAAGAAGAAAAGAATGGCGGGATTCTCCCATTAATTCCTCTAATAATAGGAGGTATAGCAGCAGCAGGAAGTGTTGCAGGCGGGACAGCTGGTATTGTCCAAGCAGTAAATAAAAATAAATCAGAGAAGGCAGCATTAGAAGAACAAAAACGTCATAACAGAGAGTTAGAAAAAGTTGCGAGGGGTGAAGGAATAGTAGATAATTTCATTAGTAAATTAAATTTGGTTGATGAAGGAAAACGAGTTCTTAAAATTATTCTCCGCATTGTTGATGATTTAATTGAAATTAAAGAAACTAAAGATGGTTCTGGAATATATCTAAGTCCTAGTATGATTCGGTAATAACCTCAGGACCTTTGGTCAATAAGTTAAAACATTTATTTTATCTTTTAAAATGAATTCTACAAATTCCGAAAATTTAATTAAATTAAAAATTTCTAATTTAGATTTATTAAATTATCTCTTAAAAGTACATAAAACCTCAAATTGTCAGCATATTAGAGGTGACATACAAAAGACATTAGAAAACTTTCCTGGATTTATTTGGAGTAAATATTCGAAAGAAAAACATCTTCCTGGACATTCATATACCGGTCCAGGAACTCGATTAGATCTAAGACTAGATGCGAATAATAATCCGAAACCTGGTGAAGAACCAATAAATAGAGTAGATGCCGCAGCTTACAGGCATGATTTAGCTTATCGAAATCTTACCTAAGTTCTCGACATGAAGCTGATAAGAAGATGATTCAAGAATTAGATAGTATTCAAAATCCTACATTTAGAGAAAAAATTGAAGGAATGTTTGTTAAGAAAGCTTTACAAGCTAAAATATTATTCGGTCAGGGTTTAAATGAAACGACAGCAAAGCTAACTGAGAGCAACGCTCGAACCTACGCGTCTGAAATGTCGAATGACCTAGGACGCTATGCGTCCGAAATTCATAAAGAATATAGAAAGCCTAAATATTTATTGAAAGTAAAAGTATTTGATAAAGATGATATTTGGAGTGCTGATCTTATTCATATGCCGAATGAAGGAGGGTTTAAGTACGCATTGACCGTTATAGATTTATATACACGATACGCTTGGGTAAAGCCTTTAAAAAATAAAAGTGGTCTATCAGTTAAATATGCGTTTGAAGAAATATTTAAAGAAAGTAATAGAAAGCCAAAAAAATTGTTTGTTGATAAAGGGTCGGAATTTTATAACCGAAACGTTCAGCCACTATTTGAAACTGTTTAATCAACTGAAAATGCAGGAAAGGCTGTAGTGATAGAAAGATTCAATCGGACGTTAAAAAATAAATTATTCAAGAAATTTACTGAGCAAAGAAATCAGAAATGGTTGAAGATATTACCAGTAATTGTAGAGCAGTACAATAATAAAGTTCATTCTGGTATTGAAGAAACCCCAAAGAATGCTTCTGACGACCCTGATTTAATCCGAAAGAAAATATTCGAAAATAATTATTCGAATGAGAGTAATCCGAATTTACAGAAACGTAAGCCGAAATTTAAAATTGGAGTTAGAGTTAGAAAATTTAAGTATAAGAATAAATTTGAAAAAGGCTTTGTTGGTTACTGGACTAAAGAAATATTTGAAGTTTGTAAAATAAACCAAACTTATCCGATCACTTACGAAATCAAAGATTTAGATGATGAAGATATCAGAGGCCGATTTTATGAAAACGAATTACAACGAAGTGATTTTTAATTATCATTATTATTATTGGAACTAACGTTTCGGGAATGAAATTCCCTTGTTCAATTCTAACATAATATCAAGAAATGGTACTCCTTTTTGTAATTGAAATAAAACATAAAGGCATAATTGACCACAATAAGTAGTTCCTGGTTTTTGAATTTGAAATGTATTATAAATTCCATTTCCAAGTAATTTTTTAACTTCGTTTGTTGGAGGCAATCCATAAGAGTCGAAATAGTAATTATCTCCATTTTTATTAGACGTACCTGCAGACCAATGTACTCCTTTTTGGTCTGTCGTGTGAAGATTTGTTATGAAATTTATAGTTATTGTTGGCTTATTTTTGATCAATTGTAATTCGTCTCTCATTAGAACATGAAAATTCTTTATTCCCAATTGATTTGCGATTTTCTTTAAATCGAAATTTGTAGTTGTTTGTTTACCGTATTGTTTCAAGAAATCATTGTTGCTCATTTTATAATAAAAAATTTTTTTAAGGGACCCCTAGAAGTCAGAAGGGGGTATTGATTTAAAACTGTTCTCTAATGATGACTTTCCTTACTACTTAGTCAGAAGGGGGGTATTGATTTAAAACTGTTCTCTAATGATGACTTTCCTTACTACTTAGTCAGAAGGGGGGTATTGATTTAAAACTGTTCTCTAATGATGACTTTCCTTACTACTTATTCGATTTTGAAATGATTTAATTTAATCTAAATTAAAACGTTACATTGTTACATTTTATTAGTAGAGTTAGTACTTCTTACATCTTTAATCAACTGCAATTCGTCTCTCATCAATATGTGAAAATTCTTTATTCCCAATTGCTTAGCAATCTTATTTAAATCGAAATTTGACGTGGTTTGTTTGCCGTACATTTTCAGGAAGTCTCAAATGTTACTCACTTTAAAAGAAATAAAATCTATTTCAGAAATTTCTCAAAAGAATTGGCGTGTAGCAGCTGCTAAAATTGTGACAGCTGATAGGGGTGAGGCAAATCACAGACAATAGCGCATAATGCGGGTTGTGAAATTACATTCACACTATAAGAACAAAAGAACAAATACAATCTAACACAATAGACATATGAGAGAGAAGATAAATGAATGAATGAATGAGCATTTCTCTTCATTCATTTTGGTTTCCACAACAATCATTCATGCGACATTATTTTGAATAGAAAAATACACCAATTGTCGAACCATGTCGGCACTTTTATCGGCAGCCATGTCGACAAACTTTCTGACACATTTTCCGGCTACCAGAACCATTTTGGTGTAAATTTCCATTAGCGTTCAAGGTCATTCTATTAAAAGCATAAGGTAATTATTCTCATTGAAGACAAGCAATTGTTTTAAAGAATGCATGTAATTGTGAATACAATATTCCTGTAACGGACAGGATCGAGAGAGAGAGAGAAAGAAAGAAAGAAGTCACGCTGCTCCGTAAAAGTTTAATTGAGATAACGAAGGATATATTCCTGCGGTTTCTTCCACTTTTGTTTCTTCCATTTTTAAAGAAATATTATTAGTCACATGATATATTTTGAAAAACCTGAAAGATGGATAAAATTCATGAATTTGAAATTCTCAACTTTTATGATTTTCGGTGTCCTGGAACGGTCATGGTTTAAGCGAGAAAATTGTTATTCTCAAATTTTGAGTTTCTTAACTTTTATGATTTTTTCGGTGTCCTGGAATGGTCATGATTTTAAGGGTGAAAATTGTAATTCTCAAATTTGAGATTTTGAAAAATTTGAAAATTGGGTATTTTTAAAAACGCCTAAATTTATGAATTTAGGTCTTCATAACCTGAAAAATGACCAAAATTCATGAATTTA
The DNA here is from genome assembly GCA_907163375.1 of Prostheceraeus crozeri. Lineage (NCBI taxonomy): Eukaryota > Metazoa > Platyhelminthes > Polycladida > Euryleptidae > Prostheceraeus > Prostheceraeus crozeri. The sequence goes on from CAJQUW010016257.1 coordinate 57,174, forward strand.
GACCATTTAAAAAGTACCATTGTTTGAAAAATCGGTATCCTTAAAAACGTCTAAATTCATGAATTTAGGTCTTAAAAACCTGAAAAAGGGTCAAAATTCATGAATTTATGTCGTTTTTAAAGATACTAGTTTTTGAATTTTATGGTGTCCTGGAACGGTCTTTTTCCCATTACTAACCGCGCCTGGCCCTGTTTATAACTAGGTACTATTCAACTAGTTATGACTTCAGTTAAAAGCACGACGTAGTCAATTGATTTTTACTCCATTTTTATTATACAGAAACATGTAGTTACAGCATTACTATTTAATTTTTCTCTCCCTATACCTGTTTCCTCACTTTTCCCATATATTTTTCCATCCCGTCTTTGGTTTTTTCTGGTTTTAGTCGTCTTTGTTGTACAGTTTTCAGTTATTTATCTTTCCCTAAATCAGTTAAATCATTAATCAGTTATTTATCTTCACTTCTTTTCTCTATCAAGTTCTTCTGAGGGACAACTAATGTGTATATGCCCGTCCTCTTTCCTCAAGCTTTGATCAACAAAGAAGCTACTTGAAAATATTCCACTGAATTTCATTAGATATCGGTTGGCTTGATAATATCGTTGCCTTGAACAAACAAACATTTAATGATCCATAAAACTATATTTAATGTCATAATCAGATTGAAATACTTAATGATGGTGACTAGATAGCATGTAGTGGAATTTTCTATTTAGAAAATAGGAGAATATACAGTAGTTTTCTATAGTATTGCATAGGGTGTCAAACAGTCCTAATCGGGGTTCAAATTAAGCACTACAAATTTCATTTTTCATTCATGCTCTACATGATTAACGTGAATCTTGCACTGGTTGTGAACATTTCTTCAATACTTAATATTAAACATTTTCTTTGAATATCATTTTCTATAATAGCCTTTGTGATGAATAGACACAATAGATGAAGCTTAGAAAATTACTTCCAAGAATATTAGACTGTACGTACATTTTCTGGCACAATTGCTTTATTTTAGTGCTTATTACAGAAGTGCTCTATATAATTTGATGAGAACAGAAGCAAATCAAAATATAATTGATCCTGTTAATTAATAAATATAATTTATAAATAAAATTTTATTGATTTTGTTAGATTTATCTGTTGAATTGTGGTGATTTCATGCTGAATTATGCTGTATTTATATTGATATTGAATTAATCACTACTGTTAATATTTTTGACATTTTTAAGGATGGAGGACGAGTGCAACTCGTTCTTGTTATTCAACTGCCGAGTTGCGCACATGAAAAAATCAGTCTCAAAGTGCCGAGGACGAGTTGAGCTAACCCGTCCGCAAGAGGCCAAGTATATCTTTATATTGAACCGCTAGGAGTTGTTAGTGGAAAAGTGGCAAAGCAATTTCTATTCCGAATAGAGTTACTTGGAATAACCGCCCATTAGTGAAGTCATGACCAGATTGAATCTCTGAATATTCATCTGAGACACAGAAATTGCTGCGTGAGCAATTAGTTTATCAAAATATATTCTCGCACTACACGATAATTATACACTTCATGATCAACAGCTATGAACACATTTCCCATTGTTGCATCTTTCATTATTCATTAATGTCAAACATCTTTCAGATTTGCCATCTGACAAATGGTGTTGCAACATGACCAAGCCCACATTCGTCACTGCCTCGACTGAGTGGTTGGAATTCTGATAGATTACTAGCATCAGGCTTACATTTTCAGTATCGGCTCTTGACATTGATCAACTTGCTTCAACAAACAGACTGCAACACCCAAAGCTAATGGACTGTTTTTGATAATGCTGTCCTGGTGAATTGATTTATTGCAAAAAGTTCAAAGCAAGTTCATTTGTTATAAATGAAACATAAGCACACTCGTCAATGTCTTGACTGGGTGGATGGAATTAGATGCTTTTGTGAATTATGTTTTGCTGCCCACAAAAGTAATGTTGCTCTCAATTTTAGTCTGCCGAAAGGCCAAAGCAGAGGGAGTATGTGCTCATGTGATGGTGAAAAAGAAGTTATGACAGCAGCATGCTGCTCGTAACATATCGTTTCTGACTCCAATCAAGAAGCTACCCGCATTACAAAATAAAAGTTTGTTTCCTCATAATTGATACTTGTTTTCTTTCACAGAATGGATCTACTATGTTAGGTTATGTATCGGCAGATGCCAAAGCTAGTATTGATTTAATTGCTACTTCGATTAGTCTGTCATTTTTTAAGCAAATCACACCAAGATTACCAATACTAGTTATTTATCGATCACTTAGTGGTAAAGGAAACGGAGCAGATAGCACTGGGGCATCCACTATTCGAAGCAGAACTGTAAGTCTAGATTCGAGCATTAATGCCTGAGCTCCGCAAAAACTGTGCTTCAATACCGCGCACTAGATTTCTGTTGCTGCCTCAGTGATATCATAACTGCAGAGACATACAAGCAACAAAATTACAAGTCAAATTAATTGTATTTTGTGACGAAATAAAATTCTTGCGAATTAAAAATTTGAGAGGTGAGTCATGATAACATGTCGACTTTAGGGACAATTTGAAATGAATGTTTCCTTCAATTGCTCTATCATGTTTTCCTGCACCAGTTTCCATGTTTCATGATAAATTCGCTTGCGGTTCCGCTATCTTAGACTTCTATACTGAAACAAATTATAGTTGTATTGCATACTACTGCTATTTTGTCATCAACGAGTAGTATATACTTTAAAGAGTAGTTTTCAAATTTCCGCGTAGTTTAGTCTTTATATTATCCATTGTCTTAATCTTATTATCCATTGTCATATTGCTTCTTCATGAGCATTGACACTTTAATAAGAAGTTCAAAGATGTCCGACAAGAAGATTATCTTTGGAGACAGAATTCCCAAGGAGAAGCGTTCAGCGAATAGCCTACTCCATGCTAACAAATTCCATCCTTACAAAGTTTCCTTGACTCAGGAGCTTCATGGAAATGACACCGATCGCTGATTAAAATTCTGCCAGTGGATATTTGAACAAGAAGAGGACTTTCACAAATCTGTTATCTTTAGTGATGAAGCCGTATTCACTTTATCCGGAAATGTGAACCGTCATAATTCGCGCTATTGGATCCAAAGCAATCCACAGTGGATAAAAGCTACCCACGTCCAAAATGATAAGAAAGTTATGGTCTGGATATGGAGCGTTTAATAGGACCATACTTCTTCCAGCAAAATGTAACTGGAAATTCCTACCTCGAGATGCTCCAGACATTTTTGATTCCTATTTTGGATGACTTGCCATTAGCTGAAACAATCAAGGCATATGGTTTCAGCACGACGGAGCTCCAGCCAGGCACGCGGGAACAGTTTCAAAGTTAAGGGGGCAAAAGGAAACGCATGCCTGTATGGTAATTGTTGTCTTATTAACTTTCTATGAAGCATTTTTTTTGAAAAGAAGCTAGTTGATGTCAAAGAGTAGGCCTAATGTATCCATTATGAATCTCTGTTTGCACTTTTATGAATCTAATAATACAAAACCACGGTACAATACCCTACTGCGACGCTCATTAGACTAATTCAAAATTTTATTATCCTTAGAACAATATAAGAGTCTATCAGTTTAATATGATGTTGGAAGATTCAAGTATGTGCAAACACAAAGTTTGCCTCATACTTTACTCGATTTAAATTCAACCTTTTCTTTGAATTCCTGAAAGTCTTGAATATTATAGAAAAGTAATATCATGTTGTTATACTACTCTCAATAAATGTTTTTGCAAAAAAACCCAAATAAATTCCTGACAAAAGTTTTATAAGTCAACAACGCATAAGTAGATGGCCTCTCTCGAGTTTTCAAAATGAATTGCTTCATCATCTCTTGAATGTCAAGGGAGTAGAGAATGTCTTGATTGATATGAAGCAGAGCGATGTGTGTAACGCGTTGTTGGGTCATCCGAGAGCGTATCCACGTCTTCAGGCGACATAAAGACGAAAAAGATCGTTCAGCATCAGCTACGGATATTGGCAAACACAATACCAACTGTAGCAATTTTTCGGCTTCGCAGATTAATTGTTGACTGACAGGATCCAATTTTGCAAGGGCATCATGAAGAATAAGCAATATCGTAGCTCATGATCGGCAGCTGAGCTGCTTTAGCATAAACAAAACTTTGGCAGAGGTCGCTACATTCCTTGGTTTTACATTTTATGTTGATAAACTCTAAATCAGTTACATAAGCCGCTATTAACGGAAATGATGTAGCGTGACAGAGGTCGTTGCGTCGTCCGACTTTTGTACTTATTCAGTGTAGAAATACATTGCCGAAATATTGCTTAATCAGAGGACAATAATCTATGTAAAAACATTTTTCACCATGAGTATTGGAAGGCAAAAAAGATACTTTGCCGCTGCCCCCTTTCCCCCCTGCTCCCGTGTCCATGGCTCCAGCTCAAAATTTAACGATTGTGCGAGAATTTTTGGATTTGGAATTTAGAGATAAATGGATGGCCGACGTGGAAATGTCGAATGGCCGCCGAGATCACCGGACTTGTCTGCCCTTGTTTTCATTTTGTAGGGACATTTAAAATCTGCTGTTTACAAGACACGTGGAGCATTGATGAACTTAAACACAGAATTACTATTGAATGTGCCAGTACCACTTCTATGATATTGAAACGTGATGGTTTATCTTTCCAAAAACGAGTGCAAATATTTAGAAACGAGTGCATTATCTTTAAGCATGTAGGATGTTATACAGCAACAATTTACGAAATACACTAGTCAATGGAATAAAAGTCATTTCATTTCATGTGGGGCGCGAACTATGCGCCACCCTGTATTGTAAGCTTGAATTATGATAATGTTATAATAATATTCACGCGATGCGCATGCTTACTCCATTAACTTTTCAATGAATGTCATTCTTGCATCAAATATACAACTTTCTACCTAAATCTAACATTAGCGGAAGTTAATGAAATTCGAATCGATTGCCATCAGAAGCAACAAAATATTAATTTGACGATTTTTGTGGGATAATTTTCACACATGTAGGCCTAGTATCTAACACACATGTGCAGAACAGTATTTCACACATGCATGAATAAATGATCTAGACCTGCAATCTCATTTTTTAGCTTCATTTGATTAAGAAATGTAACATTTGAAATTTAGTCTGCTGGGTCCTCAACTTAAATTATCATCTCTCTACGAGTTAAATAGGTGGCACTAAAAGGGATAGTCAAGAATTATAACAAGAAACAGAATCGTTTCAATTTTATTAGAACCTTAGACATTTGTGGCACATGAATTTTGATTATAAGATAATTTTGATGAGTTTGCATGTCTATTTATCATGTGACAAGTGATCTGATACACTTGAATCTTCATAACAAATCTTAACAATAATTTTGATACTACGAGGCCACTACTTCATTTACACATTTTCATAGATTTACTTCTGTTATTGAATAGTGGACAATGCAACTACTAAATACACTACAGACGATAGTGATGAATTACTTGTACGGTAGTAAACTAATGGAACCTGTTCAATGGAAGACATGTACGGTATCTAAACTGTTGAAATTTGCGCTTTAAACTTAATTAACCTTTGTCTCGCCCTACTCATTTGTGTTACAGTAGATGTATGATTACGTGCTGTCAATTTGTTCCCAGAAGACTATTTTTATCACGTCATGAACATTTGCCCTGTATTATTGGTAACGAGGTCATGTTTCCCGCTCTCTATATTAAGTGCGTGTGCCGTTCGATGTGATGTTACACTCAGCTTTCTTTCTCCTTGATGCACGTGAATAAAAGCTCGTCTCACGATGACTTTTGTCTTGTCAATCACTGCGTTAATAATCTGTTAATAATTTCAACATAAACTTCATTCAGTATTTTTTATATTGGGTAGCACAAATTGCATCTATAACAAATGTACATCAAATAATTTCAAATATATGCATCAAATAATAGGATTATATCAAATAACATCATTCATTAAAATTTCGAAAGCCGTAGGCGGCCTATTTTTTACGCCTCCGCCTCCGGCAAAAAAGCCCTGCATCCTATAGTTAGTCTATGCTGTCCTTGTATGCTATATTCGCAATTTCAACTAATCATGCTGCAAGACTTCTATAATAAATAAGTGTCATATGTAAGATTTCCAAGATTGTCCCATACTGTGATGAAATGAAAAATTGAAATCTATTCGCAAAATTCAATTCTTTTAGGTACATCTTGATTCCATACGTATTGCGTAAACATAATGAAAATTCAAACGTTTAGTGGAAAATCCAGTAGTGTAGTTTATGAAATAGTTTAATTATGATTACACTGTATACCAGTCACCAAGTCAAACAATGTGAAATCCGCCCCAAGAACTGGGAAAATTATTTAAATCGCATGGATCCATAACGCGCGGTTGCTACGTAAGATCAAATATTATCATACAATATAGCCTATGCTAATTAAGAGCCCTGCTGTTTTTAATGTGACTGCAATATTCTAAAGAAACATGACTGCAAATAGAAATTGATAGGAAATTTCCCAGATTACCATTTTGTCCATATCGTTGATGCAGAAGACATGGATCTATTGACAACGGTAGATGGAAGTAAGTCGACAACATTGAGATGATCTGCGTTGTCTGCCTGTTGGGGTCTGGAATACTGATGGCCACGATCGACTAGGACTCACCAAGATCATCACAGGAAACCAATTTTCCATTGAATGTAGTGCTGTATTCAGGCTGACTAGAAGATTATTCACGACATAAGATGTACAGTCAGTTAGGCCTAATTTAGATTGTGAGGAATAAACCGGTGTGAAATGCCGAATTTAATATGACTTGTTTTATATGATATTGCATCATTTCGCTACAATTTTCCATCAAAAATAGTAAGGGACGCAAGATAAAAACAAAGAATTGTAAGAAAAAAATTATTTAGCATTAATGCTATCATTCAAGATGATTCATGTTGACTATCATTCTACATATCCTCCGTCACTAATCCGCGTTAATGCAGCAGAAGTTGTTAAGTTGTGTGCAATTGACTGTTGTTGAACATTGTTAACGCGAAAGTGGCGTAAAATTAGGTAAAAGTGTAAAGTCATCTCTACGACTTGTTGGGAACGTCGCTACAGGTGAAATTCTGATGTCATCAGAAATCTCCATAACATAAGAGGGTTCCTTCGTTTTGAAATTTGGGTTATTGAAGCTCCCATAACAACAGTTGAAACTGTTGATCTCGCCACTGAGATGGAAGTTGGTCTTATCGTTCACCGAACTCCATCTAGCAGCTGAATGCCTGCATCTAAAGCCAGTTGAGATAAAATTGAAACACTTTTTAGAGCCCAATAACACAACGCATAGAAGCACGTAAGCCTGGCCAAAGTCTTCCGTAAATTGTTTGCGCTCTTGATTACGCTCCGACGTCAGGTCATGTAGTTGTTTGATTTTATAAAGGTACTGGTTGTTTTGATGGACGATCCTCTGTACAGTTGAACCTGAAAGACCAAACTCACGAGATGCTCTACTTGTAAGTGTTTTGGTGTGGCTAGCAAGTTCTCCTTTCCTAACTTTACCTTCTCTGGTTTCGATACTTGCGTCTTGACTTCGAGAGATCTTGAAGCGTTCCATGTTTTGAGACTCTCTGATGAATTGACTTGATCGTAGCAGAAGATGGAACATTTGAGCTGCTGCGGTTAAACCTTTTTAGGAAATGTCTGTCTACGATTATTGAGGAACTTTACACCTCATACCAGCCTGCGATTGGAAAACGTTCTGTGGTGTGAATCTTTCACTCATCATTGAACAGAAATGCCACTGACTTGCGCTTCAATCTTATAATGAGTTTTTTGATCGATTTTTCAGTGAAACTTGAACGTGAGTTGATTGCTCAGTTAATGGACAATATAACATACATACAGACCGTTTCATAAATCTCTGCACAGCACAAAAATTCTTATATCTTTTGGATATTCTCATCAAATTTAATCGCATGCTGATAATCGATAAATAAACTTATTTACTTGGTCAGCTGAGACACTTGTTTCAGGAAACATAGTGGTGTGGTTTGCCTAATTGAATGAAGCAATTAGTGATTGTCTGCTTTGTTATTTTCACGATGCCATTTTAAGTATCAATATCATGAATTCATGAATGTGTCACTCATTCTCCTTTTCATCATTCACTTGATGAGCTGTTCCATTAATCGGACGCAACGCAAGTGTTAGCATTCCTACGGCGCGGCTAAATACCACAAATGCAACACAATACGCCACAATGAGCCACAAATGCATTTCAGCCGCCACAAATACAGCACAAATGCATTTTCCCTGCCACAGATACAGCAAGATTGACACGGAAGCAACTAATTCTGCCACAAGTATTCTTAATGTATAGCTATGATTGTCACAAGTTCACTTAAACAAACATATAAATATAGCGCAATCAATGCAGATTTGAATTACCCTGAAGATTGCCACAAAGACTCCCCCAACACATTCCTTTTCCAACAAATCGATTGTAACGCACATACATGCATTGACCAGATATATCGGTACTTTCCAGTTTGTGTTAAAACTACAGAAATTATGCATATGTACAAATTTCTAATTCTGCATTGCCAAAAGCGCAGTGAAGATCAGCCGAAACAGGTGGCAATAACAGCTTCTATTTCTATCAGCAAGAATGTATTTGTGACAGAATTTGTTGCTTCTGTGTAAATCCTGCTGCATCTGTGGCAGGAAAAATGCATTTGTGGCGTATTTGTGTTGTATCTGTGGTATTTAGACGTGCCCGTTGCAATCTATTAGTAGGAAAAGGAATATGTTGGGGAATTCTTTGCAGCAATCTTCAAGTTGATTCAAATTTGCATTGATTGCACTGTATATATGACGCCGCTAACAAAACATTTAATTAATGAAAGATGGAAAGCTTTTCGTTCAAAAAATTGGATTCGTTATAACAGTTTGAAGGATAAAGTGAGAAAGGAAATCCTTCGTGCAAAAGAAATTTGGTCAAAAAGGATAATGTCCACGCCAAACGGACTTTGGAAACTATTGTCCCGCCATACAAAGTCAAAGAACAATAGCAATTTGTCATCATTGATACCTGAAAATGGAAACTTGGAAGATCTTTTGAATATCATTGCTAATGATGTTGCTAGCCATTTCTCTGGTTCTGAAAATCAGATGGAGGCGTGTCTTTCCGAAAGTCCTAGTAATGCTTGGTTTAAAGAGGTTACTTACTTTGAGGTCTACCGGATGTTGAGTAAGATTCCTCTGAACAAGTCAACCGGTTCTGATGTTATTCCACCGAGAATTTACAGTTTTTTGGCAGATGTACTAAGTAGTATATAGTGTGACATCCGGCGCGACGCTTCGCTTCGCTTGCGCCGGATGTCACACTTTTGCGGGTTTTTTCAAAAAATCAAAATTTCAAAAATTTCAAAAATTTCAAAAATTTAGGTAGACTTCAAATTTCACGTGGCCGAAGGCCGAAGGGCGAAAATTTAAGCGTTTTTAAAAATACCCAATTTTTCAAATTTTTCAAAATCTCAAAATTTGAGAATTACAATTTTCACCCTTAAAATCATGACCGTTCCAGGACACCGAAAAAATCATAAAAGTTAAGAAACTCAAAATTTGAGAATAACAATTTTCTCGCTTAAATCATGACCGTTCCAGGACACCGAAAATCATAAAAGTTGAAAATTTCAAATTCATGAATTTTATCCATCTTTCAGGTTTTTCAAAATATATCATGTGACTAATAATATTTCTTTAAAAATGGAAGAAACAAAAGTGGATGAAACCGCAAGAATATATCCTTCGTTATCTCAATTAAAAACAGGTGAAATGGTTCTCAATTATTATTAAGATTAGAGCATTATGATAAATTAAGAAGACGCAATTATTACTTAGTCATTCTTCGTTATTGTATGCTCAACATTATTTAAAGTACTAATTGTGTGAACTAGAAGATTATTGTAACTCATAAACTCAAAATTATTCAATGAACCCGTACACTGGCTGATAATTGAAGAGAGACAGAGATTGAAGAGAGAGAAACATGTAACAGCTTTCCCCTAAAATTATCGTGCTATCTCTTGTCATTTCAATTTACCCATCGGTAAACTTTTGACATTTCAACTTACGCGTGCGTAAAGTTTTGACATTTCAATTTACCCCTACGTAAATTATTTTCAGAATCTGTTTTCAAAATCTATTTTCAAAATCCATTTGCAAAGTCTGTTTTCAAAATCCATTTGTAAAGTCTGTTTTCAAAATTCATTTAGCGTTTGCCAAACACATACGGGTAGTAAAGTACTTCCCATTGTAAAGACATGAATAGATTAAGCACATAAGAGTGCATTGACAATAAAAGCAAATGACAATAAAATTCTTCTTGTGAACACAGAACGCATAAACGCCGATATGCGGGTTAGTTGTTATGGCAATTTTAAACAATCATTTTAACGATGAAACATATTTTACAAATGAAGTTCATGAAGAAAATGGAAATATATAAAACAATATATATTAGAATAATTATAGTATAATCATTTCAAAATCGAATAAGTAGTAAGGAAAGACATCATTAGAGAACAGTTTTAAATCAATACCCCCTCCCTTCTGACTTCTAGGGGTCCCTTAAGAAATTTTTTTTTTATAAAATGAGCAACATAAATGAGTTTTTGAAATTATATGGAACACAAACGACAACGAATTTCGACCTAAAGAAAATCGCAAATCAATTAGGAATAAAGAATTTTCATGTTCTAATGAGAGTCGAATTACAATTCCTAAAAAATAGGCCAACAGGAACCTTCAGTTCCCGGAACAAAGTTCAAACTGTAAATTTCATAACCAATCTCCATACGTCAGATGAAAAAGGCGTACATTGGTCAGCAGGTATGTCTAATAAAAATGGAGATAATTACTATTTTGACCCATACGGTCTTTCTCCTACAAACGAAGTTAAAAAATTACTTGAAAATGGAACTTATAATACATTTCAAATTCAAAAACTGGGAACTACTTACTGTGGTCAATTATGTCTTTATGTTTTATTTAAATTACAAAAAGGAGTATCATTTCTAGATATAATGTTAGAACTGAATAATAAAAATAATAATAATAATAATGATAATTAAAAATCAGTTCGTTGTAATTCATTTTGATAAAAACGGCCTCTGATATCCTCATTATCTAAATCTTTAATTTCATAAGTAAACGGATAACTTTGATTTATTTTACAAATTTCAAATATTTCTTTAGTCCAATAGCCAACAAAGCCTTTTTCAAATTTATTCTTATATTTAAATATTCTAACTCTATCTCCAATTTTAAATTTCGGCTTAAGTTTCTACAAATTCGGATTACTCTCATTCAAATTATTATTCTCGAATATTTTCTTTCGTATCAAATCAGGGTCGTCAGATGCATTCTTTGGAGTTTCTTCAATACCAGAATGAACTTTATTATTGTACTCTTCTACAACTCCTGGTAATATCTTCAACCATTTCTGATTTCTTTGCTCAGTAAATTTCTTGAATAATTTATTTTTTAACGTCCGATTGAATCTTTCTATCACTACAGCTTTTCCTGCATTTTCAGTTGAATAAACAGTTTCAAATAGTGGCTGAACGTTTCTGTTATAAAATTCCGATCCTTTATCCACAAACAATTTCCTTGGCTTTCTATTACTTTCTTTAAATATTTCTTCAAACGCATATTTAACTGATAGACCACTTTTATTTTTTAAAGGCTTTACCCAAGCGTATCGTGTATATAAATCTATAACGGTCAATACGTATTTGTAGTCCCTTTCATTCGGCATATGAATAAGATCAGCACTCCAAATATCATCTTTATTAAATACTTTTACTTTCAATAAATATTTAGGCTTTCTGTATTCCCTATGAATTTCGGACGCGTAGGTTCGAGCGTTGCTCTCAGACAGCTTTGCTGTCGTTTCATTTAAACCCTGACCGAATAATATTTTAGCTTGTAAAGCTTTCTTAACAAACATTCTTTCAATTTTTTCTCTAAATGTAGGATTTTGAATACTATCTAATTCTTGAATCATCTTCTTATCAGCTGCATGTCGAGAACTTAGATCATGATTTCGATAAGCTAAATCATGCCTGTAAGCGGCGGCATCTACTCTATTTATTGGTTCTTCACCTGGTTTCGGATTATTATTCTCATCTAGTCTTATATCTAATCGAGTTCCTGGACCGGTATATGAATGACCAGGAAGATGTTTTTCTTTCGAATATTTACTCCAAATAAATCCAGGAAAGTTTTCTAATGCTTTTTGTATGTCACCTCCAATATGCTGACAATTTGAGTTTTTATTTTTGTTTAATAGATAATTTAATAAATCTAAATTAGAAATTTTTAATTTAATTAAATTTTCGGAATTTGTAGAATTCATTTTAAAAGATAAAAAAAATTTAAAAGATAAAATAAATGTTTTACCTAATAGAACTTTGTTCAGAGGCTTTAGCCGATCGGACCAAAGGTCCTGAGGTTATTACCGAATCATACTAGGACTTAGATATATTCCAGAACCATCTTTAGTTTCTTTAATTTCAATTAAATCATCAACATTGTGGAGAATATTTTTAAGAACTCGTTTTCCTTCATCAACTAATTTTAATTTACTAATAAAATTATCTACTACTCCTTCACCCCTAGCAACTTTCTCTAACTCTCTATTATGTCGTTTTTGTTCTTCTAATGCTGCCTTCTCTGATTTATTTTTATTTGCTGCTTGGACAATACCAGCTGTCCCACCTGCAACACTTCCTGCTGCAGCTATGCCACCTATTATTAGTGGAATTAATGGGAGAATCCCGCCATTTTTTTCTTCTTGTAATTGAATATTCTCTATCATTGGTTTACTTATGTAATACTTTTTTTGTTAATCGTAATAGTTTTAGGGGTATTTTTGTCAACAATATTACGTAATTTTAATTCAACAGTTTTATTATTATTACTTTTCGCTTGCGACATTTTTAATAAAAAAATTTTAAGTTACCAAAAAATTTTAATCTATTCTAGTTATTAAAAAATTTCAAGTTACCAAAATTTTTAAGTTTTAATCTATTCTAGTTTATTAAAAAATTTCAGTTTAAAAAAAAAATTCAAAGTTAAAAAATTTTAAGTTAGCAAAAAATTTTAATCTATTCTAGTTATTAAAAAATTTCAAGTTACTAAAAAATTGTAAGTTACCAAAAAATTTTAATCTACTCTAGTTATGAAAAATTTTAAGTTAAGAATTTTTAATCTATTCTAGTTATGAAAAAATTTTAATTAACTTATCCTTACCATCTTTCCATTAAGAATTTCAATAGAATATTTTACATCTTCTAGCAATAAACCATAAGCCATCAATGAAGTTGTGGAATCTTTTTTTTCAATATTAATTGTTACATCACAGCCAGTCTTGATAATATCTTCAGATTGTGCACTTAAATCGAAACAGAAAATTGGATATAAATGTCTCCAATCTCCAGGAGTTAATTGTGGTTCAACTCCAAATTCTATACAAAGATTTCGATAAGAATCATATCCTTCCATAAATTGATTATTGGTATCATCGAATCTTAATGGATCAATTGGATAACGGGTTTGATTTAATGAAACTTGTAAACTTCGAATTGTATTAATATGAAAAATATTGTTGTTCTTATCAAAACTTGGAGAATTATTTCTTTGAAATGTTAGTAATAAATATCTTGGAGTATTCGCAGTTCTAGTAAAATGCCAGTTAAATCTTTGTTCGGAAAAAGTTACTGAACTAGCAGTACGCTTTAGAAAATTTACTGGAATTGGTTTGTTAGTATTTAATCTTTTTGCAATAGCTGTTTCAACCTCTAAACTAGGAGTAATATGCTTAATCCACCATTCAAGTCTATCAATTTTTAAATATGCTTTTTTCCAGTCTTACCAAAAAAGATTAATTCATTATTTGCTGTACGATGAATTATTAATTTAAATTTTAATTGATATGATATTTTATCATAATCTAAATATCCGAATAATGGAGACAATGACCAATTAACTGTCTGTTTACTTTTCTTGTTAAATTCACGTCTTTCTTTATATGCATCATTATTTGTTTTATTTAAATGTTTTGCAATATTTTCTACATCTTTCGCAATTCCTGCGGCATCTGTTCCAGCGTGAGTTAAATCATCAACAATTATACCATCATTAGTATCAGGAAACCAACCTTCGATTTCATACTTTTTATTATTTTCACCAATTGTTACAAATCTAAGCATTGTATCAATTACACCTGGAGAATCACTTATTGTTTCGATATTTTGAGTTGCAACATCTAAACGCATTTGTGTAAATAATCTTGGAAAGAAATTATTCTCTAGTGCAATATTATCGGTTTCTGGTAATGGTGTTGTAAAATTGGCATCACTATATAAAGAATATTTACAATGTAAAAACGAATCAGGTAAATATATATAACTCTGCTGATTATCAACTTCAAAAATTAAATCACCTCCAGTATTTACTCTACTGGAAGATCCGGGATTCATAGCAATTCTTATATAGTCATTCTTTTTTTGATTATTACTGACGAACGGAGGATCGTCTAATCTAAATTTATTTTCGATAAGCGAAGACATTTTTATAAAAAATAATTTGACTTTATGTTTTTCTCACAGACAGAAAAAATTTTTACTAAAAAAATTACTAAAAAATTTTACTAAAATATAATTTTAGAATTTTGCTAGACCAGCTCCGCTATTAATGCCATTACCTCTTATTTCTTCAATTGTTTTTTCATTATGTTTACTATCAGACGGAGCTCCGCTCCTCAAGGTTTCCCCAACAGCAATGTTAGCAATTTTATTTTTTGTTTCCTCTGAAAGTTTTTTTAAATTTTTTAGTTCTTCAGAATCATTCCTAAGTTTACGAATAGCTTCTAGTTGTTTTAATTCGTTTTGAGACTTGACAGCATTTGATATTGCACTAGCTTTACTACCTATAGCAGCTGCTCCTTTTGCAGCAGATGTAATCAAATCTTTATTATTATTAATTAAGTTAACGATACTTCCAATACCAGAAAAGATGCCAGCCCCTTCTTTTTGAACGGCACCTGCGGTGGCTAGGAACTTTTGTGTTCCGATTGTTTCTACATTGTTATAATGGTAAACAGATTTCATAGATGGTTCATGAGCAATTTTTTGATTTGAAGCAAAATGTTTAAGATTGTGTTTATAAATTATAGGCATTTTTTAGGATTAAATTTGACTTTTGGGAAAAATATCTACGTGTTAAGATTTACGTTTGTGAATGGACAACAACTTCGAGATAACTTTATTAATTGACTGTTGCACTTTATCTATTGCGTCAAGCAGCGTGTGATGTACTTTAATTTCTTTTCTATTAACTTGCATTTTCTCCTGATTCATCTTCAACGCCGTTTTAAGTGCATTTAACTTAATTTTAAGAACATCTAATTGTCTTTTAACGGAATCTAACTGTTCTTTATTTTCTTTAAAGTTTTCTTGTAAGTTTTTCTTTAATTCATTTTCTAAATTGATTTTAAGAGTTTTCATTTTATCAACTTTTTCATTAAGTGAGTTTACTTCATTTATTATTCTATTCATCTTTTTCATTTGTTGAGTAATTTTAGAACTTAATTCATCAACACTTTTTTGGAATGTAGTTTGTAACTGCTTTAAATTTTTTTTAATTCTTTCAGGTAGTTTTTCTATTTCATCTTCTAATTGTTCTTTTAACATTTTTATCTGATGTTTATTTTTAATGACTGCAGATTTTAACTTTATAGAAAGTAATATTAAAATTTTTGATTGTTCTGAAATCTTTTTAAATAGTTTTGCTATATCTGCTTCTAGCTCTCTATCCTTTTTATCAAGTTTTAATAATTTTTCGTTTAATGATTTGTCATTAAGTTTTAGCAACTTTAATTCGTTCATCAGTGGAACCAAAACATCGTTTATATATTTTTCCTTTAAGTCATTGATTTGTGTATCAACATATTGTTCATTTGTTAACTCTGTATTTTGTTGCGGAAGAATAGAAAGATGCAATGGACCAGATAAAACGTCTCCAGTTTTCATGATATAATTTTCTATCTCTATTTCTAATTCACGATTATTCGGGATATATGCACCTCCACCAACATTTGGTAACATCATTTTTTAACAATAAAAAAATTTTTCTAATAAAAATAAAAAAATAAAATTTTTTCTAATAAAAATAAAAAAATAAAATTTTTTCTAATAAAAATAAAAAAATGGAAAAACCAAATTTCAAAAAATTATATTCGCCCGCATCATCCTGTTCTTCTTATTCGACGAGATCAACGGGATTTGAAAATAAATGTTTTGATAATAATAATAATAATACTATTACAAATCCATGTATAGCTGTTAATATTTTATTTCAATTACAAGCCGAAATATTTAGAGAACAGACTAAAGGTTTACCTTCTATAGAAACTAATTATTGTTTATTTCCAGGTGATCCGTTTATTAAATTTATGGAGATTGTTAGTAAATATAATGATGTAGCTTATGTGGAATTAAATAAAGAAAATATGGTTATAATAGGTCATAATAATGTTTATGGTTTTATTAGAGCAGTTTTGCCGATTAGTAATACTGATTGGATAGAAACTAAAATTATTAATTATATTAATATTAAAGAATTAGTTAAAAAATTAAAATCTTTTTCCAAAGAAAAAATTAGATTATTTGTTGATGAACAAAATCAATATAACATTCACATAGAGAGTAAAAAACATAACGAAGAATTATTATGTCAAGTATATTATAGAGATACAATTTATAAACAAGAAACATTAGAAATGCCGCAAAGATATGATGATGATACGTATATAGGATTATATTCCAACTTAAATATTAATTTATTAAAATCTTATATAAATGGTTTAGCTCAACAAGAGAAAATTTATATGTGGACTACACCTTATACTATTAACAATGACCATAATCATATTCATAATAAACGAACTGAAGGTTCTAGGTCTTTGCCCGATCTTAAAGAGTCTTATGATAATAATATAGATGATAATAATATAGATGATAATAATATAGATGATAATAATATAGATGATAATAATATAGATGATAATATAGATGATGATTCAGAAACATCTGAAAATGGTGTAAATGGTAAAAAAGATTATAAAAATATTAGTAATTATAAAAATTTATCTAAAATTCATTTTCTTACAATTGAAAATAATAATGATGGTATAGTTGAAGATACTGTTAGACAACTATGTGTCGGGTCTACAAAATTTAAATTAGGATTTACATCTAATCAATTTAAAATTTTATCATCTTTAATAAAAACTAAAAGTGATTCAGATTATGGTGGTGTTATTAAATTTTCCAAAAGAGATCAAAGACCAATATTTTTCTCTATTATATTATTATCAGATAAAAAATGTAATTTAGAGTCAGATATTCCAATAAGAGAATGGTATCCTATCAGGGAATGGCATCCTATACCAAAAAGTGTAAGTTATGATGATGATGAAGAATCAATTGATGATGATGATGAAGAATCAATAGTTAGTGAAAATAAATTTAAATTATCTTTTGATAAAACATTATATGATGAAACTTAATATGATAAAACTTAATAGAAAATACCAAAATATTCGATTAATATATTTTCATATGTAATAAAATTTTTAGATGTAATAAGTTTTTAGATGTAATAAATTTTTTTGATATTATAAATTTTTTAGATGTTATAAATATTTTAGATGTGTTATAAATTTTTTAGATGTTATAAAATTTTTAGATGTTATAAATTTTTTAGATGTTATAAATTTTTTAGATGTTATAAATTTTTAGATGTAATAAAAAAATTATTATTCCCACGTGTCATCATCATCACTTAAATTACTCTCACAGATTATTGTTTGAAATATTTCAGCTTGAATATCTTCTCCGTTATAAGGTAACATAATTTCATTTTCATCAGGTGCTTGACGTTTAAGAATATTTATTTGACCAGAAAATTTTTTTTCTTGAGTATTATTATTTTTATCAGGAATACTAATTCCAGTTTCTAAAGATCGTTTCCATGGTTTATTAACTGTAGTCGATAATGTTTTCCCCGAATGTAATTTTAGAAAATCTTCTACTTTTACTTTGTTTTGTGAATAACCTTTGAATGTTTTCTTTTCACTAAGTCTCCCTTGTTCATCTACAGTAATACAGTATTTTACTTTAGGTGCAATAAACATTGCAAAAATAATTCCACCATTTCCATAATCATTTTTCCCTTGACACAATTCTCCTCCAACATATCCAGCAGCGTCTAATTTATTAAAGAGCTCATTGGAAATATATATTGAATCAGTATCTGTATAATGAATGTATTTTTCTTTGAAACCATTAATTTCTAAAATAAAGTTATTCATGATTCTTCTAGAGTGAGAAAGAATGAAAGAACCTAAGTGTGATGGCATGAATGACGTCTTCCCATCTTTTACAATATTAGTTTTGAGAAATTCATCATCTTCCATTTCTACTTTCGCTAAATATTGTTCATCATTTAATTTTTCATAATCTTTTACTTCTTGAGTGAAATTTTTTCTCAATGTATTCTCATTCCATAAATGATATTTAGTGGTTATATCTTTTTGCACAGTTTTGCCATATAGCGAATTCATCAATAATTTAATTAACTCATCACCTACAGTATTTCCTTCTGTTTTATATCTTTTTCTCAAATTAAAAAGTTTTTCAATATAATTTCGAAATGGTGAAACTTGATAATTTTTTTCATAAATTATACCATCAGTAATATGTAAGATTTTCCCCCCACATCTAACAATTTCTTGTATGTCAACAGAAGTTAATACATCATAACATATACCATTTCTAAACCTGATTACTTTTACATGAGAATTATTATTTTGATTTTTAACTTTATCTTTTATAGGAACTGGTTGGAAAAGCATATCATTCGGATATTGAAACACAACAGAGAATATTCCAGTTTTAGGTCTAAATGTTTGAGTATTAAATTTATATACTATTTCCCGCTCTTCTTCTTGACGAAATTTTCTAGCTGATTCAGCTTTAGGGTATTCTGAATTTTCATCATACATAGCTGATGGATATAAAGATGTTGCATCAAAAGCCATTAGAAATTCATTTTTTTCTTCAAGTAGTTGATTTGAAATTTTCTTACAAATTTCAGTTTTATCTCCTAAATCTCGATACTGTTTCATTAAATCTATTAAATTACTTCCAGGGACAAAGCCCCACCAGCGTAGCGACCAAGGGACAAAGTCCCCCCAGCGCAGCGACCAGGTAAATACTGTTTTAATATTGGTAACAAGATGCTACAAAATGGCGATATGTATTTTCTTATATTTGCTGAAACTCTTCCACCTTTAACAGATTTTCTAATATAATTTCTAGCCCATAAATCTATATGAGAATGAATATTTATATTGTCATTTTGTACGCTTTTCATCCAACCGTTAAATGTTAAAGCAGAGGATGTCAAATTAGTAGTTATATCTTCACCAACTAAATCCTGCATAACATTATTATATTTGTAGATACAAAAAGCTAAAGAAAGAATATCGTTAACTAAATATGGTCTCCATTCAATTTCTTTTTCTTTATAATTTTCATGTGTTATGTCTCCAATTTCATAATTTAATTTACACACATTCATAGGAATTTTAAAATTCTCACACCATTTAGAGAGACTTGTTTTACATGTTGATAACTACATTTCATTATAATAGTTTGAAGTGCTAATTTACCTGACGGTGAATCTTTTTTCATATTGTTTTTAAATCTAAAAGATTTTTGAATGTATCTACTAACACATTCAGTTGTATAAGGATTTTGTAATGAAGCAGTCAATATTCCTCTTGAAGTTTTAAGAGGCGGTTTAGATAATTTAAAATTAGCTTTTATCGGAAAATAGGAATCAAAACCTGATGAATTGTGAGCTATTAAAGTTACTCTCGAATAATTAAATTTTCCAAGAGCTTTAAAAAATTGATGGATCGGACATACATCCTCTGGGTTTCCCCCGATCGAACATTCATCATCCTCAGTTCTCGTAAATATTTTCACACAATTTTGAAGTTTATTAAATTCTAATTCAGTTAAATTATTATACTCATTAATCTGTTTTTTAAGTTTTTTAATTTCATCTTCATCTTTTGATCGTTTAATTTTAATCATATCACTTAACAAACGTGTTTCTAATTCTTTCAATCTTTGTTTCGGTAAACAACATATAAATTTATTAAAATTAATAGCTCCTACAGCATAAGGAATAGGATGAGCTGTTGAACAGTTAGGATCAGGAAAAGTTTCGAGATCCCAAATATATGTTGAACCATAGTCAATTTTTTTCTTTGTTATGATTTTATATGGACGCGTTGTTAGATTTTCATCAGTAACTGTTTTATATATGGGTTTGAAATTATTTTCAATTTCTCTAATAGCTTTTAATTTATGAGATTTATTAATTAAACAATAGTGACCAATTGTTGAACCTGCGTGAAAATAATTGTAATAAACATAATTATGAAACGTTTCAATTCCTCTAGGATTTAAATGACGATTGGCAGGACTATAATATTGAACACATTCTCCAAAATATTTATTGAATTGAGAAAATTTGCAGTTTGACATTACTCTTGTTCTAGATGTGGCTTTCTCTTTATATAAAAAATTATTAAACATTTCTTTCATCATTTCTCCTTGTTCTTCATTAAAACCTCGTAAAACATAATAACATTTAATAAAACAAAAATCTTCAGAAGGAATATAACAATATTCACCGAAATATTCTTTGATTCTATATTTCATATTAATCCCTGCCCCTCTATGCGATCTTTGTACTAACTTCATTCCAAAATCTTCATATTTAATATTACCTGTAAAAATCCATTCGTTAGCATCGGATTTCTCATCCAGATTCGAAAACCATGTTTCAAATGATTTTTTATTATAGAAGGTTACGTAAAAATTTTGAATTATATTTTCCTGATCTTTAACAACTTTTCCAAGTAAATTAATAATTTTACCATTTGCTAAAAGTTTCCGCATATCATTTACTACATTAATAAAAGATACATTTTCATATTTAATTTCATTTGGATTAAATAAATTACATAAATCATCACCAAGTTCATCCTTAATTCTATCATCAAAAAAGATATCACTAATAGGAGTTTCTAATATTTCTTTTGTTCCACGTTTCTGTTTTTTAATACGTTTACTATGTTTAATTTGCGCATCAAACTCAGCAGTTTGTTTCTTGATTAATTCATCAATCCTAGACGTTTGTCCGAGAGACATTTCACGATTCCTCGGTTCCGTTTTTGCATATACACAGGAATATGTAATTGATGTAATGTTTCTAATTCATGTGCTGTTAAATGTTCTTTCTTAACCAACCACCATAAATTATTATACGCCAAAAATACTCGGAAACTTCTTAAACAAAGTGGAAAGTCTTTTGTTTTAACACACGGTTTAATACCATGTTTTGTTTTATAATCTGTAACGAGCGCTACGTATTTATGATGATAATAAAATCTAACTTCTTTCTTCGAATTTACAGGATTTGTAGGATGACGATAATCTTTTAAAACTGCTACATGCTCTATCTTATAATCATTCAACATATTTTTTTTTTATTTTTATTAACAAAAAATTTATAAGAAAAAATTATTCGGCCACTCCGTTCGGTCACTCCGTTCGATCACTCCTCGAAAATATTTTCTATAACTCTTTCATGAATTTTTTTATCAATATTAATTGTGATAAATCCATAATCTTTTGACCAAGCATTGTTACACGATTGTTTAAATTCATCTTTATTTCTTACACATAAATCTCTTAACAAATCACTTAAGTTTCTTGCATTTATTTCAAATAGTATAAATGTATTTGCATTCTTTCTAATAACACTTCCGTCTAATGAATACATACTTTGTGTTAAATAAAACACACTACAGTTATTATGTCTACCTCTTGTGAAATAATTTCTCTGAACTGACTGATTCCTATCATTAACACAATCATCAAAAATTACACAATGTTTCATTGTTTTATCTAGTTTACTAGGATCTTGCATATTACCACTATCATCTATTAATTGTATTTTTATATGCTTATTTTTATTAGATTCTACTAACTGATTATTTTTTGCTGCTTCTTCACACCACGAACTTATTTCTTCTTCATCTTCAGATTTTTCATATTCTTTGAATAATGAAGCAATTGCTGTTTTTTTAAGATTATTTTCAAATCCATATTTTAAAAATTGATAGACGGGTTGTTCTGCCGTTGTTGTATAAATTATAAGATTGTTATAATCCAAAAAGTTTGGAGTCGTTAAAATTTTAAATAATAGATATGTTTTTCCACAACCTGATCTTCCACAAATAACTGACAAAACTTTATTAGATAAATTTGGATGATGATTAAATTTAAGTTTTTTTTTATTTAATGGAGGTAGTTCACTCATTTTTTAATAAAAAAATTTATTTTTATTTTTTTTATTTTTTGTTTCTAAAGAAGAAGAAAATTAAACTTCTCTAGCTTCGCGTGGGAGTTTATACCTCTCGAACCAAAAGATCTATCATAATCTCTTCACCTCCAAAATTTATTTCTTGTCCTTTTTCATCAGTGATTCTAATGCCAATGTTGTTAATAGTTTTTCTTGTAATAGGAAAATATATTAATGTTTGTGGAATTACATTTAATCTATAACCAATTGGTACAGTAAAAGCTGGAAAACTGAATATTAAATTTGATAATTTACCATTTATATATCCTCCTTCAATAATGTCACAATGTACAACAATTGAATTTATTTCAGTTATTTTTGGAATCTTCTCACCTAAATGATGACCTTGACTATAGTTTGTTTATTAAATCCTAATAGCTTTGACAATGATCTATCATGATTAAAATCAACTTGATGATTTTCGTCTAAAGTAAGAGAAAATTTATTAACTGCCGGTTCAACTGCAAAATGTAATTGTTTCTTATCTTTAAATGATATACCTAAATGTCTCTTAATTTCATTTGATATTGATTCAACTTCGTAAGAACCAGGAAGAAAAGTTAGTATTTTCCATGTTTTGCCTTTATCAGTAGAATATCTAAATTGATCATTCACATCTTTGATAACGTTTTGAATAGTGTTAAATGTAGAAAAACTAGTCAATGCAATTTGATAATTTTTATTTTGTTCCAAATGTAGAATGGGTTCTAAATTACAAGTGTGTGATGAAGTAGTTGTTATAATTTTTAGCGTCGTACTAAATTTTGATGAACCCAAAATCTCTGTCAAATTTTCTAAATGATTATTAATTTTGTCTAAATCTGTTGAACACATTTTTTAGTTAAAATTTTGAATAAATATTATAGATAAAAATCGTAGATAAAAATCATAGATAAAAATCATAGATAAAAATCATAGATAAAAATCATGAATAAAAATCATAGATAAAAATTAGAAACAACATATTTCAGCTACGGGCGAAGCCCTAGAACATTCGGTTCGTTACACTTTTATAATCCTCTTCATTTAGAATCTTCTTTTCTAACAGTCTTTTCAATATAGCATGAATTTCATTGAAACTAGAATTATGTCCTTCTTTTATTGCAGATATTAAAATATTTAATCTATTTAGTAATTCTTGTGGATCATCTGGTAAAAATATGGTTGTTTCTGTTTTCTGTTTTTCAGATAAACCTTTTCCTACTTTAACTCCTGTTGATATTAAATTTTGTAATTGTTCATAACGGTTAAGAAATTTTACTGCGCCAACTCTATCTAACATAGCTTTATATTTTATGAGATCTTCTACAGCATAATTATTTAAATCTGCTCCTCTTAAAAGATCAACAAAATTTCTATCTAAACTAAAAGGAGATTTATCTGGTGAAAAAATTAAACCTCGAAAAGGTTGTGGAAATATTTCTTTTTGTCCGAGATAAAATCTAGGTATTGTTTTTCCATCTATAAATGAGATAGAATGTTCAAATTGCATAGATTTTGGTAATTTCTTATTAATGTTTGATTCTAGTAATCCATAGTCATCTAATATAGTTTTGTGTTCTGGATCTGTTATATCAATTTGTTTATCATTATTTGTACTTTCTTTTTCAAGAGTTTTAAATGGTTTCATAGTTTTTTCAAAATCAGTTTTTACTTGCTCGGTTTGCTGCATTTTTTCAAACATATCAGATTGAATACCAGCTTTTATCATTCTATGTTGAAGATGATTTTCTTTCATAATATTTCTTTGTTTTATTAACTCTTCTAATTGTTTAATTTTTTTAAAATTATCAGCTCTAATTTTATCCATTTTTAAAATGTAATATTTGAATTTTGTGGTAACATTGCAATACAGCAAAAACATTTTACTGTACAAATTATTTTTTTATTGCTTTGTTGTCTGACATCTTTTCGTTTAAAGTTTTCTCGTTTTAAGTTTTGTTTAATAAAGTTTTGTTTAATAAAGTTTTGCTTAAATTTTCGCTTAAAGTTTTTAGCTCTTCTAAAAAAATTTTATCATTTTCTTCATTAGAAATTTTACCATCACTAGAAATTTTGCCATCCTGTTTATTCTTATCATCAACTTTTTCGGACTGTAATTGAAAGGTTTGATTTACTTCATTAGCTATTTGATCAAATTTTTCAATCTCATCTAACGTAATAACATTATCATCACATACTCTTTGAAAGTAGTAATGTAATTTGTCATAGACTTCTTTAATATGTAAATGCTTAGTTTTTAATGATTTTCGTTTCTTAGTTATTAAAGATTTATCTAACATTGTAACAAGTGAAGTTGCAAAAACACCCGTACCTGTTAAAGCTGTAGCAACTACTGGAATTACTAAAACACCTAAAGATATAACAATTGTTAAAGCACCTAAACTTATTGTTAAGAATATGCCAATTCCTTGTGTTACATTCTTAGCTTTAGTCCATCTCTTTCTTAATTTTTTATAATGCTCTAATCTTAATAATAATTGAGATTCTTTATCTTTCATATAGCGTACTCTATCTTTGTGTTTTTCTTTGTTCATTTTTTCAATGTTCATTTTTTCAATGTCCATTAAAGTAGAACTACGTTCATATGATAACGAAGGATATATTCTTGCGGTTTCTTCCACTTTTGTTTCATCCATTTTTAAAGAAATATTTTGAATAAATATTTGAATACAATCTTCTGAAATTAACAACTATCCCGCATGTCGCCGTCTATGCGTTCTAAATTTAGAAGAAGAAGAATTTTATTGTCATTTGCTTTTATTGTCACTGGACTCTTATGTGCTTAAACTATTCATGTCTTCACAATGGAAGTACTTTTAATCAATACAGCGAAGAGAAGAAACGCTAAATGAATTTTGAAAACAGACTTTACAAATGGATTTTGAAAACAGATTCTGAAAATAATTTACGTAGGGGTAAATTGAAATGTCAAAACTTTACGCACGCGTAAGTTGAAATGTCAAAAGTTTACCGATGGGTAAATTGAAATGACAAGAGATAGCACGATAATTTTAGGGAAAGCTGTTACATGTTTCTCTCTCTTCAATCTCTGTCTCTCTTCAATTATCAGCCAGTGTACGGGTTCATTGAATAATTTTGAGTTTATGAGTTACAATAATCTTCTAGTTCACACAATTAGTACTTTAAATAATGTTGAGCATACAATAACGAAGAATGACTAAGTAATAATTGCGTCTTCTTAATTTATCATAATGCTCTAATCTTAATAATAATTGAGAACCATTTCACCTGTTTTTAATTGAGATAACGAAGGATATATTCTTGCGGTTTCATCCACTTTTGTTTCTTCCATTTTTAAAGAAATATTTTTAGTCACATGATATATTTTGAAAACCTGAAAGATGGATAAAATTCATGAATTTGAAATTCTTAACTTTTATGATTTTCGGTGTCCTGGAACGGTCATGATTTAAGCGAGAAAATTGTTATTCTCAAATTTTGAGATTCTTAACTTTTATGATTTTCGGTGTCCTGGAACGGTCATGATTTTAAGGGTGAAAATTGTAATTCTCAAATTTTGAGATTTTGAAAAATTTGAAAAATTGGGTATTTTTAAAAACGCTTAAATTTTCGCCCTTCGGCCTTCGGCCACGTGAAATTTGAAGTCTACCTAAATTTTTGAAATTTTTGAAATTTTTGAAATTTTGATTTTTTGAAAAAACCCGCAAAAGTGTGACATCCGGCGCAAGCGAAGCGAAGCAAAGCGAAGCGAAGCGAAGCAAAGCGAAGCGAAGCGAAGCGTCGCGCCGGATGTCACACTATATACTACTGTACTATCTGAGCCATTGGCAGTAATATACAATGCGTCTTTAAGAGAAATGACATTTCCATCTGTGTGGAAAAATGCCCTCATGGTGCCCATTCCTAAATCCACTCCCCCAGACATTGAAAGGCTACGCTACATATCGACGTTTCCTGTTCTATCGAAAATTTTTGAAAGAATTGTCCTAAAACGCTATGAGAATCTGTTCTACTCTCATTTTGGTGTTGAACAACATGGTTTTCGAAAAAAGGCTTCCACTACAACAGCTCTTATTAAGCTACTGGACTCATCTCTTCACACGTTCGATGATCGACATAAATTTGGCTGTGCAATCATCAATTTTGACATGTCAAAAGCTTTTGACCATATAGATCATAGTGTCATGCTACATAAAATGTGGAAACTTCATTTTCCAATTGAATTGATTACTTGGTTTAGATCATATTTTGGCAGTAGACAGGCTTCTGTTCGCATTGAAGGTAAATTGTCTAAATCTGTGCGTTTATCTTGTGGAGTCCCACAAGGTTCTGTGATGGGGCCAATATTATTTTGTATTTACATAAGCGATTTGTGCAGTTTGTATAATGAAAGCACTTTAGTCAAATATGCTGATGACATAAGTATTGTGATCCCTCTGGTGAATGATGATGTGTCGGATATTCGAGATATTGTTGAGAATGAGATTGCGAATGTCAATAGATGGTGTTCTCGAAACATGTTAACCTTGAATACTAACAAATCAAATGTCATGTTTTTAACTCGGCATCCTATCACTTTTGAGGAGCCCCTTTCTGTTAATGTTGTAAGAGAAACTAAATGTCTTGGTGTTCGTCTCAATGACAAATTGACATGGGATAGTCACGTGAACTATTTGCGCATAAAGGCGAGTCGTCGTCTACACATTCTTCGTCGCTTGAAACATCTTGTTCCGATCCCTCAGCTTCATGATATCTACGTTGCTGTAATCCGCAGTGTATTTGACTACGCCTCCCCTGTTTTTGTTGGACTTAACAGGAAAGACCACGATGTGCTACGGAAAATAGAAAAGAGAGCTCACCGCATCATGTACAACGGAGTGAGCAGCTGTGATAGATGTGTCTATGATCTAGAGGAAAGACGTTTAAAGCTATCTGGTAAATTGTTCGCTTCAATTGAAATGGACTCGCAGCACTTGCTTCATGACATGCTGCCAAGAAAGTTTGAATTGTCCCATCGTTATGCCTATCCACTTGTACGCACCGAAAAGTATGCTCGTTCATTTTTTCCTTTCATGATTAAGCACTTTTCTCAATTTTCCTAATATATGAGTGCATTATGTTGATGTGTTGGCCTGCGTCATGTAGTAGGTCTATCGGTGAATTGATACGATTTGGTTCAAGGTCACTTTTTTCTGCTTGTAATTGATTTTCATTCCTTCAAAAATATACGCTTACTTACTTACTTTATATAGGTGACACATTTTATTTTTGAATCCTCTTAAAGATAAGGTTGTGTCTCATGCAGATGGAAACGCTCTAACGTTGCACTTGGCCCAAAATGTACGAATCCTACCATGCATGACCTTCGCCGATATCTCTACTTTCCATTCCAAGTAAATTGTTGGAAAATGTTGAGCTATCCAAAGAAAAGAATAGACTGTCAAATGCGCTTGACGACCATCAATTTGCATCAGGGATGCGGAGTCGGAGTCCCGGAGTCCTATCAAATGATAGGACTCCGGACTCCGGCCTATAACTAGACCCGAAATATAAAACAGGCAAATTATTTATCCTCGTGCATAGGTGTCACTGTCTTGATGTCAACTTTCTCCGTCAAACAAAAGTACAGAGACTCTGCTGCATGCAAAGCTTGTAATACAGGATGGCCGCCATCAACTACGTAAAGAGAAGATGTAGCAACGAAGCTGATTGCAAGGTAGCTTTTAATAAACTTGAAACTAAATTAAGTAAAAATGGATTTTCAATGAAACGAAAACATAAGAAAAGCAGTAAAAGATGCAAGGAAATACGTAAAAACAGTACGTATTTAAAACTCGGATTTGTTAACGATAAAACTGATCGTGATATCCGCAAATTAATTAAAAAATACGAGTTACCGATAAATCTTGTTAGCTCCCTAATAAAACTTTATATAATGCCTTGAAATTCAAACAAAAAGTAGAAAAACACGAAAGTTGCCTTGTTTGTGAGAGTTTGCCTAATAAGATGAAGTGTACAGATCGGTTTTTGGTATACAAATTTACATGCCATCATTGTAAAGATTTATATATTGGTCAAACCTCGCGTCCTTTTAAGCATCGTTATAATGAACACAAGCGTGCTGTAGATAAAGGTAATGTTGATTCGAGTGCTGTGGCAGAACATTGTCTGAAATGTAGATCAAAACGTTTGACTGATTTTGACCTTGAAATTCTTGATAAGTGCAAAGATGCATTGGACACTAGACTGACTGAAGCTCGTTACATTAAACAGTTGATTCCAAAAATCAATCGAAGAAAAGAGTTGACGGTATTTTAAGCATCTCTCAACCGATAGCATTGTATATAAGCAGCCCACATGAGCGGCCAGATCAGTTGGTTTTAGCGAATTACCCCTTGAGGAAGAGCGAACGCTCGAAACGCGTAGGGGTTGTACATATCTTTTAATTAATTATTTTAATCTGGTCAATAAATTTCAATGAGAGACGAAAGCTGTTTTTAGCATCAACTCAAGCTTGTAATAGTTGAGGGAATGAACCGTGATAGTGAAAAAAGGATTGTCTTTTCACTATCAGGCATTCTCTTTTCAGGCATTCTCGTAAAGAGAATGCCTTTATTTCTATGTTGAGGCCTAAACTCAACAAGTGTTAATTTTGAATTTATATGTTGTCTAATTTTGCAATAAATTCATTCCCTTTGAAAAGCCTCCCCGATGATGTGAAACCGGTAAGGGAATTAAAAATGGTCTTTTGATTCAGTTTTCTACCTGGTTTTATTTGAAATTATATATATATATATATATATATATATACAGTGTAACCCTCCTATTGCGGACATTCTATACAGCGGACACCTCCGTATTACGGACAGTTAAGCTCAGTCCCGAATAATGTTCGTATCATCACCGGTAACTCCAAATTGCGGACACCTCTAAAATGCGGACACTAAGGCGCAGTCCCGACGGTGTCCGTAATATGGAGGTTCTACTGTATGTACTTGCCACCCGGAGTCCTATATCAAATTGATAGGACTCCGCATCCCTGATTTGCATACCGATCACATGGACTTACATCTGTATTTGTACATTCCTGTCATTTTCTCATTTTCATTTACTTGAGATATGTACATCTCTACTCTATGGATCCACGACGTCGGCACTGGTTGCATTACATGATAAGATAGCTCAATTTCTTGAATTCTATGACTGCATTGCTGCTTTTGTTACCATCACTGATCCATCGAAGGCCTTCGACAAGCTACTGCATGAACATTTGATTCAGCATCTAAAGGGAAGGACATTCGATACGTTTTTGAATCGGTTGAGAGACTATTTTTATCACAACGAACTTTCGGATTTAGATATGGTGACAATTACAGCTGCACAATGAGCATCTTGTCCGGAGTGCCTCAGAGCTCTATTCTCGGCCCTTACCTCTTCGCATCGCATATGACGTCTGTTGCATGAAACATGCTGACGACATTACAGTTATTCAACTCCTGCGATAACTGCGATCATTTGACTAATAGTGAGCTACCACACATCAAATGAAAGCTACAAAAAGTGGGTTATTGCTTACTGAGAAAAAGAGCGCTTATTATGAAAAGGCATTGCAACATCGACACCTATATTTTTACTTGTACCAAATCGCCTTACAATAACTGGGTTGTTGAGTCAACCAATAGCAATGACGGCACGTCGATCTGATTCGCTCTTTCCATTTTTTTGGCAAGTTGCTTAACTTTGATTAGCTTGTGTACATGTAGAGGCTTATTTCTCAATTTACTCGTTCACTATTTTTCGCATTCTGTAAAGTTTTATCATGCTTTCGATTTTCATTGTCACGAATATATGCGCCTCTTTCCAACTTACTTACATAATTCTTGTGGTTAATTTAATGGATGAATAATAGCCATGTACAATGAGAGCGGAATAAGTTGATACCTTAGATAATTCTTTTCAGGAAGTTGGCAAACACATAATCTTTTAACTGATTGTTATTTAGAGCAAGTTACGTATGAAGAGCATGTGGTATTACTATATCCGCATTATTTTATTGAAGCCTACCGTTTTAAATTATTTGAATTGAGTGAATTGCGATGTTGTTGACAACGCACAAGGTTGATGATTCAAAGTACAATTTTTTGATGAATGTTGAAATGAAATCAACACAAAATTGATTCAATAGTATAGCCATCAGAGCTCATCTATCAAGCTTGAAATTAGGCTACAAAATTTAATTTGAAGTGAAAGAAGTCATCCTCTAATAAAACATCATTTATCTTCATTCACTATATTGCTGCATTATATTATTATTCACTATAAGGGTAAAAGCTTCAAGTCAAAGCACAAACATCATAGTTCTTGGACAGCAAAGTTCCCCTGAACCTTACCACAATGAGTCATGGTTCCAGCTCTACATGCTACATGTGCAGCAGACAATTGAATTGAAAAAGTCACAAACTTTCGACATTTCAATCGAAGAATAGAAGCTTCAAAGACATTTCAGGTTTAGGTTCAATGTCGTAGCCCGTTCACCGGGCCGTGGGCGTCCCTCGAAGATCGTCAATTCAAGCCTTTCTCCGTCTTCCTCTCTTCACTCGGCCTTCCACTTCGCCTTCGATCGTCGCCAGCACCAGGCTGTCGGGTCTCCGCTTCCAATGCATGTACTTTGCGCATTTCCTCCGCTTGATAGTTTCCAACAGTCCATTGTTTTCTGCCACTTCCACTTTGTCTCGCGTCCATTCGTCTGTTTTCCGCTGACACCAGCTGATCCCTAGGAGTCTCCGCCGGGCCCACATCTGGAACGCATTGATTCTCCTTTCGTCTACTTTTCTCAATGTCCAACTCTCTGTTCACTGGCAATGCTTCTTCAGCAGCTATGCCTCGCTCTCCAACTGGATCCGACTGCTTGCCAGTAAAGCTGTGCCATCAGCGTATCGGAGGTTCCACAGCGCACATCCTTCAACGATTATACCTGCGCGTTCAGTCAGTTCGGCTTCAACTCTTCTCCTTGTGACGTGCCTCAAATTTATGCCGGAGAAATTATGTCGCAGTTGGACTCACTTATAGAAGGCTGGCCAGAGTGGTTTACGCAAGACGGAACGCCTGTACTGTGGACTATATGCCCTGACTGTTCGCAGACGGCTGGATATGGACTTTGAACACAGGATCGGTCGAAGGGGGACAGTCGAATGGTCTCCTAGATTCCCCAATCTCAATCCCGTGAACTGCTTCTTCTGGGGATTCCTCAAACACTTGATGTTTTTCGACCTAAACTATATCTGCAACCTCGCATTGGTAATACCTGCATGCAAATCAAGGTCGATTCGCACACTCAAATTATGTGCTCATACCATTGGGCAGTTCTTTTAAACAAATAAAAATAATGTAATTTCCATAATTATGCTTGCTAGTTATGCATTTTTTTCCGCTTAAACTATCTGGGTGACTTTAATAATTAGGCTTCCTTTTGCTGTGCGACTTTATTGCCACCCTAAATTATGGCATTTTGTAGTACATGTACAATGTAGGCTACACGAGTTTCACATGCATACATAAAATAGATAACTACATCATGTAATAAAAACAGAACCTTGTTTATGGTCGGAAGCATATCAAGAACGGAGCTTTTTTCATGTGGCCGAGTTGTTATTTATCATACTTCAATGCTCTTTGTATTGAGTGCTTAGCAAGAATGCAAGCAAAGTGCACCTATCTAAAAGTCCTAGGCTTGACGCGACCAAGGTTTGAACCAAGGTCTCCCGGACGCAAATCGAACAATCTATCACCGCGCCGGTCATACAGGCATACGGCGATGCAAATGAGAAAGATTATTGAAAGATAAAGCAATTTAAAAAGATGTCAGTGTCATGTGGTAGACACTCCCAAAGTTCCCACCCAACAATTCATTTTACCAATGATTTCAAAAAGAAGTTCCCACCCAACATGAGAGAGCGGCTATTTAAAGAATTTATGATATGATGACATGAAATCTAAATTCATTCATTGTACATTAAATAATAGTCATTTCATGCATTGACAAACGGAAGTAACAAACGAAGAACTATCTATTACAGAAGACATGATAGAGTTGAATAAAGTTGGTGAAAGGACATGATGATGTCCTAGAGAGGAAAGTCACCTGGTTCGGATCCTATCTCAACCGATTCAGCTGGTTCGGCTGACATGTGCACAATTGACAACATATCAAAGACGGATGCATGCCCTGACTAAAGAACAGGAGTTGCTCACATTGGAATTTCCGGCAAATGACAGTTATGAAAGCATTAATGATGCTGGCCACATAGCTTCATGAAGCATACAGAATTTCTCCTGAAATCCCTCCACGATAACGCAGAAGGCATGACACGGGTGGGTACACACCGGACCACACGGAGAAAGTCAGATTCGAACGAGGAGTAAGACAAGTCTGCCCTCTGTCGCCGCTCCTTTTTCTCACGTGCGGAGAAGGCACTTCGACAGTCACCCGGCCGCCAGTATTGAACCAAGGAAGCTGCGAATATAGAACAATATACAGTACATCTATTGCATGTGTAATGGTAATAAATCGTCCTAAAGTGTAAATACAAATTTACTGCTGAAAGTCACGATTAGCAATAGCTTGATTCGCGACTTTATGGCCATCCTATAAATAAATTTCAATATATTATTGCAAATTATGAAACATGTTATGTCTCTATCTTCAATGAAAACGCCTCTGCTTACTGCATCGGTGTCGAAAAATGTTGTCTCTAAATTATTCATCTCCTACATTTATTTTCTTTATTTCAAATTTACCACTCTAAGTTGATAATCAAGTAACAGGCTGCATTTCCATTTCAATCCAATTTCCACAAAGCGTAGGTGGAAATATTCATGAGAATGATACACAAACAAAGATTCCATTCGATTTTCCACGATCTGAATTATTAAAACCCTTTAGGGCACAGATCTTCATTTCGCAATTAATTTATATTTTCTTTTGATCAATCGTTGTTTCAGAGTCCCATTAAGACATAGTGTTTTATGTTTGAGACGAAAATTAGAGGAACATGTTTTTTGAAGGTGGTACATCTTATACCATTATACCCTCGAGGAAATTTTACTCAAATTTTTTGAAAAAAATGTCTAATTTCGTCAATGACTGCGTAAATTCAGATAGTGGATGATTGATTTTCATGAATCAGCCTATACGACATAAAATCCTAAAGTAATAAGGCTATACAAAATAAAAACCTTACCACATAGGGCTTCTATGCAATTTATGTATTTAGAGTATGGCCTATATGTATTAGGCCTACAACCATTTTTGTGAATTCAGAATCAAATAATATGCAATAAATTTTGAAATGTCGCTGTTGATGGCAATGGGAGAATGAGGTCATTTGGAGATTCAGACAAAAAGCAGTATCACAACTCGTGCAGAAAATATTGCTTCGACATTCATTATTCTTTGGAAAACACACCACAACATATTGTGACGGGGTACCCACATGTTGAGGAAAGTAAACCAATGTTTTTAGTTTCCTTTTTCTTTATTTTGTAGTTTGCAGACCTACTGTATTGTAACCCACGTGTAATCCAATTAGTTCCGCTGTTCCCGAATGATTTTCATAATTTCCATTTCAATAGAATGAGAGATTCCTTTCTGTCTTGCTTATAGTTCAGATTGTGGAATCAGAATATCAGGAATAATTCAATCCAGTCCAGAACCTTTCAGAAATTTCTCGTATGCCTATAGGCATACATGTCGGATCGAACTACATCAATTGATAGCATATAAGCAAATGAAGAATTATGCGGAAGTTGAGTTTTGGAATTCTAAGAATTAGAAAAATCCGCTTTCACATCACATTTAGCAGGCCCATACTTTCAATTGGAGAGGCCTCGGTGATTGATTTATCTAATCACGCATCTATGTCTGCATCGATGAAGTCTCTGTCATCGTCATCGACATGCACTGACCTACATTTATCAAAATACCTGTGGAAACGTCCATGATATCGAAGTCTGAGTGACTGTGTGATTGCGATTCTGGCCATCATTTGGTATAAGTTTTAGAAGTATGGGGCATAAGTCCGACAGAAAACCTATTCCGAATGAAAGTAAAAAAACATCAATATCTTATCTCCCACGGTCGGCTTGAAATCGATTATCACCTAAGAAATTCTCCTGTACAACTGCTGGCAGTTTCTGGACATACTTAGTCCATGTAGTCGAGAAATGTCAATTTTGAAAAAATTCATCGAGCTATTTTCGAGAAAATTCAAATTTTAGATTTTTTTAGTAGTATGAAAAAGAGCATTTCTAAATTTTTTCATCAAAAAGTTTTCCAAAGAAGCTGTTTGCATTTTTTGAACACACCATGTAAGCACAGTTGAGAAATATGAATCTTACAAATTTTCATCGAGCTATTCCCGAGAAAATTCAAATTCTGAATCCTTCACACGAGAAATTCTATTAATTTTTGAATTTCTGGCCAAGAATATTTTCTAAGCATCTTAATTCTCTGGTTGCAGATAATTGTAATGTTCATAACTTAACTTGCTTGATATTTTAAGCTGCTGGTTTGATTATCTTACGATTTTTAAAGCAATCTATAAATGCATTGTATATACATGTATATGGCGAGGTACGGACTCTCAAATTATTGGATTGATTTCTCTGCTGGATAGGTTTCTTTCATGCCTTGTATTGTTGCATACAACAATTCAGTACTGAAACATTATCTTCTTAGCGCGTAAAGATCTAAAGAAAGTTACAACATCCGGTACATTTCTTAGTTCCTTTGTCGCATTAGTTAGGTCTCTTTTACTTTATCAATAAACAATCAAAATAGCAGTCATTTTCTAACTTAATCATTAACGAACGTTATTAATCATCACTATTTCCACGTGCCGCCGTTTTGCGAACTGAAAGGAACCGGTCTGGGGCCGAGGAGTGAACAATCCGTCGAGTCATCATGACCTTTCTGAAACATGGAAAAACTACAAAATCACAGACAACACCCACCCCAATTACGGGAAGAAACTATATTTTCGGCAATTATTCCCTACAGCAGTCGACATGCATAGCATTTTAATCAATAAAATTCATCATTAAAATGAAGTTTCGTTCTGCAACTACAGATATGGCCAAAAGTTTACGGGCACCTACGATGATGGCATGAAAAACGAAGAAATCATGATATCTCGATCGAAATGTATTCAAATCAAGTTATAATGAAACGAAAGGCGTATATCCAAGTAATTAACATGTAGAGACTAACATGGATCGATATTTCGTTGGAAATCCCTTTGATTTCATCACTGCTTGAATTCTCCTGGGGATGGATTTATATAGATTTTGGATAGTTTCTGGGGTGATTTGATGGTGCCACACTTGAATGATGGCATTTATTAGTTCACAGCGATTGGTAGGTTTCTTTTCTTGAACGAATGCGCCTACACGCGACCACAAATTTTCGATAATGTTCAGGTCAGGTGACTGTCTGGGCCACCAAGCCAATGAAGGAATTCCGAGATTAATCTTGTGTGTGGTAACTGCTTTGGATCGATGACATGGAGCTCCATCATCCTGGAATTGGTAGTCGCCATCTGGATACCATTCAGCAACAGAAGGAAGGAGACGCTCCTCTAACACTTTCTTGTACAAATTGGAATTAAATCGGTCCCCTTTTTCCAAAATAAACAATCGTCCAACACCATTATAAGAGATGCATGACCATAGCATCACAGTAAAGGGAAATTTCACAGTCGGTCTCAGACATTCAGGCTTGTAGCGCTCGCCAATTCGTCGACGCACCTGACCTCTAACATTGAAAGCCTGAAAGCTAGACTCGTCTGAGAAAATCACCTTCTTCCACTGGTCTTCAGTGAGATGTTTGAACTCATTGCACCATTTCAAGCGACGTTGGCGTTGTATGTAATTTAAAAAAGGCTTTTTTGCTGGTCTACATGACTTAAGCCCTGCAGACAGAAGTCGTCGACGGATAGTTCTTTCACTGACCACGCACCCAGTTGATTGCTTCAATTCATTAGCCAGTTGTTTTGATGAAGAATATCGGCTATTGATACATTTCCGAACCAAAATACGGTCTTCCCTGGGTGAAGTAATACGCGGACGACCAGACCGCTTTTTGACTTCCAAAGTCGATTCCAATTTAAACTTCTTGATTATGCTGGCAACTGGAGATTTGCCACCGTAGCCCTCTGAGATATTTCACGAGTCGAAAGCCCTTCATTGTGCAACGCTATAATCACAGCACGATTAGACGGCGATATTTGCTTCGCTTTGCCCATGTTATAATGCTACAATGTGAAGCGCCACACCAATATGAAGTGAATGCTATGATTCAGTTTGAAATTGAATTTTTGAAATCATAGATATCTGACAGCCGATTGATTCATGTTATTCAGATTGCCAAGATAGCAAATCAATTACCTGACACGAAAGCACTTTTTCAACGGCCATAGAGGAAGATATTACCAGAAACGAACGTAACTGTTGAAAATCAGAAGGTGCCCGTAAGCTATTGGCCATATCTGTATAAAAAGTGGATTTACCATTCATTTCTGTTTGAAAAGTTACTATTTGGTATGGGATAATTCAAATTCTATCATAATAAGAAATATCCATCTAATAAACTAGACTCCGTGCCTAGACAATAGAACTAATAAGAAATTTAAAATTTGAATTTTCTCGAGGAGAGTTTGATAAAAATAATTAAGAAAGTTCGACATTCTTCAACTGCACTTACATGCAGCAGAGTACAATCAAGGATGTAAACAGGTTTTCCAAAGATATTTTTATCAAAGTAAAAATAATGAATATTTATACTACTCAACAGCTCAAAATTTGAATTTTCTCCGGAATAGCTCGATGAAAATTTGTAAGATTCATATTTCTCAACTGTGCTTACATGGTATGTTCAAAAAATGCAAACAGCTTCTTTGGAAAACTTTTTGATGAAAAAATTTAGAAATGCTCTTTTTCATACTACTTAAAAAATCTAAAATTTGAATTTTCTCGAAAATAGCTTGATGAATTTTTTCAAAATTGACATTTCTCGACTACATGGACTAAGTATGTCCAGAAACTGCCAGCAGTTGTATAGGAGAATTTTTTGTGAAAAACTTTTATAAATGCTATTTTTCATACTACTCAAAAAATTTAAAATTTAAATTTTCTCGAAAATATCTCGATGAATTTTTTAAAATTGACATTTCTCGACAACATGGACTATGCATGACCAGAAACTGCAACGAGTTTTACTGGAGAATTTCTTAGGTGGTAATCGATTTCAAACCCACCGTGCTCGCACAATCTGCTTACCTGTTGTCTACATTCACTATATGTCCTATTGCTTGCAGAAGCGTTCATTCGTTTCATAATAGTATAATAATTACTCGTTCAATAGAATGTCCCCTGAGGCTTAATGGTATCATGTATTCGCCGGTTTTATGTTGTGCGAGGCCTCCCTCACCATAAAATTTTGACTGCCCTTTTCAATTACACCTGCTTCACGTGCGATTTACTAAAGCTGGATGCTAAACTAAGCGTTATAATTGGCATCAGAGTATGTTGCTATGCTCCTGGTTGCATACTCGGGTAGTGTTGAGTTGCAAAGACTACTTCTATGCATAATTACATGGATATGAATCTATTTGTAGAAATCGTTACTAATAGTTATAGGACAATCGCATCTTTTTTCAGTTAATGTGGGAATTGCTTAACAAAATTCACATTTGGCTCCCACCGCGTAAAGCAACGGTTTTTCAGAGCGATGGATATATTTTCAACCAATATACCCCATCGCATTCATGAAGAAGAAAAGAGCACATAAACTCGCCTGTCACGTGACTTTCTGATGACGGTGTGATTATTCATTCCGACGACGAGATAGGTGGTTTTGTTGTGAGACTGCAAAAAAGGTTGGCTGACTTTACAACCTCAACATGTTTAGCAACATGATAACGAGGATCAATAATAACATTAAACAGAAACATGGCAGCAATGCTCGGGGGTCGGTAGGACCGGCCATTGTACCACCTACATTATTATCCTATTACAGTATATCGTGTGATGTCTTAGATTTTTCGCAACAAATACATGTATGACTTAATATATTTATACAGGTCATATTCTTCAAAATGTAGTAGCATAAGTGTAATGAGACACTTGTTGTAGTCATTTATCGCCGCTTACCAAAAATGTACTTCATGAACCATGCTGATAATGAAAATGTACTCATTTTTAGCGACTGTGAATATACAGTGACAGAATATACAATCATCATTAAAAATGATGTGCTCATTAAAAATAGCAAACTGCAAAAGTCTGTTTTATCGTCTCAAAAGTTCAATAGATTAACGGAATGCATTGACCTGTTACAGCAGTGTTACGATTGTTTCCATATGCACGTTTTGATGATCGGATCCCGCTGATACGTACACGTAGAAATGCATACACTCAATCAGTACCGCACTACACTCAGCAACAATCAAATCGGACCACCAAACTATTTCTTACGAAATCATGCTCCTCCATGCAATTGCTGAATGGGGTTGTCATCACTCAAGCTTCGTTGAAACTGAAAGTATAGCATCAAACAGTATCATCTTTATGCATCCTGAATGCTGGATTAGACTATGTATGTGTCTGTCATATTCTTCGTAAAATAAATTACTTGGTAATCATTTTTGCTTCGTTGGAGCAGACTATCTTGGATCTATCCACGGACCAGTATTGGTGGTCACATCCCCTAGATTGTGCCAATATTTGTGCCATCATGGTACCATCATAACACCAATTTTGGCTCAATTCCGCAAGATTGAGAATCGATCGTGGCATTTCCATACTTTTCAACAAGCTCAAGGTTAGATAGTGTCTTTCATCAAAAGACACAAGTCATCCCTCTTAGTAATTACAAAAAAGAATGTAAAAAATCAGTCTCCTATTCTATCCTTGTGCTGTCCAAACACAGCACGATAGTCTAAACAAGACATTTAATGCTAGTAGAATCAGAATCTGTTTCGAGCTGTGAAAATTGATCAGTTGTTAAGCCAACGTGTCCTCGAGCAAAATGTTTCAAACTGATTTTTGATAAATCTGTTCCCGGTAAAGCTTCAAAACAAAATATGAATAATGTGAACGTTCTCAGCGAAATCTGAAACTCATGCTTCTGTCAAAGTTAAGCCGGTCAAAATAATCTGTTGCTACTTCCAATTTGAAAGAAGGTCGATTTAGGCCTATCTCCACGTACTGTCAAAGGCTACTGATTTGTCACGAACTGTCTAGGAGTCTGAGATATGTCTCCTGTATAGTTAACTTTTGTTGACTTGCCTGTCTTGACTTTTAGGTTATGCTTTAATTTCTTTGCCGCTCCTACCGCAATTTACCATCTTCCAACCATGAAGTTGTTCATGAAATGCATTTTTAAAAGCCTGTTAGCGTTTGAGGAACTGCAGAAGCGGACTAAGAAAATCAGGAGCGGCTGTGGATTAGCGATAGTGGAACGCACACAACTGTAAGCGGAATCGTGAATTACGTACCAACGAAATGCTAGATGGTGCGCGCATTTGCTAATAAGCTTGCAGGTTCAAATAAAGTCTCCAATTAAGATTTTTAGAATTAGATTCTGAATAATTTGTATATTTCATCAACTCGGTCATAAAATGTCTTTCACAATGCGCGACCCTCCGAATTCAATATAAATTTCATGAAATTCTGTGCATAGTTAGGTTTTCCTGTTATGCGCAACAGATAATTGACTAAGTAGACGAGATGAATGTGAATGTTTCCAAGTTATAGAATTGCAATTCAAGGTTCAGTAGAAAAACTAATAAATAGGCTTTCAGCTATTTGAATATTAGCCGAAGAGATCTTAGCTCTTTCAACTTTACGCATTCATATAATATTACTAGTATCTAAATAGATAGATTCTGTTCTCCAAGCTATTAAACTACCGACTAATATTGCTTTGTGCCATCATCCATAGAACGGTGGATATATCTTTAAGATGCTGTTTAAGACTAGTCTGGATGTAAATAATGGAAAAATAAGAGATATGAATCTTTAAAGACGCTGCTTGCATAAATCTTAATATCCTGTTTACAAGTGGAGCATGATGTTATATAACATCTAATTTTGCAATCTAATCACCGGTATCATTATATGCTTAGGCCTACTACTTGATGAGAATCTTCGCTTCTATAGCAACAAGATAAATCGAACAGGAAGCGTAGCCTATACGACGCCATTCTGTGGCAGGTTCTCCATTTCCTCTTTACTCAACCCTTTAAAATTCTACTCGATAAACATCAATGAGGATTTTTCAGCAGATCCTCTAATTGCAGACTCGTCGCTCAGCCCTATACATCTTACATTCAGTGTGCATTGGCAAAATCTTTACAGAATCCGAAAACGAAGTCATTTTTAGTCCATATACCCGTATATTATGTTCTTGGAGCTGCTGTATGTCCAAATATTATTTTTGCAACCAATATGCTAATTATTCATCGTTCCTCATCATTTAACCCTCAACCGTACAAACGTAGACAAAATGTACACATTAAATTTTCAAACTTCATTTCTGTTTGATGCAATTAAATTTGAATCTTTGTTTTACATGCCAGCCTTAGGATTTGGCAAGGCTTCCCAATCTGTAGTTTTCATTGATACTGAGTGTTTTAATAAGCCACAAAAGCTAGATAATCCTTTCCTGTACAAACGTGTACAAATTGTCTCCATCTAGAATTGACGCATTCATCGTTTGAAAAAGGATAATATCGTCAATTAGAAATGCGGGCATTATAGATATCTGTGTTCAGCACCTCTCCGCAACTCGATCCCGCACTTGATGATCTGTCTTACAACGTCTGATTGGATAGCATGAATGAGTGCTTCATTTCTTTAGTCATTCTTCATTCTGTTCGCGAGCGAACAAAACACAGACGCGATGCATCGAGGGCGCCGTGCGACTTTCATTGAGGCTGGCCCAAATTTAAGTTGGGATTAAACGACGATGATTTGACGTATACATCAGATGACGATATGCCGGTTGATACCCCTACGTACGGTGGTCAAGTACTCGCTCCACGATCGAGTGACAATGACCACAACGTATAGACGACGAGGGAGATCTAGAGGCATTTGAAGAAATATCCAGCAAAGATGATATCACAGATGATGATAATTCGGCTATAGAACCAGAAGCTGGAGGTGTGACCTATTCTCATCAGCCACTTCCTCCACACGTAATAAGAAGCATTTTTGAGTAAGCGGCCGCGAGGGCGCGAACCTT
This sequence comes from Prostheceraeus crozeri, assembly GCA_907163375.1. Taxonomy (NCBI): domain Eukaryota; kingdom Metazoa; phylum Platyhelminthes; order Polycladida; family Euryleptidae; genus Prostheceraeus; species Prostheceraeus crozeri. The sequence goes on from CAJQUW010016257.1 coordinate 99,045, forward strand.
TCAGACGAATGAAAATGATGCGTTTCTCTTGTTGCACGACGAAGACATAATAAGGCATGTTCTACATTGCACTAACAGAAAAGCTTCTGACATCCGACTTGAATTTACAGAGAGAAAGTCGAAACCCGATCCGTCACACATGTCAGATTTTGATTTCTCTGAATTTTTGGTATGATTACGGTGTCATCCTTGATAATACGAGCTGGTGTTGACAGGGATAATATGACTTAATTGCAAGATATCTGGTCCTCAAATGATAGCTAAGAAGACCCTTCTGCAGGTGAGTAATCGGCTACCAACGTTTCAAGTTCTTCTTTTGCGTTATTCAATTTGACAACTTCCGTGATCGTGAAATGCGAAAGAGTGATGAGAAGATACATTATATGAGCAACATATTTTTTATTGGATTAATTTAAACACAACAATCATGATCAAATAAGTAAAGTGTATTAAGGCAAGGGACTTCCTATGTTGCATTAAAATTTAATATGCACTTACCTAAAAGAAATTTATTGATAAAATAAAACATAACAATGCTGTGTACAAATTGTACACGTTTGTACTTCTGCATAAGTAAAATTATGTGTACCGTTGAGGGTTAATGTGATGGCGCCAATTTTTTTACCTTATCAACAATCCAAGGTCAAGTTATTTTTAAATCAACGTTGTTTTTGCAGGACCCACAAGAAATGTTTCATTTTTAATTAAATCTGTTTGCTTGTAAACAGAATAGACGCATGTGTTTGTAAAATATAGTATCATGCAATGTTATAATTTTTGCCACTGCAAGCAATTTATAACACTATATCGTATCATTAATTCAAAAAAGTAAATTGATATAAAAGAAATGAAAACCAGGAGATGTCGGTGTTACCGGTTTCGGTGTATTTTATGAACATATAACACCTCGTCAGACAACGTTACATGAAACAAATGAACCGCAGCTATCTTTGATCCCTATTGAGAGGAGGTTTGAATTTAGAAATAAAATATCTTTCTTTGATGTCCCTCTCGGATCTGGTTGCATTATTTGGAAGCTGATAGAAAGGCGCAGCTTAGCCATGTGCTTGCTGACATGGAGGATAGCTAAGCTAGGATTATTGATATGTTGGCGATGGACGGTAAGTCTATTACGTATGAATCTCCAGTTTGGCAGTATCATTAATATAGTAATTTGAGCTGCTTAATTGAATGAGAGTGGGATAAATGGAGCTCTGACATTTAAACTTCTTGCAATGACAATCTACAACGGACTCTATCTAAAACTTGAAAACTTATCAAAGAAAAGGAAGTGGTGCAAAATGAAATAACCTGTTCATCATCAGGAATTATTTTTTATTGATTCAATGAGTACAAATTTATAGCAGTCTTTTATTTAGTGCATCAAGTAGAACCATAAAAATCAGAAGACAAAAATTAAGAAACATTACAGTAAGTTGCGACCATCGATTAGAATGTAGTTGCCATTGCAATATTGACAATTTTTCAATCACTGACATGCACATCCAGTGATTGCATATTGAATATCTTAGACGTAATCCACGTCGCTCGTCAGGAGCCGTTCTTGATTACTCTAATCTTTAAAAATGATGCTCTTTATTCGTTGAAAATTACATGTATGTGCGGTTTATTTGCTTGTTTTACTTCAATTTGTACGCCTAATTGCGTTTGTTGGTGTTCTTGCGCTATTTACTAAAGAGCATATTTTTAAAAAAGCATTTTCAGAATCTTTCTTAAAAGACAGATGAGCACAAATTCGACGATGTCATTTACACTCACCCGCCGAGTTCCCAAAATCACGAGGCCCCCGCGTTTGGTCAACATAACCTCCTTGAGAAACAGCGATGAAAATTTCCAACGCAAATCAATTTTTCAGTCGTATGGTCGATTTTGTGGATGAGATGACGATGTAATTCTCGTATACGATACACCCATAATTCTCATTTTTGCATGCGCCGATATTTCAAACACCGATCTACCCAGTTGAAAAACTGGGCCGTGCTCTTTGTAATCAGCCTCCCGGTTCCAACTCACTGCTATATAACTCTGATTATGAAACTTGTGAAGAAATAATTCAAAGTATTTTTCAGCAGAAGTCTCCCTCTAAATATATGATGGAAAATATAATCCCAAGAAAGCACTTTTCATTATTAATTGAATGGCAGCGGAAAAGTTTCGGTTTTAATTTAGGAGAATTAGCATGCAAGTTATTTGCAATTATAACAGCTTTTTATTAAAAACAATTTAAATCAGTCTAGTAACAATTATTGGTAAGAAAAATGCATGCAAGCATCTCTTACTTATAGCCTGCTTATTACGGATGTCATACTACATTAAGATTCATCTTATTGATTCATTCATTACTTATGCATGATGTGAATAGTTGGATAAGAGCTCTCTCCTTGGAGTGCAACAGAATGAATTTGCATACATCTGCTCTTTATTGGGAACTTAGCTTATTCCTTTATCTTCCGACTTAGCATGTTTCGGCATGCTTAATTGATTATTTTCATTCCCTAGATACACAGTTGCCATTTTCAGGCAAAGAAATACATCTCCCAATGCGCATGAACATTAATTTCCGCCTGTGATCTTCTCCCCTGTGCTCTAATCTCCTAATCCTCATACTGCCTAATATCCGACTTTTACACGTAAGATACATAGATTTCATCCTCAATTTTATAGCAAAAAGACCGAATTCTGAACAGTATTTTATAAGCTGATTATTTTACACCATTACCCCACATGATACACCGTGAACAATAAATTGTAATCAAATATGAGAAGCAAATCACTTCTTTCTTGCTTTCATACTGCGATGTTTTCTACTGAATCTTGAGACTCTCAAAGACATTTTTAAAAATATGTTGCAAGCACACAACTAAAAAACGAGTGGAATTCACATAACAGAAATGACATGTTAATCTATGATGATAACCGATCAATCAATCCCCAAAAGTAGTACTCCACAAAAATAGACAAATGTTGAAAAAATTTGCATCTAACAATGTGTGTGTATGTGATATGATGATTGCTTCTTGGCAGGTTTAGAAGCTCATAAAAATAAATTAAAAAGCATCTGTAGTGAATTCCTGGCCACTATGGTCAATGTGGACTTTACATAGTAAAAGCAGCATAATCTATACCGGTAATTGTCCATTAATCTTTCCATTCACAAAGATGGAATTTTTACTAGACTATCTTGATAGGATATTTCTTTATGTCTATGACTATTAGCGATTTTCAGCATCACCGAATGAGCTGCCTCTTGCTTACGTGTCACTCATTTGCAAGATATTTAGAAATAATAAAAAATGCTGAATCATGAGCTCCAATATTTCATTATCAATTCACTCTTAACCTAGATGCTGAAATCAAATATACATGTACATGCGTCTAATGAAACGAATGAATTACATGATTGAAGCAGCTATTTGATATAAAGGCAATATGTGCACTATAACAGGTATCAACTTGGTAATGAGAATAGCTGTACATAAAACTCGAAAACAATTCAAAACGTGTGAAGATTTTTTTCATTCGATCGACATTCTTCAGGATGCAGCAATCTTCCAAAAATGTAGCTCCAAAAAGCCGACAACAAATTCCAAATGCGCATTTTGACATTAGCTTCGCCCACTTGGGACCACGGAGAACATGATGCAGGAATCCTTTTGATACAGCAGTTAGTTGTCGACTGCTCAACAATGCCAGCACAAGCAGATGCGGCAGGTGTCTTCAGATTTTGTTGCAGAAAGTTTGCAGTTTCATAAAGTGAAATTTAGAAGCTCAACATTCCATCGTCATGTAACAAATTTCTTAAAGAATTCCTGCAAGAATCTTTTCGCGCATTCTAATCGTCTTTGGTTGATGTACATCTGTCTGAAATGTCTCAGCCGTTATCATGTCGACCTAGAATGATGAAAATCTTCAACTTCGTCAGCTATTCTCAAGTGAAGAATCTTCACATAGCACATAAATTCAAACAACAGAACGAAATCAAAATCTGACAGAAAAGTTATCAAATAGCAAAATATGCTTGCCGGTTGTACAAAAACGTCGACATAGATATATGAATGAGGTGTTTGATACTCGAGAGAAATCGCCAGCAAAATATGTTACAATCTCAATTACTGTAGAAAACAAGGATGCATCAATATAATATGTTTCCACATATTCACAAATGTAATGAGAAGCAAATTTGCGGAATTTTCTGAACATCTTTAAAGTCAGTACGAGTGGGTCATTGATGGAGTGACAAGTTAGATCTCCTTTTCACAATCTTCGCGGTCAAATACGGCTCAGATACATTAGATTATGAAGTTAAGTCTTCGAGATCTGTCCTGTCTAGACATTTGAAAAAGATGATGGCATCAGAATTCTGCCTTTCGGTTTTTGATATAATTTCAAGCTATTCAATCACCTAACTCAAGTCAGTAAGGACTTGTGAGGTGATATAATTTGCTATCTAAACCTTAGCGCCTTATAGCTGCTGATTTTTTATTTGCTTTACATTAACATATTGTACATACATGTCGTGAACAGCATAATAATTTAGCGTATAAGCATAACATAAGTGTATAAGACATTTTTATGGAAAGCACAAGTCATTTCATAGAAATGACTAACATTTCTATCTGGAAGGGAAATGACACGAAGAGTTTACAAAAGTTTTCAAAGAAGCTGAATTAGTGATTCCAATATACTTAGAGCCAAAGACTCGTTTAGTCAAGAATATCTGTGCTGCAATTAACCCAAAAGTCAATCGTGATAACTTAAATAATTACAAACCATCGAAGAATTTAAATGAAAAACATAGAGCAAGACCATACATGATATCTATGATATTCATTTAACTTTCATCTATAACATAATTTGTAAAGGATCAAGTAAATGAAATTTAATTAGAAATATACCATTATTCTTTATTCTCATTATAACATGCACATATACTAAGCTACGTTGCAAATGAATCCTCGATATAGACGCTGTGACGGGAAAGATGTATTTTTATCCTCCGATTTGTACTTAGGTTTGTTCAGAGAATGTATCAATCATAAAACTTCTGTAAAATTTGAAAGATGAAATGGTTTTACACTTGAGATTATAAAGAGCTTAGAAAATTCGCCAAATTCCACCAGATGGACTCAATTGTTGGGTGAAAGCATTTAAACGTTTGAGCGGTATGAATTCAACGCATATTTTAACATCACCACTAACTTCAACGCCGAAAGTGAAACAGCGAAGACGATGAGCAAGAACACTAGAACCAAAACAAAATGTCTACAGACACACAAATCTGTGGTGGACAAAGACTACAAAACGTTTAGACCACCTGTTCATCAAATCCTTTCCTTTGACTATTTGCATTTTCCAGTGCTGAGTTCAGTTTCTCTAACAATAAAGCATCGTAACTGCTTTGTAGATGATCCAGATGACGGTTGGCTTGACCTTTGGCAGACGCTAGCATTCTCAACAACAATTGTTTGCGATAGTCTTGTATTTCTCTAGTCCAACACTCTTCCTGTTTCACATTTGCTGCTAACGTTCCACGAGTCACTTGAAGTCTATCCTCAAGCAGAACACGATCTTTCTTGAGCTGTTCTATTCGCTCACGAAGACTGCTCCGAATTCTCGAGACTTGCCGACGACTGTATTCACACACTTCCGCGTCCGCCATTGCATCTTCGTCATTCGCACGTGACGGTCGCATGGGTGACGGTCGGTAAGGAAGTGGCGCGGGTGATTTACATCCACGAACTTCCCACAACTCACTGTTGTCTGACTGAGGAAGCTGGAAGACCGGACTGGGGGCTAAGATTGGTCGAAATGCTGCACTTTGATTTTCTTGTGCTTGTTCAAGCCGAGAACGGCCTCGGGGAAATAAAAGTAACGGTTTATTATTCTCTGCGGTAATAGTATCGCTGACGTCATCAGTCGGAACGTTCTCATCAACTGGAGATTGCTTTGGAATTTTGACTCTTCGCTTTCGCCTTTTTCTCCTATGCCTTCGTCTTCTTGCAACCGCAGTTTCGTCTTCGCTCGATGAGGTGGAAGAATCGATTGGGGGAATTCGAGGTCTCGGTGTCTCTGATCCCGGTGTTTGAGCGCACTCTTGAGCGGATGCTGAAGGAGAGACTTCAAAGATTCCGCTGTCTGTGACGGAAGTGGCTGGAGGATCACCACCAACTCTTGGACGCTTGGTCAACACCCATGGATTGGTTCGAATTCGGGAACGCTTTTTCGTTAATGGTAAGACAACGCTGTGGCAGTTTGGACAGAAGCCAAGGACCTGTTCCGGCTCAGGACAGGAGCGGATGCTGCATGGAGTGAGCGGAGATTCATCTTCATCTACTGTGACTGCAAGACGTTCATCGTCCGCCTTCTCAATGTGACCCATCAGAGGTGATAACCGCTCGGGACGATTCGGGGCCGAGTCAGAAAGAAATTCGGCACTGCAGGAGTCAGGATAGCTGGCAGCTTGTGTCTGTGACAGTTTAGTCCCCACATAGTCCGGCAAACTTGGACTTGGTGGAACGGCGGTGCAAACAGCGAATGACCGGAGTGGAGAAGCAGATGGCGAGGAAATGGGAGGCGTTGGAGAAGATGCAGATGACCTTCCGGCACAAAACTCAATCCTCTTCTTCCCAAAGATGGACCACCTCATGTCGCTTCACTAATGGATTTGCGGTCTGAAATCAGAAGATATTTTTAATTTCGTCATATACCGAGTATAACATCAGTTTACGTTCACATCTCTTTAATTTCGAAGTGCGCTTTCGATTTTTATGCAGCCTCTTTTTAAATGCTCTCATAAAAATGCAAAGACTGCAATATTATGCTGGAAATCTAGTGAATGAATGACGATGATATTGCAGTTTTTTTGCACTTTTATCGGTACTTTCAATAAGTGGCTCTTAAGATCTTGCATGGACAATCTATGTAATGAGCGTGTTGAGATACCATTGCAGCTCCTCGATTTAGTGTAATAACCCAAGATCATCAGGGACATAATATATTATCTGCACATGTATATAAATCATAGATGTCCCTGATGTTATGCAGGAAATACAGTGCTGGCGATACAGTGCTTCCTCCGGATCTTTACCCCTTTGTATTACGGTTCATACTACAGCGTATTGAACAAAGTTATTCGACATGAATTAGATGCACCCGACGAACAAGTTGCGCATTCATTACACGTGCTTCCACCTACACTTGAACCCACTGTCTATGCTGCTTAATATGCTCGAAACTTCGCGTCTCCCGCATGATAGTGTGTTCATATTGAAAATCGACGCATTTCCAAGTAAGTTACCTTACAAAATACTTGCGAAATCATAAAATTGAAAGGAGGAAGCTAGCAAAATAGGAAAAGTTTGCAGAAAAGTTAAAAGTACGCTGCTTTAATTCAATTAAGACCACCACAGCAGAAATGAGACAATATAAGAATCTGACTCTGCCCCTATATGGGTAGTGCGAAGTAGGATCAGTCAATGTGAGTAGATGATTATCAAATAGACAGGCGTCTTGATGACTAAGAACAAAGTGTAGACTGAAAGCGGTGATTTAGAAACGACTGTCTTGGTTTTCTTAAATTAACTCAAATTTTTTGTCATCCCTTTCAAATTCAGACGATTACTCTGCTTCCATTCGCAAACAGAAACAGGTAACTGAAGGAAAATCAAAAGAATTCATAAGTATATTAATTAGCAGCATCTGTCGAAAGAAGATATTCAAATTCCTAAAATGTGGGTCTCATCATTTTGTTTCATTTCACAAGCAAATAATATTGTCTGATATGTTATCATCATCAATAACAACATGGTTGCGAACGTTTCGAATTTCAATGCAATAATGAGAAATCATTGACCTGGAAATGTCTTCCATTTTTCCATCTCAAGGAATATGAATGAATACACGTTCAGATAGTCATGATATTAAAATGAGTTATGAACTTTCAATAATTTTTTTAGACAGTGTTCATGAATTTATTATTCAATCGACAGATATAAATCCATTTAATAAATCTCAAGCAGGGCCTAACCTACCTTAAGAACTGCGGTACCACATGCCAAACGTGTAGGTCACTCCCGGCACATGACGTTTTCTGTGAATGTACATAGAGAATTATGTGCTCATTGTTTCCTTTGAATTATTTTAGCTGCATATGCGTAAGTAGACCTAGCAAGTAGTCGCACAATGTTTAAAGTCTTTCATCAAGGATTTAATGAAACATAAACTAAACACTAGCGACCCCAATGGTTCATATACCTTCTGTTTTCCACGCTTTAAATTATTTTTCGTGGACTCTTATCATAGTTTTTCCCTTATGTGTATTCATTCTGACTGAATGGTGTTTTCAAAAGATTATTGCCGTTCAGAAAAAGTTACAGAAGTTTTAACATAAGCAACATCACTTATGGTGGGAGCGTTGGCGACCCCAACGAATATTCTGAAGATTTTATGTAAATAATGCAAAGTAGAGCTGCTAAACGCATTGGGTTAGCCAATATGTGCTCCTCTGGTGCTGTTGGGTTTTCATTGAACTTTAACATAGCTATGCTTGCACTCTATACCGACAGTGTTTAGCGCTTGAATGTATAGGCTATGCAATGACGAAAATACAATCAAACTTCTCTTGGGCTATAGCTCACAGAAGAATCGATCTAGACAAAACGGAAAAGTAAACAGTGCTCAGATTTATTGTTTTCATAAAACGCGATTCATGTGGAAGCAATCATACAGCTTTCAGGAGAAAAAATGCATGGCTATTTCCACATGCGCCGTTTTTTCTAGACCAAAACAATTGTCACTTATGCAGTGCATTACAAATATATGAAATATCTAGAGACCTGCTTGCATTCGGGAAAATGCATCGAAGTACAGACTACAAAAATGGATAACAAATTTCAGAAGCATTGTTTTGCAAGAAGCAGCACCGCTTTATAATGTTTCTGCTTACAAATCTCCTTTTTGCAAACACTGCATCTACCCTTCCGTTGTTTTAAAAAACTATCTTTCGCAGAAATTGCAAGGTATGCTTTAGACTTCATAAGTTCATTTTTCAAAACTCTCCAATCAACACCTCTACAAGAAAACTTTATAAATGATCACAAAACTCGTATTTTTATGATCATCTTTTACTTGCACATGTAAACACTGTATATCTACATTAAGGCGTTTTTCGCAAAAATATATTATAAAAAAATTCCTCCAGTAGCTTTCTGACGGCATATCAGGATGACATTCTTTCACGAGATCGTTGAGCTCAACGCAATCGATCATGATGCCATTCACCTGCCACCTGTGCTTTCGTTGTTCGGATATGTTCGGATCACCTGGTCAGCTGTATATATAGGTTATCTTTGATTCTCTTAGGCCATGCTGGGATAGAAACTTCGAGTTTTTGCTCACTGCTTCCCTTACCTCGGCATGTCAATCCTATGAAGATTTAAATCCATGTATTTTTTCTTTATGGATTAGTAAACCCATTAGTTCACATTTTCGTGATGGCGGAAACTGAATAATAAAGCTCTCTCGACTGGTAGCAAATGATTGACTGAAAGCAGCATCTTGCTGATTGCAATGAAAAGTCAACAATAAAAGATTGGCCTATATGTTTATTTGGTGTCATCTCTTCCTGAAATACCTATGTTCCTATGGCCTGCTATCCAGGTGTGAGATACAAAAGGTTTTTCACTTCTATGCTATCCTGCATATCTTTTATCAAAAGCTCTAATACCGGTCGCAAACACTATAGAGTGTACACTATAGACGTACAGTTTGAGTAGGCAACTAACTTTTGTAGCATATTGATCTGTATCTTAAGCAAAATGATCAAAATTAATTATTGATGTCGCTTTCATTTACATATTACAATAGGATAGCATGCACAGCTTCCGCTAATGATATATATTTTATTGTATATTTTGTATGTAAACAAAATGACAATATATAACCCAACCACAAGGAAAGTCACATTTTCTGAATAAGTCGCAAAAAAGCTATTCCCTCGCTTTTTATCTTTATAAACCACTCTCAGCCAAACCTTATTAGTCATACTATTCGAAATCATTAGTAATTTGAAAAGAGTTGGGAGAAAGTAGGGTAATGAAGACATCCCACGTATGAATCCTAAAGTAAATTGTTTAACTGCTCACTCAGAATGGATTGACTATGTTATATACAGAGTGTCCCAAAAGAAACCGAACCGCAAGATTAAAAGAAAATTTAAGATCAAAAACGACTATTCCAGTAGCTAGTAATAAAATAACTAATGTTCAAAGTGTCCACTTCAGGTTGAACAGAATAACGATATGTCAAATCATGTCGAAAGCATTGGTTAACTTTATTGATTATTCAGATATCAAGATTTCATTTTTGCTCATGTCGCACTGATTCACTGCGTGTATGTCAGTGACAGCTATTCACTGTCATAAAGTTCGTAACAATTAAGATCGTTGCATCAAAATTACAATGCAGCGAAGAACGGTAGACCTACACAAACGTATTTTCATTATCAAGTGGTATTATTCAACCAGCAGCTACAAAAGGATAGAAGAAAAATGGGCAGAGAACTTTGATACTCCAACACCAAGTAAATCGACTATGTTTAATTTAGTTCGCAAATTTGAAGAAACGGGAAGTGTAGCAGATGCCCCAAGAGAAGGTCGCCCAAGGACAGCTTCTTCACCTGAAAATAATGATCTAGTAGCCACAGCTTACGTCAATTCACCCAAAAAGTCCGTCCGCCGAGCATCCGTAGAATTAGATATATCCCGAAGTTCGCTCCACCGCATCGTGCGTGATATCGGTCTAACACCATACCGACCTCGTCTTCTTCATGCATTAAACGAGGATGATCACGACAAGCGAATGCAATTTTGTGAAAATTTCATTTAATTTTGTGAGGATTCACCAGAATTTCCACACAGCATTCTATGGAGGGACGAAGCATGTTTTAAACTTAACGGACATGTTAACAGACACAACTGTGTTTATTGGGATAATGAAAATCATCACCGTATAATTGAACGAGAAGTCAATCCCCCTGGAGTCACAGTTTGGGGTGCAATCTGCAGTACTGGATTAGTCGGCCCTTTCTTTTTTGAAGGAAATGTTAACATTGACCGTTACCTTAACATGGTGAAGACTCAAATGCTTCCGATTGTGTCCGAGTTCCCCAATTTCCGTGATCTCCACTTCCAGCAAGATGGCGCACCAGCACATTACGCAAAAGATGTTCGAATTTGGTTGGACAAATCATTTCCAGGACGTTGGATTGGACGGCGGGGGGCCATTGAATGGCTGCCAGATCCCCTGACCTTACGCCTCCAGATTTCTATTTATGGGGAGTTCTAAAGAATACTGTTTACATGAGTAAACCAAGAAGAATAAATGAGCTGAAACAAGTCATACAGCACGAATGGACTAACATTTCAACAGAAACTTGTCGGAAAGTATGTCGGAGTGTTGTACAACGATATCGGAAATGTATTAAAGTTCAAGGTGGACACTTTGAACATTTATGAATATATTATTTGCTTCTGGAATAGTCGTTTTGATCTTAACTTTTATTTTCATTATGTGGTTCGGTTTCTTTTGGGACACTCTGTATATTAGACCATACGCATTAACGACTGACTGATTTTAAACAAAGCACCCTGACAAGATTGGTTTGACAGCATGCTACGGATTGGAAGAATGTATCAATCCAGTCAATCATCATAAACTGATTTGATCTACACGTATAATGACAACATGAAATTGCTGCTGCATTTCTTGCCAATGATTGTGTAAGAAAATGTCTAGAGAAGAAAGAAAACATGTTTTGCATTTCTTGACACTTGGAGGGTATAGAGCAGACGGAATTTGATTATCAAACTGACCGAGGTTATTATCTTAAGGATTACAGAAGAATTATTCGTGGCGCGGTTATCATCCACGTCAAACAGATTTACTGAATGAATAGCAAATTAAAGATGCATCTGTGATAGAGTATTATCTGAGGTGATAACTGATTTAGCAATTTCCCGGCATTCGAATCAACTTATTGCATCATATCTTCTACGACAGTTTCGATATCAAAGAAGAAGAAAGCATGAATGATGAATTTGATGTCGATGGAAAAGTGCATCTCAAATTTCCATAACTACTGCAGATGAATAGTTCACTGATGACAGGGTTAAACTCTCCTTATAAGATTATTAAATAGACGTTCATTGTTAGAAAATGGAACCGGGATGATGATGGATGACTGAGATCTGGAAATTGTATCTAAGCCACTCTAATCTCAATTTAAGTTGTAAATGTATAAACATGGTTTGTTTTAATAACATTTTTTGCTATCTTTTCAAAATAATGGCATTCAATGTGAGGTTCACTTATGCAAACTGATATATATTGCCTTTAGTAACATGCTCCCACCTTTTATAAGAGTCCTTTTAGTGTTTCGGCGGAGTTTATAGTCAATAATTGTAGCCTCTTTCAGCAATGATGCTCAGCACAGTAGGCCCTATGCATATTACTGCAAGACACGACTCCTGCATGCTATATTTTGCCAAGTAATATCCAGTTTCTAATATCAATTGAACACTTTTCCTGTCAAAGAGATAGAAATATCTCTCTAAGTCAATGTCATATTTAATTAAAACAGTGCTTTAACTCTATTTTTGAAATCAGGTTTTTTGAACATATTTTAAAACAGTGTTTTGTGTATCGTTTCAAAATATTGCTTTCAAAGGTGGTTTAAAAATCACGATTTTGAACATGAATTGTAGTCCTTGTCAAAATATTGTTTTGAAACATGTTTTTGGAACGTGCTTTCAAGCATGTGTTTCACAACCGTGGTTTTAAGCATGACCTCTGAACACAGTCATGAAGCATGAAATGGACTAACTGATGGGCGTCTTGACGAACCCTTGACGACCCTCTTTGAAAGTGTGTCTCAACATATTATCAATTGATTACACCTTTGATCTCGACAATGCAAACATACACTCATTGACACTTGTTACACTTCATCGAAAACTTCAATGAAAACAACCTTGTATAAGCAAACATTTTAGATTTTGAAGCAAGTAAAACATCGAATAATCAAGGCGAAATGCTTGAACTAGAACATCAAAACATGACTTTTTGTCCAAAAATAAGTATGAGGCATAAGCTTTCTCCGCGTATGATATGTGGTCATTCATATGAATTCCGCAGTGTCCATCTGAATTTATTCATAGTGTGCATCAATACGACCTTGGTTACATCATCGATAACGTGTGTTTGTCATTCGTGCATGTAGAGTCCTGGTACTGTCAGGCTTCCGTAAATCAGCTGTTATCAGTCACTTGCTAAACTACTCCCTACGTTGAATTATTCTTGATTATCGATTTTTGTCACGTGATACTTTCACCGTTGTCAAGATGTCGAATAATACGTCACCAACGCGAGCCAGCAGATCTACTGCACAGATGAAGGAATTCCGATCTATTGTCAAAGACTTGGAGGTCAAGATCATGGAAAAACTGGACATTATTATCAAGCGTGTAGACAGCTTAGAGTCAAAAATTGAATTAATTCAGTCCAACCAAATTGATCTTGAACTTCAGTTAATGGCTGCCAAGGATGTCATAACCCAACAACAAAAATACATGAAAGGCAAGAAATTTTACAACGTAATTTGAATCTTATAGTTTCCAACGTGTCAGAAAAAGACATTAAGTACGAAGGCAATACTCTTGTAAATGACATGAGCAAAATTGAAGCTCTGTGCGGCTCCGTGCATCCACATTATGAGGACACTGATATTCCATCAGTTACACGCCTTGGAAAGGCTAGTCGTGGATCTGATCGACCTCTGAACGTTATTTTCCGTAAATCTAAATGTCGCGATTTCATGTTATTTAATCAAAAGCAGTATATACGGCAAGCCAATCGTTTTCCGGGTTCGTCCAAGATATATTTCAATAAAGACTTGCCTATATTATCAAGGAATGAAGATAAACGATTGCGAGAAGAGGCCCGTAAAAATCGATTGCATGCTAATAATGACGACAAAGTTTTTATAAAAAATGGAAAACTCTACAAAAATCACGATGTCATTGATCAGTTTGACATTGCCAATCAGCTTTTTCGGCTTGACTAATGAAAGTGAAAATAGTATACGTTCTCTTTTTAAAAATTACTTGAAGTTTGTAATACCTAATTATCATGTTTGCGAGCATGACATTTGTTCTTCTTTGATATTGAGTGTTCTTTCTGACTATAAAGCTTTTCCGAAGAACTTGTCAGCTAAATGTATGACAGATAAAGAGAGTTCCGTTAATTCTGATATTTCGGTTATGTATGCAAACGTTCGTTCTTTGCTCAACAAAATGTTTCTTTTTCGTCAATATGTGTATGAATTTAAGCCTAAGATAATATTTTTAACTGAAACTTGGTGTCATCCTGAACTCAGTGACAATTTCCGTAATCTAATCAATTATGTATTTTTTAGATGTGACCGTCAAAATGGCAAAGGTGGTGGTGTGTTGATTTATGTACACAATACCTTAGCGGCATCTTTCGAGAATAGTTATTCTATTGATGATACTGAGATTGTTTGTTGTAGACTCGTAAATGCTGATAACTCGACTACCGGCATAGTTTGTGTTTACCGTCCACCTCATAGCGACATTGATAACTTGTTTGAGTTACTTAGCGATTATATTGTTAATAAAAGTCATAATCATTTTTGTATTGTTGGAGATTTCAATTGCCCAGATGTCAGATGGAATGATGATGATTTTGTTTCTTTGAATTCCCCAATAATTGAATGGTCACTCCTTAATGGTCTGACACAGCATGTTTTGGTTCCTACTCGTCCTGCCTCTAATAACATTTAGATCTTGTATTTACGACGTCTTGTACTATGGTTGATGATGTTTGTGTGCTCGAAAATTTTGGTTCCTCTGATCACGCGATTCTTAATTTTACTATCAATGTGTCATTATTAAAGAAAAATATTTTCCAACCTATTGTACCGGTTTATCATAAAGCTAAATGGAAATCGTTTGTGAAAAATATTGTTGAATATGATTGGTACCAAGACATGTATAACGATAACAGTAACGATGTGAATTCCTTATGGAATTATTTTTCTACGTCTTTGTCATCAATTATGAAAAGTGTTGTTCCATTTAAACCGAAAACTCCTTGGAAGCCTGAGCATTCAAGTCGTGTTAGAAGTGCTATTCGTTATAAGAGGAGATGTTATGCAATTATGAAAAAATTGTCTACCAAATTAAACATACTTCAATATTTTTTCTCTGAAGAGAAACTTAATGAAGCCACAAAGCAATCCATCTTGGACTATGAACGCAAGCTTTCACTTCATAACCGCAAAAATCCGAAAATGTTTTGGAAATATGTCAACCACAAATTAAGACTGAATCAATCTCCGTCATGCTTTACTGATCAAAGTGATAACAACTTATATAGTGATATTCAGATTTCAAATGGTTTTAACAATTACTTTTCATCGTCGTTTGTTGAGAGTGGTAATTTGGATTTGGCCGATACTTCAGTGACTCCATCATTCCCGGACTACATCTATAATATCTATTTCGATTCAGACTCTATCATGAAGGTAATCGCATCTTTACCCAATAGCATGACTACTGATATTGACGGCTTTTCATATTTTTTTATCAAAAAAGGCCTACGGCCTCTTGCGGAGAAGTTGTCCATTTTATTCCACCATATCATCTCGTTTGGCGCGATACCTAATGGATGGTCAACTGTCATTGTTACACCTTTATTTAAGTCTGGTAATAAATGCTCAATCCGCAATTATCGACCAATTACCATGTCGAGTTGTTTGTGTCGGTTAATGGAGCGAATTATACGTCAACAACTACACGATTTCTGGAATAATCTTGGTCTATTTAAGCCGACACAACATGGTTTCTTGTCCAAACGTTCCACTGAAACGGCAAGCCTGACATTTTTTGATTACATAACGAAAAATCTTGATAGAAGCTGTCTAGCTGATGTGATTTTTCTAGATTTCAACAAGGCGTTTGATTGTATACCTCATGAAAGGATTTTATGTAAACTTAAGAATGCTGGCATTGATGGTCATCTTTTTCGTTCTCTTAAGAGTTGGCTTACAACTCGTGTACAGCGTGTTTCTTATAATGGTGTTCTTTCTGATGCAATTACTGTGACGAGCGGTCTTTTACAGGGCTCTGTACTCGGCCCATTACTTTTCTGTCTTTTTGTCAACGATCTCGATGATGAAATTCATAATAGTGCATTAATCAAGTTCGCGGATGATATAAAGCTATACATTGCCTGGCCAAAAACATCTGATCATCTATTATTTACTGATTCATTACAACGTGATCTCTCTGGTCTACTGAATTGGTGTACAGATAATGGACTATCCACAAATGTATCTAAATCTGGAGTTATGCATCTCGGTAAATCAAATCCAAGAGTTGAATACCATATCCTATTTGACAAACTTCCTACTGTCTCAATTTACAAAGATTTGGGCCTTACCTTCTCTAATACCATGGAATTCAGTGCTCATGTGAACATCATTGTTAATAAGGCACGAAGAATGCTCGGACTTATCAATCGCTCGTTTAATCATATAGATTACCGTGTCATTTTGAAGCTTTACTTGACGTACGTGTATGTTCGACCTATCCTTGAGTTTGGTTGTCTTGTATGGAATCCATATCGGAAAAAGTACATTGATGAAATCGAAAGTGTACAGAGAAGAATGTCAAGATCGATTCGATATATGAAAGATTTAGCATACCGTGACAGACTAAACAATCTCGGCCTTTTGTCTCTGAACGCTCGTCGTTTAAGATACCAATTGATATTTCTTTTTAAGATTATTCATGGACATGTTGATGTTAACTTTGATGACTTTTTCACATATTCTGAAAGTAGTCATTTCTTACGTGGTCACACATCCAAGATTCGAACTGAATTGTCATTTCATGATTATCGCACAAAATTTTTTTCGTGTAATGTTATTCCGTATTGAAACTTACTCTCTGAAGAAGAGAAATCTGTGAGTACGTTGACTCAGTTTAAGAAATGTATCACTTGCATGTTTACACGCCATGACATTTGGTAGTACCCTTTTTATTTCTAACATGATAAACATTTGTCGACTGCCCTTTGTGGCTATGTATTTGTTCATCCAAATACAATTATTATTATTATTATTATTATTATTATTATTCTGTAAATAGAATAGTCTAATATGTGATTACTGATACTGATGTGATACTGATTCATACCCTGTACTGTATGTGCATTATGATAACATGATAGGTGGATCATAGACTTTCCGCTAAGCAGGGTGAAGTTAGTAAATGTCTTCACTTAGGAGCAGACGTCAAGAAAATCTATGAACAGGCACATCAGTTAGATTTGACTTTCATCTATCATCAGCTTATCTGCATTTAAAAACCAATAGTCCGATATTAAAACGTCGTATATTGCCTCAATTTGGGAAGTTTTGAAAAGGAATTTTTAATATAATTTTAATGGAATTCTTGAGAATTTTCTAATAAATAAACCTATTATCTCATCAGCAATCTGTAAACTATGATGTTTGAATTAATGGGCAATCCAATAATTAATATAATCGAAAATATCCTGTTTGAATTTCATGAAAATTTAAATCAATTAGATTTCCGAGAGAATTTGGTATTTCATTATACCATCAACACATTATTTGATGAATTCTCAAATCTATAGTAACTGCAGAATTATTTGATACAGCTAAACATGAACTACAATAGAAAAAACTCTTTTTGATTGGGATTACCTTGGATTGCTGAATACGTCGAGTCCAAATTCCGGTCTAGCTGTCTCGGTGAATGAACTGCACGGTCAACCCGTCAAATCCAATTTGTTTATTTCGCCTCATTTGGCCAGCGTCGCGCCCCTAAACCAAGATGATTAGTAAACGGCAAGAGGATAGCCGATTCCACTCTGAAATCTTCTTTCCTCATCACTAATCAAAGATTGGCTGTAGAAGCAGTCAAAGTTCCAAAACAAATATATAATCTGCACTCTTGCTGTTGATTCTCTCTCAAGTACGAAATATATTCTTGAGACGATGGTAATTGTACTCTTTCTCCATAAATTCTCGACTAGTTTAGCTACAGTGAAGCCGTTGAGTACTAACACTGTCCACAAAAGAGTTGGTGACCTAACGGAATATCTATCGGTTAATTACATCCTATTGTGTAATGTCACCACTGAATTATTAATCACCGAAATCCAATGAAGATGAACTGCATCCATAGCGTGTGAAATCTTGAAATCTTGGATGCCTGAATCTTATTTCGAAACATGCTCTGTTGGAAAATCAATGTAGTTTCTAAAGAGATGAAATCCGGCTTTTCTCCATGTTTCGCACTAAGTTGTGACGATTCAAATCGATAAAAATTGTGATAGGTTCATGCCTAAAACAGTGAAATCGAACTAAACTTTTAAATAAATAAAAATCGAAAATCGAGGGTTATGATTCGATCGTTTCAAATCACACTCATCAATCAACAGCATTTCAAATCTCCAATTTTTCAAAGTAGAATTTAAAAAAATTTACTACACCTACTAAAGGTTTCATTCAATCAATTTCATTAATATGACATTGCATTAATTAATGATAAATGATGCCAAGGTCAGTTATTGGTGGACTGACAGATAAATAAAATCACCATTTCCATATGCAACCACTGCAAAAATTGTCGACATGCATGGACATTGGACAATAATGAAAGAGATGGATAAACCAAAGCAATACTGATCACGTGACACTTGTAATTGATAATTTGCACTTAGATCACAATGAAACAGATGAAAGATTGATGAGCGCAAAATACATGCCACGAAATAGGACAAACTATAAAGATCAGAAAATAAAAATATTATTAAAATATCTAAAGCAAAATTAATGATAGATATAATTTGCAAAACTCGTTGTTATTTTATGAGTGAACTGGAGTCTTCCTAGATCTCTATAGCATTCAGGGTGCAAATTAAAAACGACGTTCAGCATTTAAGTAGCATTTCACAATTTCTTTGCAAATCCAATATATTTTCATTGACAGATTTCGATAACTTTGTCTTCACACTGTCCAATGCGGAAAACGGGAACGTTTTTCTAGCTCTAAATTAACTAATTTCCCCATGAAGGCAATTGACCTGTGAACAAAAATTTGTTTTATCATGACATTTTTCTTCTTCTATCAAAGCTAGTTGTCCATCATTCATGGTTGTGCGGAGGCAGCCTCCATTGTTTGTATTTTTCATTATAGAGGATAGCTGCAGGGATTTCTCCAAAAAAGATGAACTGAACCGTTGAAAGGCATCAGAAATTGACAATAAACCAATCGGGTACACTCATCTAGATTCAAAAGAAATCACAGAATGACCGCAGCTCTGTATCGTAGCATAAGAGATTTAGCGCATGTCATCATTTCTATAATAAATGAAGAAATGTAGGACATTTTTTATGATTCATGTCGACATAAATTTAATATCTGTTAATCGATGTAAAAATTTAGGATTCATTGCCAATTACTATTACTACGTAATGCATCTTTTATATTTGATTGTGAGAATATCATATCAAGCCATATTTATTATTACTATGACTAAGAAGAAATTGGTAAATAAATTCTAAATACTGTTCGGAGAGTCGAATGGTCCTCACATTACGAGTTCAATTAATCATTATTTCATAATAAGCGCTTGCTTGACTTGGCTTGACTTGAATGTAGATTAAAATTGTGCGGTGTAGAAAAGAATCTCAATTTTATTGTGATGTAAAGAGTTAAAAGTTGTTTTCAAATTAGGAAAAAAAGATGACCGACACTGTTTGACCATAGAATGCCCCAGTCCTGCTAAGAAATAAAATAATTTTTGCAGCATATTGTGAAGAATATTCATGGTATAGAGCGGGAAACACTGGAAAGTCGGCGGATTGTTGAAAATTTTATAGGAGGAATATGATACAGCAGTTCAATGGAACTTGAGTTTGATATTTAAATACAGGGCGAGGCGTAAGTCCGGAGACATAGGAAAAATTGTGCCTTGCGAATTCCTCTGTGCTGTAACCATGGTCTTGACTTCCCTTATTATCACCTCTAAACCTAGCAAATAAATTATGTACATTGTGCGAAATATTAAGGCATCATATCGGCTGAGTTACATGAAATTTCACTTTGGTAAGCAGTTATTATAGGATTCATTATTGAACAATGACACAATCAAACACGGCAAGCCACATAGTGAACATCTGTTTGATGTGAGATCCTTGCTCTTGTTCGCAGAGCTGAGGAGGATTTTCCAATCAATATGTACACATTACACACATTGGACAAAATGCAGATACAGTCACAGATATTCAATTTTGCAGTTGATGAAGATTCCTGACTTTTTTACAATCCAATGATTTGAGATGACCCCATAGGCAAAAATCGAGAGGTGAAAAATCAATTGAAGGCGGTGGCCGGTTTACTGGCCGGTGCCCATGCTACTGGAAGAATTCAGGAACTTTTGTTTGAATTACTAACATTCGACCGAAGTTGAGTGTCATGGAAATCAGTGTGGTAAAGCACACCAGGGTGTCAAAGAAGAGATGAATGAAAACAATTTTTGTAAGTTTTTGAACATGCCTCTGTGTCCCCCGACTTGCGAGTCACCCTATTGCGTTGCATCTTCAATATTAAGTTTCCTATAGCCTAAAGTTTTCTCTCCATTGTCAATCTTAATCCGAAATTATTAAGGATGATATCATATTTACATATTACAAATTTTTTGATTCGGACCGAATGATGTAACGCAAGGTGACATCTATTTCCGGCACATTTTCACAACACGTGATTACCATGTTAATTCATCACTATCGAATGGAATTTCAGAAGCGTGACCTCATTTCAGAGCTGAAAACGGACCGCCTGGATGACCCAGCGAGCCTATGACCATGCGCCTCTTTGACCTTGATCCGTATTTGTGGGCACTGAATGCACATCTAATTCATTTCAATCACAATTTAGTGTAAGTTTTGCAGCTGATCATCATCCTGTGCGTACATTAAGAATAATCAGGAGTAAAATAACCTCTAAAATGAAAACATGATCGTGCATCTAATCAAAAGTATCTCATGAATAGGACAATCACTGTTTTCAAACATTGTTTTGCATGCATAATGTGAGATTTCAAGCCTTTGTCATGCATCCTATGTATACAACATTGCAGTTGCACACAATTATCAAACCTACACGTACATGTAGTTGTCTGAAACCGCTCACAACTCCGGTATGGTAGCAGAAAAAAAATCCGAGTTTTGTAAAATTCAGTGGTGACGAGATCGCTTTCACCGCTTCCTAGCTCATAGAGACGCCCTGTGGCTTAATGATGTCAGATGCATTTCCTGCAGAAAATGTCTTACGGATTCAGAACTACAAACTTGCATTACAGGGAGCGTACCACAGCACTTATAACTGGAAATTCCTGTTTCTTGTTGCACCACAAGAACGTCCAGTTCCTCAACATGATCTGTGGGTGGTATTTCTCGATTTCACGCCTCGTAGCAGATGAACAGTCTTCTTTCGACGTTACAGATAGACTTGTGATGCTTATTTTATGCGAGACATCACATCTGAATGTCGCGAAAATGTCTACGTGACTTTCAGCTTTTCTCACTTTGGGGACATGGGGACAGAGAGGAATCGTTGGTGTTAGCGACTGCGATCTTCTGGGCTAACTCTGTGATCATGGTCAACACGGCTTCTTTACTTTGTTTACTTTAGTGCCTAGTGTCTGGTTGCCTTAACCGAGCGCATGCGAAATTGTTTCAAAGATTGATCCAAAGTCAGTAAAGCACGTTGTTGTGCGACACGACTGGAAGGCATGAGAATCGATTGAATTTAGCGAAAAATAGGTGGTCTGCTTTTTATGATCAGCTCGTAGTAGAATACCATTTTGACACTCGGTAGCAAAGGAACATCGGCAAATTTCATGATTCATGATTTCATCCGTAAATGTAGACATTCATGATAGTAAAACATTCTTTTACGTACTATTAAACGCACTCTAGATAGTGGATGGTGTGATACAGCATTTTTTCATAATTTCGAAGTCTCAGTGTGCAGATGAAGCAAATAGTTTTCGAAATCGAAATGCTAAAATTATTAGGCAATCTTCGAAATCGAAATTGCACTCCGAAATCTAATTTAGAGAACAACTCTATTCAGGAGCCTCCCCTAGTGAAATAAGCTGATATAATTCCTCAATGTTCCCTACATACAGTATCATTTTCATCGATAATTCTATAATCTGTATTTCTTATACATTATGGTTCTTTCAGAAAACAATTTCCTGAAAACATGAAGCTTATCAATGCATTCAAAGACCTATCCTCATGTGTTGTATATAACATCTCCACAACGAATCACCAGTTAAGCAGCCTCAAGTTCGATTGAAGCAGAATCATCTTTCAATTCAATTTTCCAATGTACACTGACCGGAAAGAACTAGTGACGTGAAGTGCTTGAATCGGTTTTGATTAAGCTCCGATAAAGGCGGATGACACTTTCCTTTCATGAAGGTTTAACGCTCAGCGATAGATTAAAAAAGCATTGACCAGACAGAACATGAAACGAATCTAATCTTGATATTATTTTCGTTGACAAGAAAATCTAGAAGCTAAACATACGCTGCTCATTAATTCCAAAAGTTTGTATGTTGACTACGTAAATATCATAACACAATTAAAAACAAAGGAATATTCGTAAGTTTTTATCAGGTTTTGAGACCGAATGTGAACGCTTGTAAATCCAAATGTGACATTGGAAATGAAAATGCAGGAGAGCAAGGTGAATACATGTATGTCAATACCAATACGACGTAACAAATACAATTGTCATTGATGAGGCAGGTTTAAAAGGATTACAAAGCAAATAAGACAAACCCAAAGAAAAAAGCAGACCTTGATTCATTCGTAACAAAAGTGGTTATGGCTGATAATAGATTTGAACGTGACTGATTATCACAAAACTTCATTGATTATTCAGAAGAATGCTTATTGATGTAATGCATGGTACATCTCATTTAGATAGAAATGTTTACCCCTTAAGTCTGCAGTAAGCAGTGTTCTTAACTTCTCTTCAGTCTTAAATTCATTTTCAAATGTCATTTAATGCGTTTTTATATTGCTACGCATAATTTTCAAATTTGCCATTTGTTCATATTAAAATGTTCTTAACATTTTCTTCTTTAAAATATACATTATATTTATAAACTAAAATTTGCATGGCAAGATAATATTTCAATATTTTATGACTTTCTAATTTCCCTTTTGTTGCAAATGTGTGCAAAAGCTGTACCATATTCATGACAAATGTGGAATAATTCAGATATAGTATACTACAGTATCATGCACTATATCATACTACACATATTATAACCATAATATCCTTGGTTAACTACACTGTGCAGGTATCTCCAATAGGTAGCATCGCATGTAATGATTCTCTTTGATTTCTTTCTGATTTCTTATGTCTATAGTTAAAGTATTTGCATCTCTGATACAATGTCATAGCATTTGTCTGTGATCACAATAATGACTGATGAATTATTCCAAAAACTGGCTCATGATGACATGTTAATTAACAAATCAAAAGTACCATACGCTCGTATATGTCAAAGTTAGCCATTGAGGCAAGGTTCTGTTCATTCACATACTCAACTGTTTCTCTTGATATATTTACATTAAATTTGCCAAAGTAAAAGCACTGGCACTTAGCTTATATTTGCAAATAACACTAGTAGATAAAGATTATATTGCATGGTCATGGTTGGTCATGAGGCGATTTTAAATGGTATTATAAGTAATCTATGTAGGCAGTGCATACAACTGACTGACTAGCTGACTGGGCATGATTGTGCTTAGTTGATACTACCAAATCGAATGCGATCAAATTGATATAATGTATATTTATCAGCATGATACTTGCATTTATCTGCCCCAGTGGATAGGCCTATAATTTCATCCTACAGATTATATTTCTTGTTGATTTCAAAGCCATAGATGTTCTCATTTCAGGTAATTCTTGCTGCATGCGTGCACATAACATTTCTCTCGTATATATTTTGTATTTGTGATTATATTCAAAGCTTTGCATAAGTACATGTCATAGTTTGTCGAAACTCTTTATATTCACCAATTTGCATTCTATGGTAGGCATGATGAAACAATGGATTTTTCAAATACATGTACATGGATGTTAACACTTAGATTATTGGCGTTTTAAGTATCACACGAAGGTGGACGCATCACGTATAGAATAAATTTGGTTTCTTTCATCACTTGAATTTTATCATTTGGCCGAAATCACCTCAAGAAGTTAACAGTAAAATCAAAAACGTTGTGTGGCGTAATTCAATTCACAACTATTTTCAAAATTACAGCTGAAATTATTGTTGAAGGCTTGACTCTTAGCTACTATTTTTTTAGCCCTGTATTTGACTGAGTTGCTTAGCAAAGAGAACTTGAATGTGAGCGCCTACACTGTATTTGCGGATCATCTCTAATTACAATAACACATGCACTTGTTTTGTAATATTCACGTGTCAATTTAAGCTAATAAGCAATCTAATTTTCTGATATCTTGTCTTCATGCTTTTAGTTGTCGTCACTTCACACGCTGCGGTGAGCTGTTTATGATTATATCCATTCATGTAACGCGATGAGAATCAAATGCATCATTTAAACATTATTTGACATAATTCAAACACTAGACGCTTCGGCTAATGCATTTTCCAAGTAATTCAATTCAATAACACAGAACATGTTAAACAACAAATTCACAAGAGGACAGACGTCTAATCGACTCGGATATTGTACACAAAACCTGTCTGTGTAGACGGTATCTAAATTTTTCTACGAAAAGGAAACAAATTGCTTGAGAGAAGTTGGACATCAATCGTAATGGGACTGCTTCCATCTTTAGCAGTAGATTTACACATTTTGTGAAGTCGCACAAGTTGACCCAATATTTTTGAATTCAGAAAGTTCACATGGACGCGATGCATGTCGACCATCTTCGAGGATCAATGATATCAAAGATTTCTCTGCACATAATGAACTCCTAAGCAAATTAGGAGGTATTTTAGCTTGTTTTTTTGGACGAACAGAATTTGATTAATTATACTTTTGGCATAACTAAGATAGCTTTCGGGAACTTAATTAGCTTTCAGTCAAATGATTTTAGCACGTTCGATGCATCCAGCTCGCATATCAATCAAGTTGTTAAATTGCTTTTTATTCTGAGAAGGTCTCATGTTCGGCCTCGTTCCCTGCACAAACTGGACCTGCCTGACTATTACGGAACCAGCGTTCATCATATCATTTAAGCCTTCAGTAAACTGCAAAGAAATTCTTCGAAATAACAGATTGATCGTGCTTATTGAGCTGTATTGCTTCGAGTATTTCGGGTATCTAGCATTTAAGTATTGAACGAATAGACATTGGCGCCTTTGTTGTTATGACACTTTAGAATAGAATCCGTAGAATTCTGAAAAGTCGTGATTTTATGTGCAGGTTTTCCTTAACAAGTTCAATTCTGTATCATGACAAGTCATGCAATTTCAATGACAGTCGGTAAGCTGCAAAAAGACGTCTTCGATTTCAACGTGAAATCAATGTTCATAACATGCTACTCAATTTCATGATAACGCATACAAATTACTGAGAAAATAGACAAATAAAATTATCAAGCATTCCTTAGAAATTTGATGTAATTGAATTTTATTGCACCATGCTGGACTTGATCACTGTAACACGAATCTGAATTCATTAACATTGAGGTTCCAACGCTGGACGCTGACTGTATAGTCTTTTAAGCTGTATGATCTATCTTGAACTTGCAAGCGTTAAAATGTTTCTCCGGAAACCTGAACTTCATTTATCATATATTGTCGATTTCTGAGCACAAAAAGAATCTGGAAGAAAGACGCTTGTAAAATCTGTAATTAACAAGGAAATTATCACTAAATGCATCTCTGACAAAAAATCCCACAAGTTCGTTAATTTGACAGACTTTTGGTTCATCACGAACAAAGTATTCATTTGGAAGGATGGACCTGAAGCTTCATAAAACATCGCAGCTGCACGAAACCCGACATCCTACCATCTTTCCAGAAACACGGCTCTCGAGTAAGCAATAATTATCAAAATTATAATTCAATATTATCAATTATTGCAAACGAGCATTCGAGGCTTCTGAAAATCACTAGTTTGACTGAAAAATATTGCTGAAGAAAATTATTGAAGCAAGTTCACATTGTCAACTTGAAAAAGCTGTAGATTTTGAAAAAAATGTCTCGATGGAAAGATCTCATTGATTTTAAATGAGAAATTTGTTTCAAAATAGAAAAGGATTACAGAAGAGTTACTGATATATTCTCTCGAAGATTCAATAAAGAAATGAGCAGACTTTTGTCATCTAGCAAAGGAATGGATGCATGATTCGTTTCAAAATTTGATTAGCATACAGCAAAAGCAAGGAGAATGAAGAATGCTTGGCTCTCTGTATCTTGTCACGAACAACTGAGTGAGAAAGACAGAAAGTTTTCGAGAGGATTAGTGGGATGCCCCTCAAAGAATGTTGGTGATAGATGAGTTATGACCTCAGGCCATCAACGCCTTTCTGAGAACTGATTAAACATCCTCTTTTCTCCTATGAATTTCTGTGGTCGAGAGAGGGCCAGCTAGAAGGCCAAATATCTGATTAGAGCTTCTACTGGATCTTAGAAATAATTGAGTAGATTCGTTGGGAACACCAATATGTTCTGCCTAGACAAAGTCGCTCAGACAGTAATATTTACTGTTCAACATTTCCTGCGGACACATTTGGGAAATTCGACAGATTTATGATTGATTACACGATAATTGGAAAAATATGACACCAAAATCGAACCAACTAAAATCTCGACAGTGCACTTCACAGAGCTAGCATGTTCGCTCAGCTCCTTGCCTTCATCTCTCCCCATTTTTATCTCTATGTATCTTTCTTATTCCATAATCAGGATCTGCGGTTATCTTCATACGGAATCCAAATGAAATCCAAACACCAAAACCACATCGCTTTATCCAACTGAAAAGGATTTGGAGATCGCATGTAAGTAGTAAGCAAAACTCCACTTCTGGACCGCGCAAGATGGCGGCCATCGCTGCGTCCCCCCCCCTCTGGCACGGCAGAGTGTCGTGGTCGGCCGCCGTGGTGCTTCGTGTCTGAGTCCCCCCCCCCTCTGGCACGGCAGAGTGTCGTGGTCGGCCGCCGTGGTGCTTCGTGTCTGAGTCCCCCCCCCTCTGGAACGATAGAGGTTGTGGTCTGTCGTGGTGTGCCGGCCAGGTGGGTCCACGTTCACAACATGTTCGCTGACGTCCCCCCCCCTCTGCAACGACAGAGTGTGAGACTCGGGTGAGTTGGTCCGACCGCCTGGTTGACGTGGGCGACCGTCTAGGTTGACGTGGGCGACCGCCAGGATTAGTCTTGAGGCTATAGTGTGTGATGTTTTTGGTGTGTAGCGTCCAAACGAAGCATCGGATGAGAAAACGGAGGCCAGATTCGGAATCTACGTGAAATTTTGGGTTAGGAAGGATGTTTCCAGCGAAATCGGAGAGAAAAAATTTTCGGCTGACGTCCCCCCCCCTGGACAGCTTGCTTCCAGTGGACGGATTTTGTCTTGCGATAGCTCGTTTGAAAGCTAAGAGTGAGACAAATTCAGTGAAAGAATCGGCTTGTTCGTATCTGCCTTCGTTTAGATGTGAGACGCCATTTAAGATTTTGGGACATTGGTGAAAAACGACAGAGTTAGAATTTGGGACGTTTTGGGCTGTAGCTTCAAAACGAACTATCGGATTGGTAAACGGATGCCAGATTTGGAATCAACTTGATGTTATTGTCCAATGAGGATCATCATCCAATGAGAATCAAGCATTTCTTTATAAATAGCGAGCCTTCCACAGTGAGAATCATTCCATCGTTGAATCACACGAGTGACGGACGCACATTTTCTCTCTCTCTAGTTCCCTGTTCTATTATCCAACTAAAATGGTAAGTCGCTACTTCCCTCCCTCTCCTCCCTTGAACGTAAACTTAATACAATCTTTTTTCATTTTCAGGCATCTACTCCATCTGCTGCACTAGTAGGACAAAATGGCGGTCAAACGTTACAAGGTTCGCTACGGTCAGATCATCTACAACTGAGGCCAGTGGAAGAAACATCCAAGGTACATAATCCTACACCGCTACAGCGTAAATTTAAACAAGCCTTGCGTTATGATGATCATAGCGTAGTACTCCAAACGGGAATGCTCCCTTCCACGGGTGTCAAGATAATGCACAATCAGTATGGGGAATACATACTGATCCCCGTGAGTCCATACATTCGCCACCAACTTGATATTATTGAGGAGTACGTGACATTAAATATGGACATTCCTACTCCTCTTGCTCAAGAGTGGAAGGCGAGAGATGACAAGGATACTCCCTATAGAAAGATTTGGGATGGTAATCACATTTGCCTACCGGTATCACATTGGTGTACTTACTATAAGAAGGAGGGAGATCATTCAATACCCATCAGATGTGATGAGCTCGGAGAAGGTACTTGGGATATCCTTTTCAAAGTGAATGGGCTATATTATGGTCGACACAAGGATAATAAAATAGCCTCTCTCTCCATGCATATGGAATCCATCCTATATATTCCGAAACCACCCAACGTGGACGACATAATTGATCAAATCCTTAACAGCAGTGGTACGAAGCGCAAGTCGGAGAAGAATGCTACATCAAAACGCAAATCAAAGAAGGAGAATTGCTAGTCCTTTCCTAACTCTACCCTATGACAATTCGCTTATGTGCTTTGAGTGTCGTAGACGTGGTCTTATTAGATACATTTTACTTCTTCGTTGCCATCATATCATTTGTGTATTTTGTCGTGAAAAGCATCGATGTAATTCTTCATTTTGTAATATGTTATAGAACGTTTCCTTAGATGTGTAAATTTCCGTTTTAGGCTTCTATCATCATTTTTATGGATTGTGAGGGTGAACCTGTACAGGAGCTCAGTGCTATTGCTATGAACAATTGGACATATCAGATTGTTAGTGTCTATCATCAACATGCCAACTGCGATCCCAATGTTGATCAATGGGCGAGAAAACACATTCATGGACTTAATCTGAAATATTTGCAAGACTATGGCTTTTCTTGTGAGAGTGCTCTTCTTATTGACTTTAAACGATGGTTAGCTGCTTTCAATGTTATACGCATCTTTTGTAATAATCCTGGTAAGGAGAGGAAAGTATTTCCCAATCTAATCATTGATGATATTTTGCTCCCACCTTGGGATAGTAGAGTGAATCAACATTATCATGAAGTCACAAAACGTTTTAAGGATTTGTGTGTTCCTATTTTGTCTGTTCGTTGTAGTAGCTACGTTCATAACCAATGCTTCTTTCCTCCTTACCTCAACACTGCCAAAGTCCTGTATGGTTATCATTGCTCGCTGTATGATAGTTACCAGCTGTATCTATTTTATCTCTTTCAAACCATTGATTTATAATGCATGCTTGTTACCATTATTCAATAAATGTTACTATGAGAAGAGTTGTTGTTTTCATGCAATGGATGGGTTAGATAAAGGGCGATCATGTCTTTCTCAAACGACTGCGGAACATTACGTTTTCATAGGCAAAGTTTAAAAGGAGCTGTTCAAGATTATGTGATAAAATTTCATAAAGATGAGACCGACATCGAAGCAGTGGTCGATGATGCTAGCACTCTATTTCTAGAGTTAATGAATACATTCTCTGATAGCATTATCATGGCGCGATTAGTTGCGAAAATTAAGTTTAGTCATTTTGGAAAGGAAGAGGTGGAAAGTCGCTCTTTCCATTTTGCTTCTTATTCAATGGAAGTGGTAGATCACCCCCAAGAATTTTTTAAAAGACATATGATAAAAATTGCTGAACGTCTTAACGCATTTAACCATCATGGTAGCAGTCTAGTGATTGAAGCGATTTCAGATATTCACATTCAACTTTCCATAAAGAAAAATTGAAAATGCAGTGGTACTTGATTGTAGCACAACTGGTTTTCGAGCTATGTCTGCTCACTCTCGAAGTATATTCCTTCTGTACATGCGTCTATTATTTAGAAAAGGCTAGCAAATTCATATCTTCAAAAAGACTTGCTATAGACATCAGTAACGGTGAAACTATGTGTTGCGATGTATGTAAGCGAAAGGATGGAAATGAAAAGCGCATCTTCAAGAGATGTAAGCATGCTTTTTGTCAACGCTGTTTCATACGTAATTGCATTCAACTTTGCCAATGTAACCACTGTGACATTGCTCATTTCGAGTGTCACTTATGTCGCAATAGTTAGTACCTATGCAAATGTGGTAAAGATAGGTTTTAGCAAAGACTAACACGGAAAATGGCGAAACGTAAAATGACGAAACGTAAAAGTCAAAAGTTTTCTTCAGCCATTCAAGCTCTCCGACGAATGAAAGCAAATCAGCGATACAATGCTATACGACATGCTAACGATAAATTCATTTGTGAAATTATTTCTCATGTGAGGAAGTTGAGGACGAAGAAATTAGCGCCAAAACAACGAAAGTTACTTAAGCGATATGCTACGAAATTGCGTTTCATCTCCAATCCTAAAGTCGCCCTTCAAAGAAAGAGGAAAACTCTAACACAAAAGGGCGGTTTCCTTTCAGCAATACTTCCAATGATAGCTCCTGCCGTGGGCAACCTATTGGGAAATATCTTTGGCTCTAAGCGTTAATTATGCAAATGTTGAGTCTCAAAGTAATAAAATGGATTTCAGACTTCAATGTGATAAAGTTCTGACTGTATCAGGTCCATCTCATGCAGGTAAAACTGTTTTCACGCTGAATTTATTGGATAAAAGAAGGGAGTTGTTTAAGGAACCTATCAATCGAGTGATTTGGTGTTATGGTATTTATCAACCGTCGCTGTTTCAGGAATTGCAAAGTCGCAACTTTATTCGACATGAAGGAATTATTCCAGTGGATAAACTTCAGTCTAATGATGTTGTTGTATTGGATGATTTATTAAAAGAAAGTAAGAATTCAAAAGATGTTACAGATATGTTCACTCGCGCAGCACACCATAAAAGGTGTTTTATCATCTATATTACACAAAATTTGTTTCCTGATGGAAAAGAAGCTCGTACACGAAACCTGAATACACACTATTATGCTATTTTCAAGAATCCGCGAGATAAAAGTCAATTTGAAATTTTAGCGCGACAAGTTGCACCCAGAGGATCAAAAGCCTTAATTGAAATTTTTCAAGCAGCTACTGAAAAACCATACGGTTACTTATTCATTGACTTTACGCAAGAGTGTCCGGAAGAATTTAGATTTCGAAGTGATATTTTGAAAACTCCCATGATTATCTACAAACTATGAGTTCTTATTCTCGCATGATTGTTATTCCTCAGGATGAATATGTACAATTGACTGCCATGCAGCAAGTAAAGCAACCTCTTGCAAATCAAATGTATAGGAAAGAAATAGATTATCAGCAAAATGTTCACATCAAAGATCCACATCGTGCTGTATTATTACAATCGGAAACTGTTGAGCAATTGAAAAACTTGAAGAATAAGATGCGTGACTCTGTATCGACTGCTACACCTTTAGCATCTCGCGCACATGCCATATCTCTTTTCAACAGTATTGAACCCCATCTCAATGTAAATGATAGAGGAGAAATCATTACAGATGAAAATAAAGTGATTGATGCTTCACGTTATGAAGACTTGATTCAGTATGCGACACGTAGAAAGCGCCGTCAGGGCTATGTTCCACCTGGTTGGTCATACTTTCTTAAACTATTGAAAAAGCATAATGTGCCAAAATTTGCTTTAAATAATGAGACATTGAAAGAACTTGATTCAACAGTGGCTACTACTCCAATGCTTCAGGCGATGAAAATGCCAACAAATTGGTTTAAGACGTCACCTGCTACATCCCCTCCCACACTCACTAAGCAAACAAGAGGAAGAACTCGACGTAGATCTACATCGCCACTAAAACTGGTAAAAGGAAAACGTAAAACAGCTCCTCCTAGGAAATACATGTTCTCAGACTATTAATATGAAGCAGATGTGTTGCTTGCCATGTAATGAGCCGCCAGAGGTGAATGTCGTTGTCACTTGCACTTGCTGCGCCAGCTCTCATAATGAAACCCCTAAGCAATGTGAACACGATCGCAAAACCGCTAAAGCTAAATGCTGCAGTTGTTGTAAATGTAGAAAGGCAAGAAAGAAAAAAGATGAGAAGGAGGAAAAAGAGTCAGCCGTCATCGACTGAACGTTTGAAGTCAATCTATTATGATGTAAAACATCCGGCAGGATTTGCATCTATCAAGAAATTATCAAAAGCGAGTGGTCTTCCACAATCACAAGTGAAACGATGGTTAAAGGGTCAGGCTACCTATACACTCCACAAACAAGCGAAAAAGAAGTACCGCACCCGCCATTATATTGTTCATGACATCGATGAACAGTGGCAAGCAGATTTGTGCGATGTTGCCTCCATTTCAAAACATAACTCGGGCAATAATTTTATTTTAACCGTCATTGATATTTTCTCGCGTTATGCGTGGGCTCAACCTTTAAAAACTAAAGAAGGGAAAGGAGTAGCAAAAGCATTCCAAACAATTTTTCGAGAAGGTCGCATTCCAAAAAGAATTCAGAGTGATCAAGGAAAAGAGTTTGAAAATCAGCATGTGACAAGATTATTTGAGAGGCATGACATTGAGTTGTTTAGTGTAAAGAGCGCTTATAAAGCTGCACTCGTTGAACGTTTTAATCGCACATTAAAAAATCGTTTGTGGCGACATTTTACTGCCAACTTGACACAAAATTGGACAAAGGTTCTACAAGATACACTCCATGCCTACAATCACTCTATCCATCGTTCTATTGGACTCAGACCAGTAGATGTAAATGCTAACAATGTAGATAAAGTGCGCGAATCATTCCAACGTAAACGCACTCATGTGAAAAGTGATGTGAAAATTGGCGATAAAGTTCGTATCTCAAAAGTGAAAAGTGTTTTTGCTAAAGGGTACCTCCCGAATTGGACACAGGAGGTATTTACAGTATCAAGGATTAATCAAAAAGACTCTCCGACCACCTACAAGTTGAAAGATTACGATAATGAAGAAATTGAGGGTAGCTTTTACCGCGATGAGATTGAGGTAGTCACTGAAAGTGAAACATATTTGGTAGAGAAAATCATTCGATGTAAAAAACGGCAAGGTGAAGAATGGTGTCTTGTTAAATGGACTGGTTATCCTTCAAGTATGAACTCTTGGATGCGTCGTGCCGACATCTTTCATCTAAGTGATCGACAGTGATTCATGCAAAGTTGTAACTAACAATGTTTAGGGTTTGAGCTATGAATCCAACTGCCTCATTTTATTCACGACCCTCCTACGTAAGTGGCGGAGGACAAATTTACATCGGTGCTCGCCGCCAACGTGGAGGTAGCATACTTGGTGCACTGAAATCTGTTGTAGCACCTCTCATATCCAATGTCGGTAGATCTTTAAAACGAAATGTTTTAAGTAATGCCGTTGGCTTTGCTGGTGATGTTGCTAGTGATCTTTCCAGAGGTAGAAGTTTCAAGAGCAGTTTGTTGAATCGTGGGAAGGAACGCGGTTTAAAAACATTGAAGCAGACCATTGCTGGTGTTACTCAAGGAAAGAAATCACCTAAACGAATGAGAAAAGGAAGGAGGAAACATCGCGGAGCTGGTAAGGTGCAATCTTCAGTCAAAAGGCATTCACGCAAACGTCGCAGAGGCTCTAATCATTCATCAGGCGCTAAACGACGACGCTGCTATAACTTCTAATCATGGAGTGTAAAACTTCCGGTTTTTGTTTGTTCGATCAACAAGCCATACAGACAGATATTCTTAGTTCAAGTATTGTAGATTATCATCCTCGAACAGCTGAGAATGCTGGCCCCATTGAATTTGTTATTCCTGGTGGTAGTGATGACTACATAGATTTGAGTTATGCGATGCTTGATTTGAGGTTTAGAATTCAGCAAGCAGATGGAACTGCTATTGACGATGCACATAAAGTTGGACTGAACAATTTACCATTGACTACATTACTTCGCGATGTTTCTCTAACGATTGGAGAGCAGCAGGTGGAAGGTGTCAAAGCGATTATCCCTATAAATCATATTTCACTCATGTATCGCAGTTTCATCCAGCAGCACAAAAAAGTCATATGGAAGCCATGGGATGGTACAGAGATGAAGCAGGAAAATTTGATGTTGAAACAAACAGTGGCTTTGTAAAGCGATCTGCTATGATTAAAGATAGTAGAGTATGTCAGCTATATGGTCCGCTGAATTTAGACTTCTTTAGACAGTCAAAGTTTTTACTCTGTAATACCAGCATGCGACTCAAGCTGACATTGAATAAGCCTGAATTTGCGCTGAATGCATTTGCTAAAGTTGACAATTTTAGAATTCATGTGGAAGATATTGCACTTTACATTCGTCGAGTAGTACCGAATCCAAGTGTCATTAGAGGGCATGCTGAAGGTCTTAACCGCCAAAATGCCATTTACCCCGTTCAGCATACAAAGCTTCTCACCTTTACAATTCCGAAAGATCAAAAGAGTTTCATGAAAGATGGCCTCTTTCCATCGGAAGCACCGAAGCTCCTCATGGTGGCAATGGTTGAAAATGATGCATTTAATGGTAATATAAAGAAGAATCCTTTCAATTTTAAACACAATCAGTTAAGTGAAATTGCTTTACGTGTTAATGGTGTGAGTCATCCTGGTCCACCCTACAAACCAGATTTTGCTTCGGATCAATTTATGCGCAGTTATGTTGATTTTATGGATGTCTTTGGCTTTTACAATACGGATGATACCAACGGACTGACTATGAAAGAGTTTAAGAGTGGATATACTATTTATGCATTTGATTTGACTGCTGACAGCGATATTAGTGCACCCTATCGTCAAGCGAACGTGCCTCATAATATTCGTTTGGATTTGACGTTCAAAAGAACACTACCTGAGACGATCAATGTATTAATTTATGCAGTCTTCGATTCAAATATTGAAATTACAAAGTATCGTGACGTGATTCTTCAGTATAATCGTTAATGAGTTGGTTGACTGCTGACGATATTAAGACTAAAGTGCAGCATAATGCAGACGAAGCGACGTTGAAAGCTTTCGATAATGTCTATTCACTCGATACCTTACCACCTGCAGTAAATCACTATCCCATCTTTATTGTGCTAAACACTCATTCACAGAATTTAGGCGGTGAGCATTGGAAAGCGATCTTTATTGGAAAAGACCGACGTGGTGAACTATTTGACTCTCTTGCTCAACCTCCAAATATACCAACACAGCAGTGGTTGAGAAAACATACGCGTCAATATCAGCGAAATGAACGCATACTACAACATCCACTTTCATCAACGTGTGGTGCTTTTGTACTGTACTTCATCTTAAAACGTTTACATGTATCTCGATTTGCATCTATTATTCAAAACTTTTCATGTAATCCATCCTCTAATGAAAAAATGATTTGTAAGTTCTATCATGATTTGAAATAAAAACATCATGTTGGAAAAATTGTTTTTTATTTTACAATCCGCTGGGTACGTACATACTCAATGAGATAGTCTAGGATCATATTTGCTTGTTCATGAGATTTTAGTCCAGTAATGATCACTTTACTATTATGAAAGATTGCCACATGCACAGGTAACCAACAACTAATGAGAGCTGCAGGAAAAAGTTCGGGTTCATAACACAAATTGTAACTGCTGGTACGAATCTTCAAAAATGATAGACTGTCACTCAATTGAGTAGAGATCACCATATTGTCCACAGTCAGATTCGACATCACACACCTCTCCCTCTTCCATATCCGACGTAGTAGTCTCTGTAGCTCTAAGCGCATTGACTGCGCCGATGAATGAGAAAGGGCGCCGAGAATCTGTACAGTCCCATTTGGGAAGAGTTGAAGATTCCGTGAATTGTTCATCTTCACTACTAACATTTGAGGACGGCCCGGGTAATACTTGCTGTTTGGAAGCTGTTGGCGTAATGTTGTGAGATCGATTTTGGTGTAGAGTCTGAAGCGACGGAGAATGTTGACGATGGTGTAGCGATGGCGCTTCATGATGAAAGAATGAGTAAATTGAGCGATGTACCTTCCTTTTATACTTTTCCCAACTACCTTGATGAAATGTGAAGTTAGTATGAAGTTGGGAATGATAGAGTTGAATTCGCCGATTGTTGACGCGCAGCCAGATGCGATTTCCAATACGTGAATGTCTTTTCATATAGAAGTATTTCAAGTCCTTCATGATATGATGTAGAGATTGAAAATGACGATAAGATAAAACAAACTCTCTTCTCACATTTCCAGTTGAATCTTTGAAATAGACGTTTCGATCATGATCCGTTTCAATACGTTGTAGGGAATCTAATTTCCAACTCATGGTGCGTGGTAATCATATCTGATTAAGATTTGCATAGTAGGGCGATGAACTCACGACGAATAAATGTCATGATGGAGCGATGTATGTATCTTCTATACTTCTCCCAATTGTATTTGCGAAATGAGAAACAGTTTGCGGAATGAGAATGGTAGATTTGAATTTCATTTCTGTAATGTTGAAGCCAAACTTGATCACCCAAGGAGATGAATCTTAATGTTTCAAAATATTCCAAATCCCTCATGATATCATTGAGGTTGACAAATTGTCGCCATGTTAATGTAATTCCTCTTGATGTATGACCATGAGAATTTTTGAAATGTACGTTTCCATCACGATCAACTCTGATATATTGTAGAGAGTCCAAAATCCAAGTCTTCATGATGTTATGCAAAGTTGCAGATTAGCAATATAAAAATGTCGTTTTATCATATTTTGCTTAGCAATACGGCTACAAAGAGATTTACTAGCAATCGAGCCGCACTCTTTTCTACTCCCATTGATCATGCACAACAGCTAAATGGGAATTGGGAAGTGGGTGTCACTCAACTTGTTTATAGCAACTGTGTCTATACTTTTGATCATGAGGTGATGACTATTAATATGAGGCGTACAGCTGCTTATCAATGTGAAAAGGGGTGCCGAATATACATTCCACAGTGGCCAAAGAAAGATCTCTTATCATGTAAAAAGTTTATATATGATTTCTTGAATAAAGCGTGTAAACATATTGTCCAATTTACTCCGCACAATGATGATTATAATTATGTACATCATGTAGTTGAGAAAGATTGGATTGTTGGTTTAAGTCCAAGTTTAAGAAATGATTTAGGCTACCTCGCTAGCGCCTTAACAAGCTATGATAATTTTAACGTTAATTACCACATAAGTGGTCATAAACAGTTAATATATCGAGAGGAAGCTTATTATGTAGATCTTATTCCAAGAAATGAGAAGACGTTGGTGAAGAAGATTGTGATTAAGCCAAGAAAGGCAAACATGACTCCTGAAACATTATTGAAGAAATTTAATTATCTCCTTCGAGTTGATGACAAACAAGTGGCAACATTGACTTATATTAAATCATCTAATCATATTGCAATAAGTAAATTAAATGATGATGATCTAGTATTAGTTTGTTCAAAAGATTTTCATCAGTTCTTACGACATCGTTCTGCAGCTATTCATGGAAAATCTGATATGCAACATTTACCATGTGAAAGGTCAAATCAATTTGATACAGAATGGGCCGTATCTTTATACAGAAAGTGTGTAGAGCCTTTTGGTGGTTTCTTACATGAAACAAGAGTGTTGATGCCTCGCATTATTACTTCGGTTAAATTGGTTGTAGATTATTTAAATGAAGTGATTAATGAGCAACATATTTCATTTTCTGAAAAAGAAGGTACTTTGTCTCTCACTATAAATGGAAAAGGTATTGAACTAATTATGGATAAAACTCTAATGGACATTTTGGGTTTTGATCAAAATATCTTTAAAAGTGGTACTGTAACCAAAGCTAGCGCAGACATGTCGCTATCGCGTCGTATTAACTATTTTCAGATATATTCCAATATTGGTGAAGATGTACGTGTGGGAGATGTTGAAGCTCCATTGCTAGCAATGATACCATACCAGCCAAAAAGCTGCAGTATTTTATCTGAGCATACTTTCAAGAAAGTGCATTATACAAAGCTGAAATCAAACTACATCCCACAAATTGATATTGCCATTTATGATGATGCTGGTGCGTTGATTCCTTTTCATAAAGATGCTGTGACAAGTATCACACTCCATTTCCGAATGAAGAGTTAATGCAAAAGTATGCTAATATATTTTTCCAATGTGAATAATATGGAAAGTGAAAATAAGGACTCGTTTCTAATCTACTTGCCCAGTAATGCTTCTATGAATAAATTTCCCAAAAATAAACCATCAGACTATCGAGTAGAATTAAATCGGCCACTGCATTTAGAAGGTGAATGGGAAGTTGGCGTTTCTAGTATTTGCTATGATAGCAATATTCAGAATGTGAATGATTTGGAAGAAATGATATTGACTCCTCGCACCCATGATGGAATAACGATGAATAATGCATTTCAGTTCCCATACAATTTAACATCAGATGGAAAGTGGAACTATGAATGGATTCAGATAAAATCAGATTCTTATGAGCCATTTGGGAATGAGAAAATTATTAAGGCATTCAACAGTGGTAATACTTCCATCATGAAGAATAAAAATCAGAAAGCTTATGAGTTTACTATCTATCATTGGAGTGGGAGACAGTTCCTCCGCTTTCATTCTTTTACTAAAGGTCTTACGCTGAGGTTGGATAGTGAATTCTATCCACATCTTGGTTTTGGTCATGGACTACATCTAACGTCAATTGCTACTGCAAATGTTAAAAAAGTTTATTCAACTCGAATCAACAAATTTTATTATAGATTTAAAATATTTGATGAAGATGTTGTAGAATGCGAAGAACGCATCATTTTGAAAAAGCGTGGTGTTCAACCTTTATCACTTATTGAGTTAGTAAAACGATGGAATGAGACTGTGGGTAAGAAGTATGGAGAGAAAATTATGGCGGACAAAAATAAGTTGGTTATTCAGAAATATAATGACAAACTTACAGTTTATTTCTCTCCAACCTTGCGTCATTTTGTAAGACATTATACGCCTATTATTGGAAGCGGTGTGGTGTATGGTTCTCATGAATATCACACTAAAGCTGATTCAGTTAATGATGAATGGTGGGTGGACATCTATGGCGATCGCATCAAGAAAATTTACCAGTCTTATGAAGAATCTAAAGTTGCTATCAATATAATGCCGCGTCTATATCATACAGTTGAAAGCTTCATTCATGTAGTAAATCCTTATATACAACAGAAGTTGAAGCATGTGATGAAAAGTAAATATGATGTAAAGACACACCACATTTCGTTTTCAATTGAAAAACAACGCGTTGTTCTGAAACTGGGTGATGACATTCAATGTCAATTGAGTAAAAATTTGAAAAAACTCTTTGGCTTTTCAATGCTACAAACTGTGTTTGCTGCTGCGCATACGATTGGTATAGAAACACCAATGACACTTGATAAACATGAACAACACCTTTACATTCAAAGTGATTTGATTTTACCTATTTCTGTTGGCGAGAAAAAAGAATACATTTTACGTGATTTCATTCATGATAAAGACGCTTCATATGGAATAGTCGAGAAGATGTTTGAATCTATTTTCTATCATCCCGTCGTCAAACAAACTATACCCTCTATTGCTATCAAAATTACCAATGGTTTACAAGAGTGTATCCATGTGAAAGATACTAAATCCCTCGTAACTTTAGTGTTTCGGAAAACAAAGTGAAGTCATTGTGATATGTTTATTGAAATAAAAATATGTATATGAAAAAGTCTTTTCACAGATATAGGGGGAATGGGCTGACTGTAGGCATATATTCACAAGGAAGAAACGATCTCATGCGATACATAAAACAACCATGTATATCTACAAAAAGCAACATCAAAATACTGAGTTAAAGTTGATTATGTCAATACATCTCCTGAATGTGGTAGCGTGAGTTTTATTCTTTTGGGTGGAGGTATGTTTGTGTCAGGATGTCCATGTGGAAGAGATGTGTTATGTCCTATCCAACACCTCTTATCCTCCCATGCTGAAAGTGCTCGTTTCTTGAACGTGTACGTTTTCACAGTATGAACTTGAGATTTTAAGATTGTCATATTGACAAACGTTATAGTTTTATTTTTATAGGCCTTCTTATAGGACCGATGTTTCATTTTATGAACAATGGATTTTGATATACCTTTAGCACGCTTAATACTATCTGCACATTCTTTTAGTTTCATGGAATACATTTTAGGACGGAGGAGAATCATTTCATCTATTTCCTTTCCTGCTGTTTCATCCTTAAAACAACCAAGTTTGGCTTTATTCTGTATGGAATAGAGTGGATGAGTGGGATTGTAGTTAGATGTATCGAAATATTTTTCTAATGACTTACCTACTTCATTAAAATTTAAATCTTTTTGAGTGGTAATTCCTAAAAAGAAACTATCTGTATCACCACCCAGCAAGCGAACCTCTTTTACGAGAGGGCATGGTTTTAATATTTTGTAGAAGAGTTGATACATTTCAAGCTTGGAATAATCTAAAACGGCTTGCCCAATATAGATGGGTTTGCACAACTCAACTTCTGATTTAATCATTTTAACACCTACAAGATCCTCATCGATGATGTCTCTATCAATGAAAAGAGGTGATGAGGTCAATTTGTGATATTTTTGTTCATCAACGACTAGTTTGTAATTCATACGTTTTCTAACATCCTCCATGGTCTTTCCGAATAGACTATTATTCTTATATTTATAAAAATCCTTTTCAAAATTATTTTGGGCGAGTGCACGTTTTTGACTGTTACTATCTATGTAGGGTTTGAGGAAGGCTTTCTGTCTAAATTTGATAATGCGGTGAACTGACTTTAGAAGCATGCCCATTTCTAAATAGAATTTTAATATGCAGAAGTGTACGAGATAATTTTTCTTATCATATTGGGTGAGTAAAAGTTTGCGGCATGGTTTGTACCTTGGCTGTCCACACTCTGTTAAGTTATTATGAAATTGTGACATGAATGGTGAAAACATATCTTCAGTCACTTCGCCAGATTCAGGTGCGAGTGGGAAATCAGCAGTTTTATTTTTAATACTATTTGGATAAATCAAATCCACTTCAAAATAATATCCCCAATCACCTTCATCTGGAATATTCAGTATGTTTGAAGGGTTGGAGTAATACTCAAGCTCATTTTGATTTAACCAACTAAACTCGGAATGAGGTAGTGGTTTAGACAGTGAACTGCCATATAAATTATTTTGGTCATAGTACTTTAGGTGGATATGATCATCACCTACTGTTTCAGATTTTATATGATGTTTATTTACAAATGTGAGACCACCGCGTATTCCGCGCTCAAATATATTATACATCTCCGGGTCTTGTAAGAGATGAATGGTCTCACCAGTCATTTTAAAGGCTGATTTAAAGGACATGGCTGGTAGACTGACAAAGTGGATAGGATCTAATTTGTCTTCTTCTAATGCCACTCGTCGAAACTCCTGAAAGACATCAGCCAGCAAAATGACATCTAATTCTAAGTAAGCGATCATATAATCGCCAAACGTTTTACAATTAAATTTTAACCATGCCTCTTGAGCATGTTCATAGTCCTCTACTGGACAATCTTCACCCGTCAAATCGTTTTTGAATTTGTCATGGAAGGAAGGGTTGTTTCATTTAGTTTAGACATTGAGCTAAAATACGCATAAGGAAAGACTCCTTTGCGAGTGATTATTTCATCCGTTAAGTTTGGATAGTGTTTCTTCAAAGTTTGACTATGGGGAAGAAACTTGAGATTACGAACGAGAGAAGCTAGTGACGCTGACATGAATTGAAATGAATCTAAAAATTTTATTTCGAAGAAGACTGTCTTATTTTCTTTAGTTTTATCTACTGCTACTTTTGCTGTCATTGCCATGAATTTTTCTCTCGTTTGTGCTATTACATTAAACTGCCACGATTTCATCTGGCTCAACCCTCCTTTTATGAGCATATGACTGTCATAGCCCTTAAAGTTATGAAAAATGACGGGTAGTACACGACGTCTCAACCTAAGTGAAAAGTTACATTTGGAGCAGAGTGCGTTTCTAAATTTACCAGTGATGTGATCATGATCACGCACTTTCTTAATTTTATCGTCATCAAACGTTTTATGACATTTAGGACAGGATGTGCAACTTTCAAATTTTTGTTTGTCTTCATCTGACATATGTAGTGACTTACGCTGCAATTGGGAATCATATGATTGTTGAAATTTAGCAGCTTTATCGAGAAATTCTAGAAATTTTGAAATGCAATCTTCACCTTGCCAAGTATG
Organism: Prostheceraeus crozeri; assembly: GCA_907163375.1. Classification (NCBI taxonomy): domain Eukaryota; kingdom Metazoa; phylum Platyhelminthes; order Polycladida; family Euryleptidae; genus Prostheceraeus; species Prostheceraeus crozeri. The sequence continues at coordinate 141,622 of CAJQUW010016257.1, forward strand.
CATTTTGTTTTGTCTATTCCTAAAGTGGTCATGCCATACTTCATAGCAGGATATGGCTGCTGGCTTGTGGATGATATCATCAATGTAGCATTCTATGTCTGCGTAAATGACACGCAGGGGACTTAATTCGTCACCATTATCCCTATGTGAAAATATTTTATCTTTGGGCATGCGTTCCATTTGTAATTTACCTCGCTTGCACCATTCATAGTGAGTTTCAAATTTATCTTTACTCCAAAATGAGCGGATGCAGCGGTCGCATACAAAATGTTCACCTCTTTTAGAGTGCCCCAAGTGAGTGTACAAGCGAGAGATTTTGGGAATACCACAGTAGTGCCATTCCTCGCTATCATCTTGTTTTACTAATAAGAGGTTGACTACACGTTCATAACAAGTTGAACGTGAATTATAGCGGGCACCCTTCAACCCCTTCTCCCACACGTGAACGACAATTTTAATCTTATTATGTTTTTCGAACGTTTTCTACATCTTTGATTTTCATGTTGTTACTATCACAACCTTCAAAGTCTAGTTCATCCTCCCACTGTCTATAGCTATAGGTGCGATCTCGATGCGCGTTGATATCATTATAGTGAAGGATGGATAGGACTGCATATTTGAAACACTGTGATTTACAATCAACATTGATGACAGCTTTCTTATTATACAACGTTTTTGGAAGTTTAAATGTGCCTCGAGCTGCATGACTTTCTAATAGGGAAATTTTGAATATGGCTGAGTCCACACCATCAAAAATGAGAGCGCTGTCGCGTTGATTGAATTTATCTACATTTGATTTTAAACATTGAATGTGAAAATTTAGCCAAGACTCGCAGTCTACAACTTCGGTTGCGGAAGAGGAAGGAATATGAAACTGTATTCTCTCCGTCACTTGACCCGTTTGAAAATCTATTTTAATATATTTTAGTTTAAGGTAGATGAGCGCCTTCATTCTAAAATTGTCTAAATTATTGAAGAGCGCTTCGATAATGTTAGAATTTTGAAGGAGCCACTCAGGAAAATCTACAATTTGAGTATTGGACTCCATGCAGTAGTCGCGTACTAAATTATTATGTGAAACATTAATGAGGGAGATGGTAGAGGTACCGTTGGTGTAGTGATCATTTGCATGCGTGTGTTGAAGTCTGTGCGAAGATCGCTGAAAGTGACTATCAAAAGAAAGAGGGCACAAATCGCAAGGAAAGGAGATGTCATCGTCAGAATCAACTTCACCTCCGGAGATTGACACCGCTTTGCGTTGACACACACGTTGTTTGATGTGTCGAAGGAGACTGTGCTTCCTTGTAAACATATGTCCGCAGTCGGCACATTCCCACTCGTTGCCTTGCCGCGAGAGTCCTGAGCTGGAACTCACATCACCTGAAAGAGAAATCATTCTTTCATCTCTGTTCAAGCCTCAGTGTAGTGTTACAACCTACCTTGACTCAATAACTCTAAACTTTCCTCGAGAAGAGAGGGCGTTGGTGATGAAGTTGATGCCTGAAATTGAGGAAGATGCTATTAGTCACACGTTTGAGGGAGATGAGAGGAAATTTTCAACTTACCATTTCAACGAAATCAAGTTTAAGGTTGATACTTCTACAAGATAGAGACTTCACTCAAATAATAGTCAAAGAGAGAGATCGTGCGTTCGTCACTTGTATGATTCACAGATTAAATGAAATGACCTGAATGTCACTTTGCTTATATACTTTCATCCTCTTCATTCATTGGATGTTCATTCTGATTGGCTGCTTGTGTATACTTAAGAATTAGAAAAATGTTAAAGTTATCATTATTCAAAGTCAGCATTTCAAAGACAACATGACAAGTCCTCCAACAACACCAAATACCGCATTGGAGTTCTCCTCTCCATATACATCAGCAAAGGTGCTCGTTACACCAAATGCACCAAGAAAGGCGAAGGTGGAGAAGACATACAATCTCGACAATATACGAAAGTTATCATTATCGGAGGAGGATGAAGAGGAGTTGCCCGACCTAACAGGCATACGGTGGAAATATTTACAATATGATGCCGAAGGGGTGATGGAGATGACCAGCAAGTCGCACTTGCATCAAATATGGGAGTGGTACACCCCTAACTCCCAACCGCGAACCGTGGCGGAGTGGGCGTACATTGAGAAAGTGAGGGACGCTGCAGAAGAACGTTTAAAGCAGCTCAACTGTTTTTGTAATCTATGTGAAGCCAGACTCTGGGACGATATTGACGATGAAGACCTTTTGAAATACATGCCATAATAAATGTTTATTTCGTATTATCTTTGCTTTCATACTGACTTACTTGAATGGGGTTTTAGTGAATAATTTAACCATGTATACTTTTTCATTTGGAAATAGTAGCACGCTTAGTCTAACTTGTAAATCTAAAAACATTTCATATGGACGATGATGGTAGATAAAATAGTGTCAAATAAATTAAGATAGCTTACACTTCTGATATAGGGATAGCAATCGACTGCGATCCATGTGTAAAGAGCTTGTTAGACTATGGATGGGCTTAAGTGGATGATTTAACCATGTATACTTTTTCATTTGGAAATAGTAGCACGCTTAGTCTAACTTGTAAATCTAAAAACATTTCATATGGACGATGATGGTAGATAAAATATGTCAAATAAATTAAGATAGCTTACACTTCTGATACAGGGATAGCAATCGACTGCGATCCATGTGTAAAGAGCTTGTTAGACTACGGAAGAGAGAAGTGTGTTATGTTGCGTGTGGCGCGTGAGTGTCCTCCCATTTCATTCCATTCATCAATTCGTCTCATTGATAGAGACAGGTAGAACTCATGGTTCTCATAACGTATGCAATGGAAAGTTTTAGGCAACCTTCGACAGTTGGCTAAATGTCGCCCTGGCGCGAATGCATACTACGTTGAGACAGAGGCAATCACTTGCAAACATGACGCAGAGAGGTTAACAAGATTGACCATTGCCGAATGTCCCTTGCGGTATACATAGCTACGGGTTTCACCGCCGCCCTTTACAGGAACGCCCGTGAGGGGGGGGGGGGGAGGGGGGGGGGGGAAGGGGGGGGGGGGGGGAAAAAAGAGGGGGGGGGGGGGGGGGAGGGGGGGGGGCGAAAAGGAAGTATTACACCGAACTGCATTTGCAACGTTTCAAGTTGACTGATAGCAGATTCAACTTAATGATATGTATTCGCCAGTCCGAAGACTGGCCCAGGGCAAACCGCGAGGAGGTTCTATCATGTCTTGCCCCATGGTGGGCCCTTAAGAGGAGCCGATGGTTCGTTCTCGGGACGTGAATTTGACTATTGACTGGAATAGTCAATGGTATGACGCTTAGGTTGTCGTATAACCCTATACCGCCCTAAGCGTGGTGGTGCATCTGGCACCTTTCGGATGCGAGTGGTATTCCGGAGTCGCACAAGCCCTCATCCGTCCCAAATGATCCTCTTGATCTTCCCCTTCTTCTCATCCTCATCCCACTCGTCGAGGAATGACGAAAACTCGGGAATGCCGTTTTGTCCTTCAATCAGTGAAGACGGGAATATGTGTCGGCCAGATGGATCGGCGATCCATTCGTTGACTTCAAATTGAATGAGATGGGATGGCGAGCGGCAGAGAGCAGAGTCTTCTAGGCTGTAAATATAGTAGGGGGTTGGGGATGGTATGATGCGACTCGATGTGAGCGATGCGTATCGAGCGCACGAAGCTCAAGATGGCTTACTATCAGGTTATGCGTGCGGCTACTTCTGCGGTCGCCTGGTGTCAATAGACACATGACAAGGTTTTACAGCTCTAGAGACTATTCATCGTCGGACAGAGCAATATGACTGTGAGCCGCTGCACACATTGGACTGGCTCGCTATGTGCGGGGAGGTGCGCTGCGCATAGACGCGCGAGGAGAGCGAGCGCGCGCGTGCGAGCGAGCAGGAGTGCCGAGATCTACTACACACACACACGTCTCTCTCTCCATAGTAGAGAGCCCTTAAGAGAGCCGATGGTTCGTTTCTCGGGAGTCGTCATCCTACCAGCCTACCAAGTCCTGCTGAGAGAGTCAAAGACTCTCTCTCTTTGGTAGAACTGTCGACTTCCACACAAACTGCCATGTGAGTATAGAGTGGAATTAGCGCCATTCCGTTGGATTACAGCAGTTGCTGTCATCGGATTGCCAATCCGAGCAAGATTGTTGTGGACTCGGTCTTGCTCCACTCTACTAGCTAAACAACAACTATCTGTCTACCCGGAATAAATACATACAAACTACCTACCGCCTCTTATATGCGATCTATACTCCTATCTTAACCTCATAACTACTATCCTATATAAAAAAATAATAGACCTATAACATATTGGTTATAATATACCTCAAAGCGCCTCTAGACACTTAAAAGATAAACATTCAAACACCTTTAAAGATATCTTCTAAACTAAATCCTCTAAACACTACTGATAAACTAAATTCCTCTTCCAACTTTATGACAGCCTAGTACACCTTACTACTCTACTAATACTTTTCTCTGTCTAATTATAATCTTAAACCCTCTAACTTTCTCTCCTTAGCTTCTTATACCATTTGCCTCATATAGAAGAGGAGCTTATTGGGGCCTCTACTTCCTCTACAACTGCCAAAAAAAGATTACTCTCTACTTTCCTCCTCTCTGTAAAAATCAAAACAAATCTCACATCGGAATAACCTCCTAAAGACCTCGTGGAAGGGGGGGCTAGTTCGGGCGACGTGGGGGGCGGGGGTGAGGGGAGGGCGGGGGCTAGGGTCGGGGGCTGTTTGCTTGATGGGGGGGGCGTGGTGGGTGTATGGACTGGTGTCTGGGTTGTCTGTGAGACATTGGATGGAGGGGGAGTAGTGGAGGTGGAGAGGGCGTAGATTACCTCTATAACTAGATAAACTGAGAGACCCTAAAAACTAATCTATTAACTAAATAAAAATACTTACCTAGAAATATTCCCTACTCTACATACAGTATAAATGAACTAACCTCAAGTTCATACTATCTGGCGTTCTTATACCACATAAAACCTTCTATAGCCTTTCTCTGGATACTACCTTATAAAAACTATCTATAACAAACGTTGAACTTAAACTATCTAAACTCCTCTTAAAACGGTCTATCCCTCAAATAAACTTCTTATAAAAACTACTACTACTTACCTAACTAATGCTCTCTAACACTTAATACTATAATAACTCTAACTCCTACTTTAAAAACTAACAATCAAATACGAAACGTGACCAAACCAATCCTTCCTCCAATGACACTCTTATATCTCTAACTAAACTAATACCTATATAACTCGCTTATAGTTTCAATGAACCTATATAGCCCTCTGCTACTCTACTTGTCCTCTGAACATTAGACTTAACTATTAACCCCCCTTACTCTAATCTAAATAGAATTCCCTCATACCTCCTACCTACTAACCCTCTTTACCTAAAAAAATTTACACTACACAAATATAACTTGAAGTCTACTAACAGAAGGACTTCTTTCTATCTATACTGCTTCTATCAACCCTATAACCTAAACATTAAAACTTAATTACTGTAATTTATTCTTAACTATCCTCCTAACCTAAAATTACACTATATCTAATCTAATAAATAAAATAATCCTTCACTACTAATATTCTAATAGTAAATAAACTGATCTATGACAGGGGGTGAAACCTTAGTTTCTGTCTAAACTCACGCTAAAACTATACTTAGATGTATATCTAAATTACTCTTCTAGAAAAATAACTGAAATACCTGCCTAACTTTCCTCCTCCTATCTATATTCTACGTGACTTAAACTAGAAGTCCTTAACTACGGCTCCTCTAATTACTCTAGCTTCTTACCTCTAACCCCTTCCCTACTTACTGACTGTATGTGCCCTCTACTGAACTAACGTATAATTTACACTCAAAAATAAACTAGACAATAAAACTTAAATCTCATAAACTACCCCTACGTAATATCTTAGCTCAATATATCATGACTACGATATATTTAATAGTAATACAAATTTAAACTACTCTCTCTAACTCCCAACTATGTCTTACTATAGCCTCTAACTTTACCTACCTACTATACACTCTTCCTACCTACCTCTAATTTTAAACCTAACACTGTACTCCTAAAACCTTTAATACCTAACTACCAACCTGCTCTAACCCTAATATCTACTTCTAAATTCGCCGCCTAAAAGACCCTTCTTTACTTATAACCTCTATCCGTAAAAATTCTAAATATCTACTCACTAAACTATCAACACATAGAACTCGCTATAAAAGCCATGATCTAAGGATAAAGCAATACAACTATAATACTAACTACCTCAAAAAACTGAAGTATTATTTAACTTTAGCCCTTTCTCTAATCTACTCTCTCTATCTACTACTACTCCCTATTCCTACTTCTCTTACTAAAAAAAAATATACCATGATAAGCTCATCTTCCTTCTATACTAATATCTACACTCTCTGAAAGTAGCTCTTACTAGAAATACTCTCCTCTTAAGTACCTCTAACAGCTAAATACTCCTAACTCTAAATGCTCCTCTACTAATCCTACGTAAAACTACTAACAATCTCTAAACTCAAAGACCTAACATCCTTATTCCTCTACTACTCATACTAACCAACATACATAAACCCTCTCGTACCTTACTTTATACATAAGATCTACCTAAAACTCTAAATAAGTAGAAACATAAATAAAAAACCTCCTATGTAAACGTAATATTACCTCTAAGAACCTCTCATAGGGCTGTCTAAATACTAAATACGCTAGACCTATTACTCATCTATAACCTCTCCTTTATCACTAACCAACTCTACCTTCAACGGTCTCTGAATGAGCGAACTAATAGAACACTACACCAACTACTCTGCCTCTACCTATCTAAAAAAAAAACTACTAATTCTTGGACACTAACCCTCCTACCCTCTACTCACTACTACGATCATAAAAACTCTCTAAACTGATAATTTTAACTAATAAAAATCATTCTTAATGTACCCTCTATCTCATTCCTCTAATAACTACTTTAACTACTAATATATAACTGACCTACTACAATCCTCTAGACTAGACAGAAACTCGAGAACACTGTACACTAAAAATCTAACCATCAGTTCCTCTACTCTATGTCTTAAAATCCACTTTGGCGCTCAACCTACGTAAACTACGTACGTAAAACTATCTTCTACTAAGGAACCAGCTAACTACTTACCATTGCTAACTAAACCAACTCAGTCTACAATTCCTAAATGCCTCTTAAAGAAACTAACCAATAACTAAAATAGGCTAACCTACCTCTAAAAAAACTACCCTGCCTACTTCTCTAACGATACACTCTCTTAGAACAACCATAATAACTACTCTAATACTCATAACTGATTATACTGTAGAGGCATTAACAATACAAAAGTCCTCTACACTCTACTAACTAAAAACCTAACTAAAAGTCTTTCTTAACACTTAATAAAGACGAATTTAACTACCATAGTCTTGCATAACTTTTAGCGTTTAAAACCTAAAGTTTACAAATTTCGATATGATCTAACCTCTCTAAACGACGTACTCTACAATAAACCTAACTACGAACAACTACTACCTCTATATTACTAAAAAGCCTAATACTCCTCCGTCTAAAACTAATCTTCTACTTTATAACCCATATACTATAAACTTAACCTACAAAATCTTGTCTATACACGTTATCTCTCCTGCTATTAATTCCGGCTACCTCTAAAAACACTCTTCTTAACACCTTGACATACATATAAACTATCTTTTCACAATAAACTATTAAAAACCCTCCACTACAAGCAAGCAAACTATCGTTCTAGTCTGTACTAATCCTCACCCTCCATTAATATTCTTTAAAGTAAAAAACTCTAACCATAATAAATCTAACAACTTTTCATACCTAAAAATACACTTACCTATTACACCTCTTAACCTTTAATCCGTCTACTACTCCTGTACTTACTACAATTACTTTCGAGATTAATTAATTTACTAAGCTAATAACCTCTTGAACTATACTAATCTTAACACCCAAAAACTATACCTATCTACATACTACTTATTAGAGAAACTACTAACTAAGGTCTAATAAAACCTCTAAGTTACTAAACAACCTGATACTCTACACCAAACTATGATACTTAAATAATCTTAGCTAGCTTCTAAAACCTAAAAGCCATTCCTATAACTACTTCTAACTCTACTACCCTGTAAATTTAAAACTCTCCTTTATATCCTGACACTAACTACCTCTTACACTCTGCTTATAAAACTTATCAAACCAACTAACCCTCCTCCTCTCTACTATAAGTAGACTACAGATGCGATAAAACTTCGACAACTCCGTATACTAATACTACATACTACAAACTAACTAATAACTAGTCAAATGACAATTAAAACTATAAAACCTACACCTAGACCTCTAATACAAAAACACTAACGCTTCTAAAATCTCTACCT
>CAJQUW010016259.1:0-45000 GCA_907163375.1 Prostheceraeus crozeri
CATCGGCGCAGTCAATGCGCTTAGAGCTACAAAGACTACTACATCGGATATGGAAGAGGGAGAGGTGTGTGATGTCGAATCTGACTGTGGACAATATGGTGATCTCTACTCAATTGAGTGACAGTCTATCATTTTTGAAGATTCGTACCAGCAGTTACAATTTGTGTTATGAACCCGAACTTTTTCCTGCAGCTCTCATTAGTTGTTGGTTACCTGTGCATGTGGCAATCTTTCATAATAGTAAAGTGATCATTACTGGACTAAAATCTCATGTACAAGCAAATGTGATCCTAGACTATCTCATTGAGTATGTACGTACCCAGCGGATTGTAAAATAAAAAACGATTTTTCCAACATGATGTTTTTATTTCAAATCATGATAGAACTTACAAATCATTTTTTCATTAGAGGATGGATTACATGAAAAGTTTTGAATAATAGATGCAAATCGAGATACATGTAAACGTTTTAAGATGAAGTACAGTACAAAAGCACCACACGTTGATGAAAGTGGATGTTGTAGTATGCGTTCATTTCGCTGATATTGACGCGTATGTTTTCTCAACCACTGCTGTGTTGGTATATTTGGAGGTTGAGCAAGAGAGTCAAATAGTTCACCACGTCGGTCTTCTCCAACAAAGATCGCTTTCCAATGCTCACCGCCTAAATTCTGCGAATGAGTGTTTAGCACAATAAAGATGGGATAGTGATTTACTGCAGGTGGTAAGGTATCGAGTGAATAGACATTATCGAAAGATTTCAACGTCGCTTCGTCTGCATTACGCTGCACTTTAGTCTTAATATCGTCAGCAGTCAACCAACTCATTAACGATTATACTGAAGAATCACGTCACGATACTTTGTAATTTCAATATTTTAATCGAAGACTGCATAAATTAATACATTGATCGTCTCAGGTAGTGTTCTTTTGAACGTCAAATCCAAACGAATATTATGATGCACGTTCGCTTGACGATAGGGTGCACTAATATCGCTGTCAGCAGTCAAATCAAATGCATAAATAGTATATCCACTCTTAAACTCTTTCATAGTCAGTCCGTTGGTGTCATCCGTATTGTAAAAGCCAAAGACATCCATAAAATCAACATAACTGCGCATAAATTGATCCGAAGCAAAATCTGGTTTGTAGGGTGGACCAGGATGACTCACACCATTTACACGTAAAGCAATTTCACTTAACTGATTGTGTTTAAAATTGAAAGGATTCTTCTTTATATTACCATTAAATGCATCATTTTCAACCATTGCCACCATGAGGAGCTTCGGTGCTTCCGATGGAAAGAGGCCCACTTTCATGAAACTCTTTTGATCTTTCGGAATTGTAAAGGTGAGAAGCTTTGTATGCTGAACGGGGTAAATGGCATTTTGACGGTTAAGGCCTTCAGCATGCCCTCTAATGACACTTGGATTCGGTACTACTCGACGAATGTAAAGTGCAATATCTTCCACATGAATTCTAAAATTGTCAACTTTAGCAAATGCATTCAGCGCAAATTCAGGCTTATTCAATGTCAGCTTGAGTCGCATGCTGGTATTACAGAGTAAAAACTTTGACTGTCTAAAGAAGTCTAAATTCAGCGGACCATATAGCTGACATACTCTACTATCTTTAATCATAGCAGATCGCTTTACAAAGCCACTGTTTGTTTCAACATCAAATTTTCCTGCTTCATCTCTGTACCATCCCATGGCTTCCATATGACTTTTTTGTGCTGCTGGATGAAACTGTGATACATGATTGAAATATGATTTATAGGGATAATCGCTTTGACCACCTTCCACCTGCTGCTCTCCAATCGTTAGAGAAACATCGCGAAGTAATGTAGTCAATGGTAAATTGTTCAGTCCAACTTTATGTGTATCGTCAATAGCAGTTCCATCTGCTTGCTGAATTCTAAACCTCAAATCAAGCATCGCATAACTCAAATCTATGTAGTCATCACTACCACCAGGAATAACAAATTCAATGGGACCAGCATTCTCAGCTGTTCGAGGATGATAATCTACAATACTTGAACTAAGAATATCTGTCTGTATGGCTTGTTGATCGAACAAACAAAAACCGGAAGTTTTACACTCCATGATTAGAAGTTATAGCAGCGTCGTCGTTTAGCGCCTGATGAATGATTAGAGCCTCTACGACGTTTGCGTGAATGCCTTTTGACTGAAGATCGCACCTTACCAGCTCCGCGATGTTTCCTCCTTCCTTTATTCATTCGTTTAGGTGATTTCTTTCCTTGAGTAACACCAGCAAAGGTCTGCTTCAATGTTTTTAAACCGCGTTCCTTCCCGCGATTCAACAAACTGCTCTTAAAACTTCTACCTCTGGAAAGATCACTAGCAACATCACCAGCAAAGCCAACGGCATTACTTAAAACATTTCGTTTTAAAGATCTGCCGACATTGGATATGAGAGGTGCTACAACAGATTTCAGTGCACCAAGTATGCTACCTCCACGTTGGCGGCGAGCGCCGATGTAAATTTGTCCTCCACCACTTACATAGGAGGGTCGTGAATAAAATGAGGCAGTTGGATTCATAGCTCAAACCCTAAACATTGTTAGTTACAACTTTGCATGAATCACTGTCGATCACTTAGATGAAAGATGTCGGCACGACGCATCCAAGAGTTCATACTTGAAGGATAACCAGTCCATTTAACAAGACACCATTCTTCACCTTGTCGTTTTTTACATCGAATGATTTTCTCTACCAAATATGTTTCACTTTCAGTGACTACCTCAATCTCATCGCGGTAAAAGCTACCCTCAATTTCTTCATTATCGTAATCTTTCAACTTGTAGGTGGTCGGAAAGTCTTTTTGATTAATCCTTGATACTGTAAATACCTCCTCTGTCCAATTCGGGAGGTACCCTTTAGCAAAAACACTCTTCACTTTTGAGATACGAACTTTATCGCCAATTTTCACATCACTTTTCACATGAGTGCGTTTACGTTGGAATGATTCGCGCACTTTATCTACATTGTCAGCATTTACATCTACTGGTCTGAGTCCAATAGAACGATGGATAGAGTGATTGTAGGCATGGAGTGTATCTTGTAGAACCTTTGTCCAATTTTGTGTCAAGTTGGCAGTAAAATGTCACCACAAGCGATTTTTTAATGTGCGATTAAAACGTTCAACGAGTGCAGCTTTATAAGCACTCTTTACACTAAACAACTCAATGTCATGCCTCTCAAATAATCTTCTCACATGCTGATTTTCAAACTCTTTTCCTTGATCACTCTGAATTCTTTTTGGACTCCGACCTTCTCGAAAAATTGTTTGGAATGCTTTTGCTACTCCTTTCCCTTCTTTAGTTTTTAAAGGTTGAGCCCACGCATAACGCGAGAAAATATCAATGACGGTTAAAATAAAATTATTACCCGAGTTATGTTTTGAAATGGAGGCGACATCACACAAATCTGCTTGCCACTGTTCATCGATGTCATGAACAATATAATGGCGGGTGCGGTACTTCTTTTTCGCTTGTTTGTGGAGTGTATAGGTAGCCTGACCCTTTAACCATCGTTTCACTTGTGATTGTGGAAGACCACTCGCTTTTGATAATTTCTTGATAGATGAAAATCCTGCCGGATGTTTTACATCATAATAGATTGACTTCAAACGTTCAGTCGATGACGACTGACTCTTTTTCCTCCTTCTCATCTTTTTGTTTTCTTGCCTTTCTACATTTACAACAACTGCAGCATTTAGCTTTAGCGGTTTTGCGATCGTGTTCACATTGCTTAGGGGTTTCATTATGAGAGCTGGCGCAGCAAGTGCAAGTGACAACGACATTCACCTCTGGCGGCTCATTACATGGCAAGCAACACATCTGCTTCATATTAATAGTCTGAGAACATGTATTTCCTGGGAGGAGCTGTTTTACGTTTTCCTTTTACCAGTTTTAGTGGCGATGTAGATCTACGTCGAGTTCTTCCTCTTGTTTGCTTAGTGAGTGTGGGAGGGGATGTAGCAGGTGACGCCTTAAACCAATTTGTTGGCATTTTCATCGTCTGAAGCATTGGAGTAGTAGCCACTGTTGAATCAAGTTCTTTCAATGTCTCATTATTTAAAGCAAATTTTGGTACATTATGCTTTTTCAATAGTTTAAGAAAGTATGACCAACCAGGTGGAACATAGCCCTGACGGCGCTTTCTACGTGTCGCATACTGAATCAAGTCTTCATAACGTGAAGCATCAATCACTTTATTTTCATCTGTAATGATTTCTCCTCTATCATTTACATTGAGATGGGGCTCAATACTATTGAAAAGAGATATGGCATGTGCGCGAGATGCTAAAGGTGTAGCAGTCGATACAGAGTCACGCATCTTATTCTTCAAGTTTTTCAATTGCTCAACAGTTTCCGATTGTAATAATACAGCACGATGTGGATCTTTGATGTGAACATTTTGCTGATAATCTATTTCTTTCCTATACATTTGATTTGCAAGAGGTTGCTTTACTTGCTGCATGGCAGTCAATTGTACATATTCATCCTGAGGAATAACAATCATGCGAGAATAAGAACTCATAGTTTGTAGATAATCATGGGAGTTTTCAAAATATCACTTCGAAATCTAAATTCTTCCGGACACTCTTGCGTAAAGTCAATGAATAAGTAACCGTATGGTTTTTCAGTAGCTGCTTGAAAAATTTCAATTAAGGCTTTTGATCCTCTGGGTGCAACTTGTCGCGCTAAAATTTCAAATTGACTTTTATCTCGCGGATTCTTGAAAATAGCATAATAGTGTGTATTCAGGTTTCGTGTACGAGCTTCTTTTCCATCAGGAAACAAATTTTGTGTGATATAGATGATAAAGCACCTTTTATGATGTGCTGCACGAGTGAACATATCTGTAACATCTTTTGAATTCTTACTTTCTTTTAATAAATCATCCAATACAACAACATCATTAGACTGAAGTTTATCCACTGGAATAATTCCTTAATGTCGAATAAAGTTGCGACTTTGCAATTCCTGAAACAGCGACGGTTGATAAATACCATAACACCAAATCACTCGATTGATAGGTTCCTTAAACAACTCCCTTCTTTTATCCAATAAATTCAGCGTGAAAACAGTTTTACCTGCATGAGATGGACCTGATACAGTCAGAACTTTATCACATTGAAGTCTGAAATCCATTTTATTACTTTGAGACTCAACATTTGCATAATTAACGCTTAGAGCCAAAGATATTTCCCGATAGGTTGCCCACGGCAGGAGCTATCATTGGAAGCATTGCTGAAAGGAAACCGCCCTTTTGTGTTAGAGTTTTCCTCTTTCTTTGAAGGGCGACTTTAGGATTGGAGATGAAACGCAATTTCGTAGCATATCGCTTAAGTAACTTTCGTTGTTTTGGCGCTAATTTCTTCGTCCTCAACTTCCTCACATGAGAAATAATTTCACAAATGAATTTATCGTTTACATGTCGTATAGCATTGTATCGCTGATTTGCTTTCATTCGTCGGAGAGCTTGAATGGCTGAAGAAAACTTTTGACTTTTACGTTTCGTCATTTTACGTTTCGCCATTTTCCGTGTTAGTCTTTGCTAAAACCTATCTTTACCACATTTGCATAGGTACTAACTATTGCGACATAAGTGACACTCGAAATGAGCAATATCACAGTGGTTACATTGGCAAAGTTGAATGCAATTACGTATGAAACAGCGTTGACAAAAGGCATGCTTACATCTCTTGAAGATGCGCTTTTCATTTCCATCCTTTCGCTTACATACATCGCAACACATAGTTTCACCGTTACTGATGTCTATAGCAAGTCTTTTTGAAGATATGAATTTGCTAGCCCTTTCTAAATAATAGACGCATGTACAGAAGGAATATACTTCGAGAGTGAGCAGACATAGCTCGAAAACCAGTTGTGCTACAATCAAGTACCACTGCATTTTCAATTTTTCTTTATGGAAAGTTGAATGTGAATATCTGAAATCGCTTCAATCACTAGACTGCTACCATGATGGTTAAATGCGTTAAGACGTTCAGCAATTTTTATCATATGTCTTTTAAAAAATTCTTGGGGGTGATCTACCACTTCCATTGAGTAAGAAGCAAAATGGAAAGAGCGACTTTCCACCTCTTCCTTTCCAAAATGACTAAACTTAATTTTCGCAACTAATCGCGCCATGATAATGCTATCAGAGAATGTATTCATTAACTCTAGAAATAGAGTGCTAGCATCATCGACCACTGCTTCGATGTCGGTCTCATCTTTATGAAATTTTATCACATAATCTTGAACAGCTCCTTTTAAACTTTGCCTATGAAAATGTAATGTTCCGCAGTCGTTTGAGAAAGACATGATCGCCCTTTATCTAACCCATCCATTGCATGAAAACAACAACTCTTCTCATAGCAACATTTATTGAATAACGGTAACAAGCATGCATTATAAATCAGTGGTTTGAAAGAGATAAAATAGATACAGCTGGTAACTATCATACAGCGAGCAATGATAACCATACAGGACTTTGGCAGTGTTGAGGTAAGGAGGAAAGAAGCATTGGTTATGAACGTAGCTACTACAACGAACAGACAAAATAGGAACACACAAATCCTTAAAACGTTTCGTGACTTCATGATAATGTTGATTCACTCTACTATCCCAAGGCGGGAGCAAAATATCATCAATGATTAGATTGGGAAATACTTTCCTCTCCTTACCAGGATTATTACAAAAGATGCGTATAACATTGAAAGCAGCTAACCATCGTTTAAAGTCAATAAGAAGAGCACTTTCACAAGAAAAGCCATAGTCTTGCAAATATTTTAGATTAAGTCCATGAATGTGTTTTCTCGCCCATTGATCAACATTGGGATCGCAGTTGGCATGTTGATGATAGACAATAACAATCTGATATGTCCAATTGTTCATAGCAATAGCACTGAGCTCCTGTACAGGTTCACCCTCACAATCCATAAAAATGATGATAGAAGCCTAAAACGGAAATTTACACATCTAAGGAAACGTTCTATAACATATTACAAAATGAAGAATTACATCGATGCTTTTCACGACAAAATACACAAATGATATGATGGCAACGAAGAAGTAAAATGTATCTAATAAGACCACGTACGACACTCAAAGCACATAAGCGAATTGTCATAGGGTAGAGTTAGGAAAGGGCTAGTAATTCTCCTTCTTTGATTTGCGTTTTGATGTAGCATTCTTCTCCGACTTGCGCTTCGTACCACTGCTGTTAAGGATTTGATCAATTATGTCGTCCACGTTGGGTGGTTTTGGAATATATAGGATGGATTCCATATGCATGGAGAGAGAGGCTATTTTATTATCCTTGTGTCGACCATAATATAGCCCATTCACTTTGAAAAGGATATCCCAAGTACCTTCTCCGAGCTCATCACATCTGATGGGTATTGAATGATCTCCATCCTTCTTATAGTAAGTACACCAATGTGATACCGGTAGGCAAATGTGATTACCATCCCAAATCTTTCTATAGGGAGTATCCTTGTCATCTCTCGCCTTCCACTCTTGAGCAAGAGGAGTAGGAATGTCCATATTTAATGTCACGTACTCCTCAATAATATCAAGTTGGTGGCGAATGTACGGACTCACGGGGATCAGTATGTAGTCCCCATACTGATTGTGCATTATCTTGACATCCGTGGAAGGGAGCATTCCCGTTTGGAGTACTACGCTATGATCATCATAACGCAAGACTTGTTTAAATTTACGCTGTAGCGGTGTAGGATTATGTACCTTGGTTGTTTCTTCCACTGGCCTCAGTTGTAGATGATCCGACCGTAGCGAACCTTGTAACGTTTGACCGCCATTTTGTCCTACTATTGCAGCAGATGGAGTAGATGCCTGAAAATGAAAAAAGATTGTATTAAGTTTACGTTCAAGGGAGGAGAGGGAGGGAAGTAGCGACTTACCATTTTAGTTGGATAATAGAACAGGGAACTAGAGAGAGAAAATGTGCGTCCGTCACTCGTGTGATTCAACGATGGAATGATTCTCACTGTGGAAGGCTCGCTATTTATAAAGAAATGCTTGATTCTCATTGGATGATGATCCTCATTGGACAATAACATCAAGCTGATTCCAAATCTGGCCTCCGTTTACCCATCCGAGCCTTCGTTTTGGCGCTACAGCCCAAAACTTCCCAAATTCTAACTCTGTTGTTTTTCGCCAATGTCCCAAAATCTTATGGCGTCTCACATCTAAACGAAGACAGATAGGAACAAGTCGTTTCTTTCACTGAATTTGTCTCACTCTTAGCTTTCAAACGAGCTATGGCACGACAAAATCCGTCCACTGGAAGCCAAGATTGAAGCTAGCTGTCCAGAGGGGGGGGAGGTCAGTGAAATTTGAAAATTTGATGAAGAATGTTTTGGTGACGGTCCCAGGTCGAAATTCCACACTTTGGAAAATTTTCAAAATTTTACCCATACAAAGTCACTCTGACACTTAGGATTTTTTCAGGTGAGCGAGCTCCGACCTAAAATCTTGTAACCGCTCTAACTTTTGAACGAAGACAGATAGGAACAAGCCGTTTCTTTCACTGAATTTGTCTCACTCTTAGCTTTCAAACGAGCTATGGCACGACAAAATCCGTCCACTGGAAGCCAAAATCGAAGCGAGCTGTCCAGAGGGGGGGGGACGTCAGCGAAAAATTTTTCTCTCCGATGGCGTTCAAATTCACCATACCGATGCAGAATTTCACGCTGAATCCGAATCTGGCCTCCGTTTTCTCATCCGATGCTTCGTTTGGGCGCTACACACCAAAACGTCCCAAATTCTAACTCTGTCGTTTTTTCGAAAAATGTTGAAAATTTTTTCTCGCCGATTGACTTGAAACTCACCATACAGATAGAGAATTTCACGCTGATTCCAAATCTGAAATCCGTTTTCCAATCCGATGCTTCGTTTTGAAGCTACAGCCCAAAACGTCCCAAATTCTAACTCTGTCGTTTTTCGTCAATGTCCCAAAATCTTAAATGGCGTCTCACATCTAAACGAAGACAGATAGGAACAAGCCGATTCTTTCAGTGAATTTGTCTCACTCTTAGCTTTCAAACGAGCTATGGCACGACAAAATCCGTCCACTGGAAGCCAAAATCGAAGCGAGCTGTCCAGAGGGGGGGGGGACGTCAGCGAAAAATTTTTCTCTCCGATGGCGTTCAAATTCACCATACCGATGCAGAATTTCACGCTGAATCCGAATCTGGCCTCGGTTTTCTCATCCGATGCTTCGTTTGGGCGCTACACACCAAAACGTCCCAAATTCTAACTCTGTCGTTTTTTCGAAAAATGTTGAAAATTTTTTCTCGCCGATTGACTTGAAACTCACCCTACCGATGCAGAATTTCACGCTGAATCCGAATCTGGCCTCCGTTTTCACATCCGAGCACTCCTTCCACTCGAAACAACCCATTTTACAACCCAACATTCAGCAGATTGCACGAAAAACATCACACACTATAGCCTCAAGACAAAACCTGGCGGTCGCCCAAGACCACCACGACACTCTGTCGTTCCAGAGGGGGGGAGTCAGACCCGAAGCACCACGGCGGCCGACCACGACACTCTGCCGTTCCAGAGGGGGGGCGCCGGTCGAGTGTTCGCCGTTTTCTTACTACTATCACAAGAATCTGAACTAATGAAATAATTCGTCATCTGCAAATAATGTCATTATACGTTAGCATAATAGTAATATAATACTAAACAAAGATAATCAAATGAAAAATGATTATTTCCGATGACCTGAGATACAAATGGGTACGTCGTTCATTGAGAAGTTGAACAACAACATAATGAAATGCGCATATTCAACGAAAGTTATGTTTGATATCACCCATCAATTCTCTGTAGATGACTGATAATCACCAGCATCTCTGAATATGGGTACAAAATTCGGGTTACGCATCATACATCATACTAGAAAAAATTACCACTATATATCCACCATATATTGCTCCTGCACAATGACGTAGTATATGAATATAATAACATACCATATGAATTTTAATAATTAATTATGACGATGTTTCACAGCATGTTAATACATGCGTGCTGTTACATACGTTTATATATAATATATGTATATATATTATATATATGTTTATATATAATGTTTATATATGTAATAATACATACGTTTTTTACATTTGAGTTCAAGCTTAACAACAATACTGAATAGATGTGATGATATCTGTGTATAATGATGAGGATACATTATTATTGGAGATTCATTGACACGGACAACCGCTGCTTCTGACTTCTAAATCAATTCGCAATTTTTGGTTACTGCTCTGATAGAAAAAGCTTTGATACCTTAAAATAATAGGAGTGCCTATTCATACTAAAAATGAATAGTGGAAGTAATAATGATAGGATGCCAAACTTGAATTCTGTAATCAATTCAGTGATAGAAGATGCAAGGCAATACTACAACTCATCAACTAGTCCTGACTCATCAAATTTGACTAATGACACTGTATTGAAGAGAAGTAAATTTGTCAATGAAACAACTCATCGAAATCAAGTCAGTGAAAATGACGCACGAATATCCAATCCCGATTCATCAACCAATGAAACATCTTCAACCACGATTGACTTGAAGATTGCAAACAGTCGCCTGTTGAAACGAATACCAAAAGGTGCTCGATGCCAAGTGGCTGAAGAGTTTACTAAGATTATACGTGAAGTCAACTTGAGTAATTCATGTTCATCATGGTCCGCACTGCTTCAATTTGCACATCGAGTGTTTGCTTATCCAAGTAGAAGAGGTAAAAATGCTCCTAGTCTGGCGTCAATTGTCAAACTTAATCTTCAGAGAAGAGCTGAACCACTACCACAACATGAAAGTCCAATGCAAAAGAACAGGAGAAAACAACGCAAGACAGTCGATTTCGCTTCTTTAGTTGGAGCCAAATTAGACGAATTTGACGTAACTGGCGCTGTTCGATTGATATGCTCAGACGATTCCATTGCCCCATTTAATGAAGAAACTTTGAAGCAATTGCAAGAAAGACACCCAAATCCGCATCCGTCTACTTCTTTTGACGATTACCATCCATCAGAAGATTTGCAAATCAGTTCTGACTGTGTTTTCAAGGCAATCCAAAGTTTTAAATGTTCGTCCTCTGCTGGTCCTGATGGCCTCCGTCCACAACATCTCAAAGACATGCTGAAAGATCAAACAAACCATTCCTCTGTTCAGCTCTTGAATGCCCTCAGCGAACTTTTCAACAATATTCTTAAAGGTTCCATTCCAAGTGAAATACAGCCAACCCTTTGTGGAGCACGTCTCGTCGCTTTGAAGAAGAAAGATGGTGGAATCAGACCGATTGCTGTTGGAAACACATTGAGGAGAATAGTTTCAAAGATCTGTTGCATGTGTGTTGGATCTGATGCACGGACAGTTTTATACCCAGCTCAAGTAGGCTTTGGAGTCCAGCTTGGCTGCGAGGCTGCAGTTCATGCATGCCAAAATTATGTTCAGCAATTTCGTAATTCGGATAAGGTTCTACTAAAAGTTGATTTGAAAAATGCCTTCAACTCAGTTCGTCGTGATGTCTTGCTGAAATCGGTCAAAGAACACATTCCCAAGATTTACAATTACATTGATCTATGTTACCGATTGCCGTCCAATTTATATTTTTCATCGTCCGTCATCCCATCATTAGAAGGTGTTCAACAAGGAGATCCTTTGGGTCCACTTTTATTCAGTCTTGCTATAAATTCTGTCATTATTGATCTTCAGTCTGAGATAAATGTGTGGTACCTTGATGACGGTACTTTAGCTGGCAATCCAACAACTGTTTTAAACGACTTCAAAGTCATCGCCAATAAAATGGAGCAGCTTGGTCTGCAAGTAAACGACTCCAAGTGCGAACTGCTAATTCTTGAAACTGACTCGATCAAACGGACGTCGGTTATGAAAGAATTTTCCGATGCAATCCCAAATTTGAAATGCATCGAATTTGAAGACGCGGAATTGCTTGGCGGATCTCTCTGTAAAGAATCAATTGACAAAATATTAGAGAAGAAATATCACATGCTGAAACTTTTGAGTGAAAGACTTGGTAAGCTAGAAAAGCACGTGGCATTCTTTTTACTTTAAAAATGCCAATGCCCATCCCCCTAACAAACTTAACTTTCCTGTTTGAGAACAGTTATTGCTAAAGCATTGAAAGTGAGAATCTCACAAAGATCGATCTGTCTGTTTAATCTGAAGCAATCTCTCTGTGTGGATCTTTTGAATACATCCATTGATGAGCTCCAAGCTTTGGAAAGCAAAATGGAAAGCAATATTTCCCCTACAACTCTATCAATTTACGGTTGGGCTTTTGTTCGGGTATTGCGGAACGGACGCGGAAACCAAACAGCATTTCAATTCTGGCTATTTGGCCCTCAGCTATTTGGTTCTTTACGATGTCGTTGAGAGAAAGAGTAATGAAGTAGCATACATACTCAACAAAACTTTGGGTGTTCACTTTTTAATTGTGACCGTTAGACCAAAGCTTAAGTAGACCAAAGCTTATTCTTTCTGGGAAGCACTTTTCTTGTTACAAGGGAAATTGCCCCCAAAAGTTCAATCCAAGTCAAAAGCGTTGGGATCAACCCATGAGTGAAGTTTGCTTGGGAGAAAAAGTTGATTTCAATTGAAAAATGATTACGGAAAAAGCTACCACAGTGTTAATCTTTTATCGACCAAAGAAAGAAGAAGAGTGGTCAATGGCTGAATGTATACCCCATACGATCTTTGGGACTTATATGACCGACGTTCAGTTCACCTATTGCATGCGCTCTTTACGGCTTGGTACCCCTCTTGTTTTGTTTGCACAGCGATTGCTTTTGTGGGTGATCAGCTAGACTTTTCGGTTCAACACGCGCACGTTGTATGTAAGAAGTCGTTTCATACCCCTGGTTCGCTATTCCTTTATTTTCGACATGGCTTCAGTTGAACAACTGATCTCAAGAGCGTTAGTTTCTGCAGGTGTGCCGAAATTCCACTGAAACCATAAGGGGCATAATCGGAAATGTCAGTCAGTGGTATGATTTTTTAGTGAAGAATGAGTAGTGATTTCGTGACAACAAGAGGCCCCCCGATGGGAATAACCCTTATTGGACTTTGGGAAAGCGGCCGGGGGGCCCTTGTGTGGGACTCTTTCCTGTTAGCCACCACTTGCTGAATCCTACCCATTCGCCGCCGCCTCAAAGACCTCAGGAGCCGTTGGGCATATCGGCTGTGAACTTGGAAACTCGCACACTCAAACCAACTATTACGCGCAATTGGAGACGCCGCTTTATTAACACCCCGCCTGCGCCGATTTGCATCAAAGAGTCTATGGGGGCCTCTGGTGTGAAAGAGCCTGCAAACTTTATAAGATCTGTTGGCAGGCGGCTCATTGCATCGACTGGCGAGAGAAGGGCGGCTACTTACCTCCAGCAATCCCTGAGCGTCGCCGTTCAAATCGGCAACGCAAACAGCCTCCTAGGTTGCCTCCCAAAAGGTCATGCACTGAACACTATTTTTGACCTCTGACCTGTCTAAAAGCGATATCTTCCCTTAACTTCAAGCTTCCCTTTTTCTTAACTGTCCGGATGTCTTTTTGCTTTTGTATCTTTTATATGTTGTTCTTAAATGTTAACTCTACATTGTTGTTATAAATTTCAATACATACGTAAGCGAAGTTCATGCCATTACATACTATGTTTCATACTACGGTAATGCATACATATGCGTAATACATTTTTATTCATAATATGTTTCATAGAATGTCAAGACATACGTATGCATGGTTCATACTTATGCATACGGTACTGTGTTTCATAGTATGCAAATACATACGTATGCGTTATTCATGCTTATGCATACTGTGTTTCATAGTATTTTAATGCATACGTTTGGGTTATTCATACCTACACGTACTATGTTTCACAGTATGTGAACACATACGTATGCATTATCATACTATTTTTCATACCTTTTCATACTATGATTCATACGGGCTTATTTCTGTACGGGCGTCGATCGAGAATCTGGACATAGATGCCATTGAACGTGGAATAACGAGGCTCCTCCAACTTTGAGGGAAGTGTGTTGAAGCTCATGGTGCTTATTTTGAATCGAAAATGTACAGACCTTATCCCTATGTAAATCTTGATAATATATATTTTCAATGAATGCAGAAATTTAGAAAGGGAAACTTATTTATTGACTGACCCTTTCGAAATTTGTTCAATATTGGACGGCAAGAAGATGTTAAGGAAGCCCTAGTGCTTCTATATTGCTTGCTGGTGCTGCGAAAACTTAATTATGCTACTCGAAAGACACACTAATATGATTTAGAAAAATATGAGAACCGAAATTTATAGCTGATGATATGTTGTATCGTTTGCTCGTCAACATGGCTTCACTTCGCATCCTAAGACTGCAGAATAAGAATAGCACGTTTACAATTTATTCAAGATTTGATAAATGAATTATTTGCATTGCCACAAACAGAAATCAGGTACATTCATAATAAAACTGCATATTATGTTCGATGATAGAAACAGTGTCTGTCTCACAATGCAGCTAAAATTGACTTAGTAATATTGTGCACAATTCGCTGCCCAACAAAATGTGGCAGTCTAAACTATTTCATTATTAAAGGGTTAAAGCAATTTGAACGCGGTTGTAGAATCCATAAGCCTACATATGGAAATCAGTCAGACAGATGAATAAGGGAAAATATTGTCACATTTAATGCCTCGATTCAGACGCGAATCGACTAGTTGATGCAACTTTTAAATGCTGCTCTATTAAGATATGTTTTTGCCTGTCTTAGAGCCACTTTTATGTTACCTCAACGTGTTCTTTTATTACACATAAGGCCCTACTGAGGTGATCTGAACTGTCGAGAAAGAAAAAAATAAAATCCCTTCAATAATTGTGCATTTTTCGCTTCATTTCGAAAGGAAAATGATGGAAACATAGATAGGATTTTATAGTCTGGTTGATGAACTTGTCTTGCTTCATTGAGGAATCAAATAAAATTGAAATGAAATTTAGCAGGAGATTATTTTTTTCTTTCCTAATAAGCCTACTTAAAACCTGTAGGAGGAAATCGAATTTCTAGTTAACAGAGTGAGTATCTATATATCATATTTCGTGTATCAAGACTTCTCATAAACAACGGAAAATGCACGCTAGTCATTCCTGCTTTATTATTTATTTATTACGTATTCTGTTCTGTTATTAATATTCTTCACCCATTATCTTAGCGTCGGTCTCGAATTCATGATCAAAGAAATATTCGGGAGCACTGATAACGGCATAATTCATTCGCTTTAACTTCTGATTTTCATCATCCATGTACGATAGTAGTTCGGAATTCGGATCGGACGTAAAGTCATTGCGGAAAGTGATGATGCAAAACATTTACTACAGCATTTGGCTGTAGAGGAACTATTGTACAGAATTTGGTGATTGGGGGTTTCGTGAATAGATCGTCATTTGCGACTTTCTTCTTCGCTGCTGCCGCTACTGTCCTTGCCGCCTTAGGAGTCACTTTGCAAGCAGCCTAGATCGATCGAGCACGGGGCGGGGATTGCCTAGTAATAGCAACCAGCGCATGCACCGGCTCTCCCATCTTGTTCACCTCTATATTATACCGGTTCAGCATCATGCGCGGGATGTTGTGCTCCTTCATCCCCTTCAGAAACTGCCCAGCCAGTTGGGATAAATTGCCTTTGACGATCCCGAGCAGCATGCTAAGTAAGAACTTCAGCACGTCAGCCTATGATTGGAGACGCACCCTCCAGAAACTCACCGCGGTCATTGCACTGCATAGAGACTAAGGTCGCCTGATTGAATAGGGCCAGTGCGCGGTTCCAGTAGGGTTAGGGAGTGCTGAGGGAGATGTCATCACGAGGTTTCTCCTTCCACTGTTTAACATCTTCCAGCCTGCCGTCATGACATCTCATCTGTTGATGTGGGTCGGCATATTGGGAAGGATCAGCGCACACACGCAAGTAATGCTGTGTAGCTGATACAGCCGCTTCTGGAGGTGTTGGCGTGAGCGGTTGAAGTTTGTGCATTTACAGACTTTTCTACATCATCATCTGGGACGTGGGATCCTGGTTGACCAAGCTGCTAGGAACTCCACTTGATGGTCAACCATTTGCCCCGTGATGTGTGTCTTGCCTTTGTGTGACGGACTTGTTATACACATCGTGAGATCACATTTCAGTCGGAGATGCATCTCGCCACCGCCGTCAGCTGTCATTCGCTGAGTCGTGCGTCATCTATTTCCTTGCTCCGCTCACCAGACTGCCAACTACTCTGCACTCTGCAGTGTGGCAGAGAGGAAGCCTGTGTTTTAACTAAACAGTTTCCCTGACCAGCCGGCGCAGGGTATGTTTGTGAGTAGTCACTTCTCCTGCGGTGTCAGGCTGTTCCGGCGGAGTTGGCGAACTTTGACACAACCTTCAGCATGAATGCATCCTTGGCGATATCCTCCTCTTCCCACTTTTGCGCCGGTTCATCCGCGTCTCAACTTTGCGAGGGCCTTCATGAAAGTTGCGTTGCTGACTCCACGACAGCTTTTCCGGCTTGTCGTCAGATTCCTTCTGCGGTGCATGCTGCAAATGTCAAACAAGATCAATGCCAGTCGTGTGCAGTTTGCATAGACATTTGAGCTCCAATTCCATGTTTTACCGCACATGTGCAAAAGACCGTTTCTATAGCTTGTTTTCCCGCTTCAGAACAGTGGTTCGCTCCATCTGTTAAGTATTCCACCTGGACGGCACACAAAGCAGATGAAGTTTTCGAGAGCCCCGGCGAGTCGCGATTATCTGGTATAATCGGCATAGCAGTTCAGTGATGAGCGAATAAATACCACAATGTGCTCGTAGTTCAGGAGATTGAAGATACCCGGTGGATGTGGAGGCCGGGACTTTAGCTGATGTAGACTCGTAAAAAAGTTCTGGAAGTAGACATCATTGCTTGTCACGTCTAGGTTGGCTAGTAGGCTACATAGCTCGTAATGGAGGCTCGCGTCTGCAGTGCCTCTGAACGAGGACTCTCCTTAGATTGGCCTGTTGATTACTCCTCACATCAAGGGCTGAAGGGCAGGCGCCGCAAACACTGATCTGACAGGATTCCTACGCCCTTGAAATGTTCTGGAATATCCTGGAAGTCAAGATGGTCCTTGAAAGTCCTGGAATTTCTAAATATATCTTGGAATTTCATTAAAACTTCCTTTTTGATTTTTGAATGATTTTTGTTGACTAAATCTAACTGTAAAAGCTATCAGTCGCTAAAGATTTTCATTTTTATTTTAGAATATTTTCTTGTTGCATCTACTTATGATCTGCGATCGATCAATTCCTTGATTCCCTTACTATGCCAACGTTACTGGCGACTTAGAGAATAGTTGAATCTTGGGCTCATGCATGATGGAATTTCATTGTGAATGTATAACATACTCACGATACTTTTGTTCGAAGTTGAAGTATAGACTTATGTCGTAAGCCGGCAAAAAAATGTAGTTGAATATCATGTGTAGTACTAGTATCTTATTCATTATAACAAATGTTGTATACCTGGTATGCTCGATCTCAAAATAATTTTCTTGTGTTCTTGTAGTTTTTCATTAATTTGAATCAATTACATTTTCATTTAAAACATACATTTAACATTACCAACCTCGATGGCTGAAACTCGACCTTGACTGCACGAATTTCAATCGAGGTCGAGGTCGGAGAAAGAATGTCCATTTTAACAGTTTTCAATACTAGTTAAATGATTATCACTTTCAATTAATTAAACCGGAAGGATTGTTGTTTAAAAGTTGTGAGACGTACTCGTAATTTTTATTTCTTTCATAAGTGATCTGTCTTCTCATTTAATCAGTCTTCTAGCCTAAACTGTTGAGACAAACACTAATGATGTAGCTAATTTTTAGATTCTTAAACAAACCTAGTAGTCCGGCAGCCAGAACGAGTTTCTGCAGGGAACGAGGCCGAAAGTGAGACTTTCAGAGAATGATGTACACACTATGACTACTACGAATCGGAACGTCTGCCGACTTCTAGTGAGTTCCTCTTCTTGTCAGACAGGATCAAAGAAAAACACATGTAAATCCAATGGGACGCAGATTGCAATTTTTGGCTAAAATGAAATTTTGTATGTTTTCTCTGATTAAACGAAAAGTACTAAGCTCAGAGTCATAATTTTTGACATGGAATGTCTTCAGGTCATTTCTTATTATGTGCATGTGCTATTATCATGCTTCCGATCGACATTGCATGTGAGAATGTGGTTGAATGTGGATAAAGTAGCTCAAAATGTTTGTGTTTACCGACATTAAGAGGCTCGCCAAATCTAAATTCGCTTAGCTATATAGACAGGGATGTATAAAGATGAATGGAAATGACCTGAAGACATTCCATGTCAAAAATTATGACTCTGGGCTTGGTACTTTTCTTTTAATCAGAGAAAACATACAAAATTTCATTTTAGCCAAAAATTGCAATCTGCGTCCCATTGGATTTACATGTGTTTTTCTTTGATCGTGTCTGACAAGAAGAGGAACTCACTAGAAGTCGGCAGACGTGCCGATTCGCAGTAGGCATAGTGTGTATATCATTCTCTGAAAGTCTCACTTTCGGCCTCGTTTCCTGCAGAAACTCGTTCTGGCTGCCGGACTATAGGTCTACTGGTGTTAAAAATGAAACCATGATGGTAGCTCTCCACCGCCTTCCAAGCGCACTTAGATCCGCTAACCGAGATAGTGAGCAAAAACTTAATTTGCTAAAGCCAACACGGTCCCGTTGAATTTAGTTTTATTGCTGCTCACGTGCAGCATGTTTGCCTTGTAAGATGGCTTCCTGGTTTTAGAAGTCAAATCAATGGCCACCAATTTCATTGTATTGTTTGGTCCAGATTCTAGCCAAACATTGGAAATGGGCCTATTTCTCATCCAGCACTCGAAATTGGCATGGTACGTCCTCCTGCGTGTACTCTAGCAACAGCTCCCGGGTGTGCTTGCCTTGCGGCTGCTCACCATCAAGCTGTAAGTTGACCGCTTTCCTCTTGGGGGGCTTGCACTTTCGTTTCTTGTTGGTTGTCGGAGCCGCTGCTGTTGCTTCTGCTATTGCTTCGTGTGGTAGGCTGCTTGAGACTCTCCTCTATTGACATATCCAGCTCCTCCATCTTTGGAGGTGTGATTGATTCTGCTTCCGGTTCCGGTATAGGGGAGTGGGCGGGAGGAACAGGCACGTCTCCGGAGTCCATCGTTCGGGCGTGAACATAATATGGTTCTCCGCCAATTGTAGACGCAAGTATTTCCAGCTTGCAACCATGGTCACCCATGTACACTCCATGAACAAGAATCAGACATGAACATACTCGAAGCCCTAGTCGTCCATTAGCAGCGGCTTTTGATTGGCGTCGAATAGCTTGACATCTATCGTACATTTGATTTGTACGGAAGAAGTCTTGTCCTTGATCGTTTTTTCGCCCTCCATGCTTCCGGGAATTAGTTAGGCAGTTCAAATTACTCCTCCGCCTCTGCCTCTACCTTCATCACCTCCTCCAAATGACAATTTGCTAGCTACCACAAGTAGCACAAGTAATGATGATATAGAATTCGTCACCCAACCTTCCCCACAACCGGTAATGCGGACAGTATTTTCCAATTTAAATCATTTCTTTCATGAAATATCTCTGGCAGCAAGTGTTAAAATATGTATATACTTGACGAACAACTGATGCTGTGATAGCTCATGCATTGTAATTGTTTGACAACCAAACGGAATGCTCGCACATAATTCAGTCGTATAGACCAGTTCATCGGTGAACGGTGAAACAACTCGAGATGATCGATCAAATTTGCATTTCATTTTATGATGTCTCTTTGTTTTGAATTATTGGAGTTCATAATCGATGTAAATGTATATTATTGCGGAATATTACGTTTTAATAGAATGCATATTTTTTCTTTATATATATATAATGACAAGATACATGATACATATATATATATATATATATATTAATATAAGACGCTCATTACAGATTAGAAAGAAATTTTAATATTGCTAAGAATCTCAGAGAAGACTGTTCTAAACTACTTCGCCAAAATGACTTTACTTGTCTAGAAGAAGAGATTGTAGTTTCTGGCATATGCTTGATGAAAAAGAAGAAAGAAAAACTGTCATATAAGCTCAATAAACTTCTTCCAAAAACAGAAAATGAAAGCAACCATATTGTGAATATATCAAATAAAATCTTGTCTGAAACAGATATTCATGTCTTACAAAAGGGATTATCCTTCAACACAAAAGATGCCAACAATGTCAGATTCCTCTCGGAAGCTGAATATATAATTGCATCATCTTCTCTAAACCCAGAAGACAAAAGTTCCATTCGAAATTGCATCACCAGTATGATAAAAAACAAATCAAAAAATAATATTTTATCTTTTCAAGAACAGAAAGCTCTAAGGCAGCTTAAACAAGATGATTCAATAGTTATTCTACCTGCTGACAGAGGTGGCGCCACAGCAATTTTGAATCGATTTGATCATGATTCCAAAATGAAAGACATTCTCTCCGATGTGATTAGCTACAAGCGATTAGACAATGACCCTACCAAATCCCAAATTGCAAAGATTGAGAAGAGTCTAAAAATACTATGCAACAAAAATATCATCAAGAAAGAAGATCAAATATTCATGTCAGCTAAAGAAACGCACATAGCAGAAATATATGGTTTACCAAAACTTCACAAGAATAATGTGCTCCATTACGTCCAGTTGTCTCTCTGATTGACACTCCAACGTATTTCCTCGCAAAGTGGCTTTACCAAAAACTTAAACATTTATCCCAACCATATCAATTTTCAGTGAAAAATTCAATGCAATTTCTAAAGCAATTGAATTCAATGACAATTGAAGAAGACGAGCTAATGGTTAGCTTTGATGTGGTATCTCTACATCCATCTATTCCACTAGATCTTGCAAAATCTTGTGTTTCTGAAAAACTTGATATCAACAGTCTTTCAATTCCGAAAGAAGTTATACTTTCTCTTCTCTCTCTTTGTTTGGATACTTTTTTCTCATACAAAGAAGAATATTTTGAACAGATCAAAGGCACTCCTATGGGATCACCAATTTCTGGATTTCTTGCAGAATTAGTCATACAAAAACTTGAATCGTCTGTATTTTCCACTTTGCAACCAAAATTTTGGATTCGATATGTTGATGACACATTTGCAATCATAAAGAAAAATTTCGTTCAACAAATGCTTAACATACTCAATTCCTTTCATCCAAATCTGAAGTTCACACATGAAATTTAAAAGTCCAATAAAATTGCATTCCTAGACGTTTTAATCACGCGTTCAATCGACGGATCTTTGAATACTTCTGTATTTAGAAAGAAGGCTTACGCTGGATGCATTCTTCGATTTGACAGCAATCACCGAGCTGTTCACAAAAAGAACTCAGTAAGAACTTTATTTCAAAGAGTCACATCACACTGCAATGCAGAACAATCTAAGGACGATGAAATCCTGCATTTATATCAACTTTTTAAGGATAATTGTTATCCGAAATCTTTTGTTTCAAGACTTTGGGAAGAACTGAAATCAAAACAACAAACTGTTAATCAAAGTAATAAGACACACTCTTCTCATAAAGACACATTTTTTGCATTGCCTTATGTACGAGGTATATCAGAAACAGTGGCCCGAAAATTTCGTCAACATAGCATCAACATCGCTCATCAACCAACAAACACAATTCGCTCAGTATTTAGTAAACCAAAACGTAGGAAATCAGATTTAGATAAACGCAACGCAATATATAAAATGCCATGCCAAATTGCAATTCAGAATACATTGGACAAACAAGCAAACAACTGAAGACTCCATTCATGAACACAAGCTGGCAGTAAGAAGAATTGATCCGAGATCACAAATTTCAGCACACATTCAAGAAACAGGTCATCATTTTAACTGGGAACAAACCAAAAGTTAGAATACATCTCAACATCGCCATGGACGACAATTTATGGAAGCATGGTACTCCAATAATAACTCTATCAATCGCCATATTGATTTTGATAATATCTATGTTCAACTTCGTCAACAGTTAGTGTAATTAGGATAGCTACATTTTTATATTATTTTATCAGCACATAAGGTACACATGACTATATTAGCATAGTTTCTTCATTTTCATATAAATTTCAAAATAATGTTTTGTAATCTTTCTATTACCTGATGACGTATTGCAGTTGCAATCACGAAAATTTGTGAAAATACATTTGTTTATCTTGATTGAGCCATTTTCACAAAAATATATATATTATATATTTGTAGGTTATACAAAGATCTGTTGAATATAATGCTATTCAAATGTCTTCTTCATTAATTAGATATCAAACCAAGTTTTTTTATAATATACTATGAATTGCTTTATTTCAACGTACTAAAAACTGTATCTGTATTTGTTCAAGTTAATTTCTTCTTCTTCGGCGTTAGCGTTGAGTTCCGTGTTACTGCATGGTCCGCTCTCCTGGTTAGTTGTCTCCTTTTCTGTCGGTTGTTGGTTTGGTCCGGATGAAGACCTGTCGCTATCAGGTTTTGGTAAATGGCGTCGATCCATCGCTGCTGTGGCCGGCCTGTTGGTCTTCTCGTAGGGACGTTGAGATTAAACGCATTCTTGGCTGTTGCTTCATGTGTTACGCGTGTTGGCTGTTTGCTGGCACGTAGGAAATGGCCGTACCATTTCAATCGGCATTCTCGCATTTTCTCCGTTATCGGCGCTACGCTGTGACGTTTCCGCATGTCTTCGCTACAGATGTGGTCGCGCTGTGTGACAACGGCAATTCTGCGCAGCATCTTTGTCTCCATGACGGCCAATTTCTGCTCCGATTCTTTCGCGATGGGCCAACACTCGGAACTGTAGATGGCAACAGGTCACACAACTGTCCTGTAAATCTTGGACTTCAGATGGCCATTGATCTTGCGGTCACATGCATGTAGGACGCCGATGCAGCTGCGCCATTTGTACCAAGCAATGCTGATGCGAGCGCTTACTTCATTCTTGAAAGTCCTCGGTCAAAAGACTTTCCCAAATCAAGAAAGCAATATGTACGAATCTGCACTGATTTTTAGACAGCGTGACGATTCCTCTCAGTATGCGCTCGATTACATGCTCCAGGATCTTCATGGTATGCACCAGCAGCCTGATGGGACGGTAATTGCTGCATTCCGCTGAATTGCCTTTCTTCTTCCAAATTGGTATTGCCACTCTATCTTTCCATATTGACGGCATCTTTCTTTCAGAAACTATTTTATTGAAGCTCGCCAGCCATTCTGCAGGATGCCATAGTTTTGATTTCCAGACCTCGGCGGCAATGTCGTCGGGTCCGGCTGATGCGCCTGCTTTCATAGTTCGCAGAGCTGCATTTACCTCATTTGCTGTTATGGACTGAATAGCTCCCTGTACATAATCGGCTGCTGGAATAGACTCGTGCAGGAACTTTTCATAAAGTATTGCCTCCATCTTTCTGTGGCCTTCTTTCTCTTGACTATGAGGCTCCTTGCTTCGTCTTTGATGCCGATAATTTTCTCGATATCCTCTGTTTTCTATTTTACTTCTATTTGTTCAAGTTATGTAATAGGATTTTCAACTGTTATGATTTTATTCTAGTTTATGTACTATTTATTATACGAGTGTTCTTACTTAAGTCTAAGCGGTCCCCCCAACTGTCGCATTTCTGCTGTGGTGCTTGTGACCTCCACGTGAGCTAAGCCATCCTGACTTTTCGTTTTAGCATACTTTCACACTTTTCCAAAAAATATTTGAATTTTGCTCTTTGAACCGTCACATTTATGGCCTGTTTTAAAAAGTGAATAAATATGTATCACTAACGGAAAGTTCTCACACGCCGAATATGTTATACATTAAGCAATAGAGGCCGAACCGTCCTCCCGGAATCTCGATGTTCTTCAGAGCCCGTTGTGAATCAAGTTGATGGAAAGATGACATCAAGTTGTGACCAGAAACAAAATCAAATTCTGACTATACTATCCTAAATTTTAATTTGAAATATCCATTGTTTAGCAGTAAGTAGTGCAGTGCTCTATACAGTAGCTGTCGAGTTGACGCTGTATAATATTCGGTGACTGTTTAGAATGGGTTTGGAATTGTCAATGAACTTAATGAGTATTGTAATAGAGACGTTCAAGGTGTGCCATCCGAGTAAGTTAACGTATAGCTCTATGTATGTTGCCTGTATTAAATGAAAGCCGCGTAAGACAGATTAGAAACTTATTATTACGTGAGCTATTCTCTCCCTGATAATATTTCAATTTTTTCAGAAAGGCGAGTTTCATTAATCTTCTTCAAGCTGCATATACAGGGATCGAAATAGGAAATTTTAATCTAGCGTTTTTATGTGAAGAATACAAGGTGAGTTTCATTTATGTTTCAACGGACATGCGTAGAGTTGGAATTGTATGAGACTGACAATCCGTGAAGTAGTGCTTGTTAGTAATGAATCCAATTTATTCTCATTATTTGGATTGTTAATCGACTGCCAAATTTTTGTCGATCTGTACATGTATATCTATCATTCACACACACACACTCACTCATTCACCTTCTCTCTCACACACTCACTCACCCTCTCTCTCACTCACACATACACACACACACACACACTCTCTCTTTCTGTGAGTTAAATCTCCAACGCTTAACGGGATGAATATCTAGAGATCAAGTACCAGTCAAGCACAGTGTAACACGCTCACAATGAATTCCAAGGGAATGCTACATTAGTGCGCTAAATCCGTGATTCGTATTATCAGTGTTTATGAGTTAAAAACTCTATAAAACCGATTAAAATCGAGAGCAATCTTATTTTAGGAGGATGAAGATGTTGCGGTGGATATGAGGTGCAAAACTGGCCGATGGAATAAAAATAATTATAATATTATTATTAGGAGCAGCCTTAGGTGAACAGTTGCTCGAGGCGTTGATTATTGGATTCCATCGCACCTTTGAGGTTTTGTGTTCCCGCTTGAAGTTTGTCATGTCATGATGCAGTTTACCTACTGCGCAACTGTTTTGATGTCCCTTAACTTCTTAATGTATTGCGAACTTCCCATGCGTTTAATCGAATTGATATGCTCCAAAGAGTTGATAATTCTATGATGCATACGCTGTCTTCCATCTTAAATGTAGATTTAAGCCAGTGGTTTCCAACTTTTCATGCTGCGTACCCCAAAATAAAAAATTATAGAATTTCTCATTATTCCACGTACCCTCACCTATACATATAAAAATAGCAAGAATTCAATCATACTAAAAATCTAATTGCGGGTAGAAATATACGAAATTCGTAATCTTATAGCACAAAAATAGGCGTAGGCGAAAATTTTATGCGCTTGTGTAACAAGTAAGGATGTAAAAAGTAAAAAAATGTAAAAATGTAACAAGTGCAGCGAAAGTCGTGCCCCAACATCAAACGAGCTCTTTGTTTGCTTTTAATCATTACTATGGTGGAGAATCCGGATTCGCTTATGTATGTGGTCGAGTTGATGGTCGCTAATTAGCAAAGGTTGCTTCAAGGCCATATGATGACAATCCAATGCGGAATGAGCAGAAAGTTAACAGTTCAACTGACTCATGAACAGGAAAGTTCTGAAAGTGAAAATGAATTATTATAAATCTCCCATATCCCTCAAAAGTCCGTCACGTACCCCTGAGGGGTACGCGTATCCCAGGTTGGGAACCCCTGATTTAAGCGATGACCAACAGCGGCAAATTATTCTCCCTGCGAAACTTAGTGGCTTGGCATCTCATCCTCAAACTTTATAGCTGCCTCAGCCTTTGTATCGTCTCTCTGTGCTTCGGATTCCTCTTGTCGACGAATTTCTAGTGAATGAGAAATCCAAGAAGTAAAGATGCACGAGGCAGCATTAAATCACTGGTTCTCACAGTGTCTTGCCCCTTCATTTCCACTTCAATTTCTATATTAACAGAAGTCGTATTCGTGGACATTTCTTTATAAACAATTGTGCATTCATTTACTCGTTGCCCGCTTGAGCCTCTATGATTCTGTTTGTAGAGGTTATGTGACTGGATCACATATTTTACTGTCTTCATTCTCGTAAAGATTGACTAGTTCTGACTAGTTTCGATTCAGTTGTTTAGAATCATCTCCCGGGTTAGTTAAAAAAAGCATACAATTTATATTATATGAAACTTTAATCTTGTCACAATCGAGTCACGGTCATGATGACTTCGTTGCATTTCTGAAAAAAGATAAAATTAACGTCAATGGTCATTCCATATTCAGGAGGCTAAAAGGAAGAGTAAATCTAATATTGGACTGTCTTTAAACGTCTGAAATAACAAAGTTGGATACAAAAACGTCAAAAATAAAGAATTCTTCATAAAATATCTTGTCTTTGTGTTGTCAAATAGAAATTTACTTATCAATATAGAATGTGTTTTGATGGTTTTTTGTCTCCACAAATTAAGGTCGTCAAGTACAGACAGGAAATATAAGCTATGTCAGCCCTATCTGCGTCACACGTATGGAGAATATGGAGCAAAAAAAGTATCTAAAGGAACCTGCTGCGCTAGTCATTAGAAGTCAGCTTCCATTGGTGGTGTGAAACAAGATGGAGATGCATAGCTATCAGAAACATGAAACACAGTACAGGAAATAATGGTGCAAAGGACTTAGAATATTGTAGGCGCTAATATTGAAGATTACCGAAAAAAGACTGCAAAAAAGTATCATCTTCAAGTAACGACGAATGATCGGCGACGGTGGCTCATTATTTTTTTTTTTCCTTGATGGACAGTTGACTCCCATGAGAGGTTTCAAAATGTGGTGAGTTAGTGAAATCGTACAAACACTTGCTAGCATTCGACGTAAAATTCTCCACAGCTATAGGCGCACTGTCTTAGATCTTGCCTTCGTGGTTGTGAAATATATATCTCAAAAGGTATAACGGAAATTTATGCTGTTTTTGTCAGAGTCGTAGGGCTCTCAGCGGTTTACGAACAAACCATCATGCATATCTAAACTTGGAATTTTCTAAAAGTTAGATTATTACTTAAGGACACTTGTTAAAACGTAGAAGGGGGGGGGGGCCAATCTTATAAATGACGGAAGATTACGTTTTGGAGGCCCTAATGCAACGAAGAAAACGTTCGCGCTGCATGTGACGAACATGTTTCTGCATAGCAAGGACGTGATCAGAAGGCCTGAGTTGTTCAACTTGCTCGCGTGATGAGGAATCCCGCAGATTGGCGTAGAGTATTCTTTTCGCTCTAAAAGTTAAAGGATGATTTTGTTGTTGTGTGGTCCTCCGAGGATAAGATACCGGATACATGCAATGAATGTGTTTGCCCGTGTTATAAACACGAGTTGGTGCCAATATTTAGATGATATGTGTTGGTTTCATGCAGAAGACGCACGACAGATCCTGTTTTATACGGAAATCGTTGAGAATTCTAATGCAGCGAGAAGGTGTTTATGGTTTTTGACCGATAGGAAAAGCCTTTGATACAGTTAAGGAAGTTTTTGCGATGGTCGTAGAAGAGATGATAGGCGGCCAGTTTGTCAAGTCTATTCTTATAGGTGCGTATACGGGAGATTTGCGACTGCTTCCGGGTCAATGTTGGTGTGGGCCCGGGACTGGTGTGGTCCTTATTTTGCATCCGTCATAATGCTGTTTTCAGTTTGTAAGAAACGGTTTTGCTACGAACTATGGATTCTGATGATCCTTTGATATGGCTTGCGTCTGAGAGTGACTCAAGGAATTGATAAGCTGGGACAGAGGTCTTGTCGACGAAGGTTGCCGAAGAACAAGGAAAGGCAAAGTACGGTTAGTGGAAAAAGGGCTAGGACTCGAAAGGGGGGGGGAGGGAAAATACTAGCAGCGAAATGGCCTGTTGGTATGTGGTGTGGAATCGAACGACTGAATCGGTGTACTTGATTTCGTGTGCCGAAGTGGGAGCTGCGATATGCGGAAGTGAAGTGGGAGACCTGAGAGAGCTACAACTTCGTTTGGCCGATGAGTATCAGGACCATGGATGTCGATCGATGCGGAGTGTGTTGACTTGGAAGGAGCTGCCTTGTGTGTGTGGAATTCTCCATCTTGGGGAGTACTGATAATTGGTGTAAGATTCGCAGTAGTGATAAGATCGAAGAGGTGGAGACCAATTCTGCGCAACAGGGTTGAGTGTATGGAACCTGGATGCGGAAAGCATTGCTTTATTGTTGCGAGTCATGGTCGTGTTTATCATGGGAGATGCATGCGCGCGTTAGAGAAACGAATGTAAGGGGGATGTGTTGTGAAAGACTAAGACAGGAAATGAAATGACAGCAATGGCCGATATATGGTTCGGATTGGTAACAACATGCAAGTGACGACGGTGCAAAGCGCAGAATTTGCGAAGGCTGGTCTTTGTTCTTGACCAAGAAAGCAGATTGTTTACATGATTGTTTATGTACTTCGATGGTATCGAGGAACAATATTGACAAGTTAAAACGAGTCTAGAACTAAATTGAATTAATATTCTATTGCCTTTTAACTACAAGGATTTCTTAAGATACACATCAACATTTTTGTAATGACACAGTGAGACAATTTACATTTTCAATCACTAGGATTAGCATTTTGTGATACGTTCAAAAATCATCTTTTTTTCCTAGTTCAAGATTTCGAAGACTAGTTTCTAAAAAAAGTTAGAAAACATGCTCGTTTTCCGAGTGATTTATCTATACTCACAGTTTTCCATAGAAAATGTGAAATTGATAAATCGTGAGATTTTACTTTTGAGAGTGAACTCCCACAGCGGATGCAGTCTATAGTATTTTAAGCTTGATGAATGAAGCTCTGGAATGAGTGAAGCTGTGTGTGACACGTTAGAAAGCAAGAGAGAACAACAAGTATCTAAATTGCAACGGTTTGGAATTTCATTTAACTGTGTTGCATAATCTTCTGTCTCTTGACTGGTTTTATGTTGTTTAAGTATTCAGCAGATGGCTAGGTTGGGTCTACCATGCGTACGGTTCTCGTGAAAACAGGGTCAGAAGGATGTCAATTCTGTACATTTGGTAGACACATATGTAGGCTGCTGTTACGTAGTGGAGCAAATTAGAATAATCTATTTATTTCCCAGTCCGGAGCCATCTCTTGAGTTTGCACTCACATCTTCTCACAGTTTCCAAGGATCCTCTTATTTATAGTTCCCATCTTCCAGGAATCTAGAATCTTCTCTGATAGATGATTATATTTCTTTATCTGGATTTTTCTTTTTATCTTTTTTAGCATTTTTCAGTCTAATGTTTTTCCGCAATGTGAGATCCTTTTTTTCTTTAGTTGCTTCAAATTTTTTAAATACATGACTTCATATCTGATCTCCTCTTTCTTAGTCTCGTTTTATTTCTCATATACTGGCCTTATCCAAGCTATAAATCATCAATATCAATCTACCGTTTCACTTCAAAAATGAGACTAGCTCACCGGCTTTTTTCTCGTTGTACTGCCTTTTGAACTCAAATCCACTACTAACCTTTCCTTCCACTTCTTGCCTACTTCCTCCTCTACCCGAATCCTTCCCGATCTAACCGCTAACTGATGCAACCTCTTGCTATGTGCATCCCTTACCTTGCAACGAAGTTTTTCAGAAGACGATGTCACAATTTCAGTAAATTTCTTCATTTCTGCAGTCTCAGATTCGATGGACAATGAATATTTCAATCTCTGCACTTTACACTGTTGTTGTCGTAGTTCTCGCCTTAGTCTCTTTCTTTCCTCGTTGACAAGGCGTAGTCCAAACTCCAGCTATAATGTCTCTCTTCTCTTTGTGATTTGTCTAGGTAAATGCACCAGCAAAGTCGTTGGAATTAATCTCTGGCTCCGACACTCTCCCAGAAATTGCAGTTTTTCTTCTGACATTACACAGCGATGTTTCTCCTTCTCCCATTCACGAAAAACACAACGATACCTCTGTCCGTAGGTATTATCAAGAAATTCATTGATCGTGGTCATTTTGATTAGTTAAATTCCTTTTGTGCTAGTCCCTGTGGTTTATCCGTAAAAGTATAATGTTAAAAGAAAGTACAGGAGACAGACGTTTCGCGACGCAGTCGTAGCCTCAGTGTCTAATAAAAACGTGCAGAATGTCAATTCAGTTATTCGCAGATTCAGTTATGGTAATTCCCATAAAAATGCGAGAGGCTCCAATAGAGCTTATTATCTTTTTTTTCTTGTATTTGTTGCACGGTTTTACAGTTATAATAGATATGAAAGATATTATACAGAAATTCATTGATCGTGGTCATTTTGATTAGTTAAATTAATTGTCTGAGACAGTCCCACGAAATAATTACAGCAAGAACAACACGTTTGTTTCGCTAGGCCTTTCACTTACACCGAGCAAGCATCGTCAGGCGACTGATGTATTTCATGAATGATTGACAAGATACGTGTTTCTCATTCCTCTTGCGTCAGATTTTGTCACTGAGTCATTTCTATCACTTCCCATCAGCGTAACTGGCGCATGGGGCTCCACCACAGATCTAATCATAAAATACACACAGGTTTGGAATACATTTAACATGAGGCTGCAATCAGTCCTATCCAAGCTTTGCTTATCTCCAACTTCCCATTGAAACTTCCTTTCCTCTCTGTCCAAATGGCTTCCTTCACCCTACGCCTGTGCGTAGTTTTTTTCTCTTACTTTATTTGCGAGCTGGACAATCGACACGATGAGCTGGGGACGCCGGAAGGTTGGTGCTTATCGTTTATATAGTATCACTTTAACCAATAGAAAAACAGCCAATAAGCATCAACCTTGCATGATGTGAGAAGCGGTGGCTCCACAGCCAGCTAAGCAAATACAAGATATACGAATTACAGAAAAAATTGTTCAATACGATAACTAGTTTTACACAATCTGGAACAGCAGACGAAAGGCCTGTTGAACCAGCATTTTTCATTAGAACACTTGGAAGGTCCAGACAGAAAGGAATTGCGCGACGGTCCGTCGGCCAAATTACAGAGTGAACAGATATAATGCACATGAGGATTTGTTCTGGCAATTGGCAATTTTTGGAATAATAACGTTTGCGAATACTTTGGTCCCCAGCTCATCGTGTCGATTGTCCAGCTCTAGTGTATCCCAGGTCTCTTGTATACAGTACGGCTGGGATGCCGAAGACCGCTGCAGATTTAGAGGACAAACTCAAGGATTTAACGGATTTAGTGACGAATTTTGTTACTGCCACGTCGGTCAAAACCTCTCCTGGACACGCCGCATATACTGCAGCTGGTGCGACCGCCTCACCCTTAGTGGGATTTGACCCATTGGCTCCTGCCAACGTCGCCGTTACACAAGCCGCTCTCACAACTGCATTAGACGAGACCAACGCGGCTCTTCAATTCTCCAAACGTGACGAACACGAAGCACGATCGCTAGCTGATATCCTTGCCGCTGCGGACGTTAAGACCATACATCAATTGGGCGCTGATCGGGCACAATTGATGCTTATCGCACGAGCCTATAATTGGGATTACGCCGCCGGCATAGAAAAATATCGCCAAGATTCACGGGCAGGACTACCCGTCCAGCTACCTACACAGCCAACGCAGCGCACTTACGGCTATAAACCCTTCCGTAACAATGTACGGCGGGGCTTCGTGGCGAGTAGATCTGGACGAGGACGAGGAAGAGGGGGGGGACCAAGCTCCGGTGCGCCCAAGCCAGCAGCCGCCGGTCGCCACAACTCCTCCACGTGAGTGGATCCTTCTCTCGTCTGATGATGAAGACCAATCGTTGTCAACACTCGCTTACCTACTCCACCGCAATCTGGTGAGGCGTTCCCTGAACTAACAGACGAACCGTTCCATCTCTCTTCAACTCCGCCCACTTCGGGCGAGGACCTGGATCTTTTCTTCGTATCGCTAACTCCGTCTCTTCCGGACTTAACTACGCCACCAAGGACTGGTGAGGTCTCGGTTGAAGTTCCAACATCTACACACAGCTCTACTATGCCACTGCTTGCCAGTGAGGCTGATGTGACTTCTACACCTCTCGACAGTGCAGGAGCTTGCCTACAAGAATCGGCTGACGACTTCACTTCAGCACAAGTGAGGCCTTCTAATCATTTACCTTTTCCTCCTGCAACACCTTTCATGTCGCCTATTACTTCTAGGCCATCAACCCCCGGAGTCGTATCTTTCGACGAAGATGCCCTCATGGCGGCTTTGTACACATACAGTCCGTTTCCTAAATCGTTGCACAGCACAAAATATTCTTATATCTTTTGTATATTCTCATCAAATTTAATCGCATGCTGACAGTCGATCAATAAACTGATCTACTTGGTCAGCTGAGGCACTTGGTTCAGGAAACATAATGGCGTGGCTTGCCTGATTAAATGAAGTAATTAGTGATTGTCTGCTTTGTTACTTTCACGATGCTATTTGAGATATCAATATCATGTTGGCCCATGTGTCACTCCATGGACGTCTCTATAATAGCCGCAATTATAGAGACGTCCATGGTCACTCATTCTCCTTTTCATCATTGATGAGCTGCTCCATTAATCGGACGCAATGCAAGTGTTAGCATTCCTACGACGTGAAGGAAATGCTATTGTTTGCTGTGAACAAGTGCACAGACGAGACAAGCCCTTGTCTGATCCGAGATTCGAATTTCTTCTGACCTCAAGTGAGGGAAGTGACGACTCACGCAATGGCTGACTATGGGAATAATACAAATTTGAAGTTTGTCAGTGAACGGATGGGCCGATTTTGATAAAACTTACAT
This sequence comes from Prostheceraeus crozeri, assembly GCA_907163375.1. Classification (NCBI taxonomy): domain Eukaryota; kingdom Metazoa; phylum Platyhelminthes; order Polycladida; family Euryleptidae; genus Prostheceraeus; species Prostheceraeus crozeri. The sequence continues at coordinate 32,888 of CAJQUW010016259.1, forward strand.
GTTCTTGGAGCTGATAACACCAGCATTATTTTAAGCTCAAACTCGACAGCACCAGCGTTAATACAACAGAAGTTGTTAAGTTGTGTGCAATTGACCGTTGTTGAACATTGTTAACGCGAAAGTGGTGTATAATTAGGTAAAAGTGTAGATGGAATAAAATTGCACAACTTGATGTCCGAATTCGAAAAAAATTATATCATCTGAAAGCTTAACACAAGGCTGATTCAATGGTGATAATCGCAATTTTCTGTATTGCGTAGTTTCGTCTATATAGGTGCTGGTGAACGAATTGACCAAACATTCATGCTTTTAAGTCTGCTGACCACAGCTGACCACACATGAAAACGAAATATATGTCAAAACAATCTATGGAACATAAGGTATATCGTTTATCAAAATTGATCCAGGACTTCAACACGAAAATTTCATTTGAAAATGGCCTAGCTTTTTTGTGCAATTACTTTTGAAACGGTCTGTAGTCTTGCATTCAAACCGGAAGAGAGCGAAACTGTCCATAATAAGACATAAGAGAAAATACATAAAACAAATGCTACTACTAAAATCGACAGTAGAAGCCAACAACCCAAGACCACTTCACTGGATATGGATGGTGACTCAATTGAGAAAGTCGAGAACTTCTGCTATCTTGGAGACGTGCTCGAGTCAAGAGGAGGTGTTGACTTGGCGGTGACGACGAGAATCCGTGGCGGATGGAAGAAGTTCAAGGAGCTGTCTGCCTTCCTAACATGAAAGGGCCCTTCGCTTATGACAAAGGGAAAGGTGTATGCTGCGTGTGTGAGGCAATGCATGACCTACGGGTGTGAGACGTGGGCAATGCGGTCAGACCACGAGCAGTTGTTGGAGAGAGCAGAGATGAGGATGGTGAGATGGATGTGCAGGGTGAAGCTGACGGACAGGAGATCAAATGATGAACTAAGAAAAGCAATGGGGATTGAGAACATCTTGGCAGTCATCACAGGCAGAGGCTGTGCTGGTTTGGCCATGTGAGGAGGAGTTAAGAGAGCAGTTGGCTGAGAAGGGTGGACGAGATGGAGGTGGAAGGAAAGAGACCATCAGGCAGGCCGAAGAAAACGTGGAGACACACAGTCCGAGAAGAGATGCGGAAATTCCGTTTGAAGGAGGAAGACGCTTTAGATCGTGAGTTGTGAATAAGAGCCATCAGAAGAAACCCCGTCCAACCCAGCGAGTCTGGAAAACGGACGTAAAAGGATTGATTGATTGATTGAAGTAATGAAATATCAAAAAATACAAGGAAAAAGTAAGAAGTCAAAAATTCCAGCTCTTAAAGAAAACTGCACTCTATTCGTCGATGCATAACTCTCAGTCCAAAATGCTTCTTTTATCACTCTTCTCTTCCATACCGGTTCCCTGTCCACTACCTCCATCCTCTCAAAGGCTACTCTGTGGTCACTTTCAAACACATGTCGAGCGACTTCCGAGTGTGACGTCAGCATCGCTGACTGCTTTGATGTGTACCTTTTTCTCTCAGGCAATGAACGACCTGATTCTCCAACAGAAGACCACCCACATTGAGGATCCGCAAAAGGGGAGACGACCACACCAAAGTCTTTCGCCGGAGTAGGACGCTTCTTCACAAGAAAGTTCCTCAGAGTGTTAATGGGTTTCATCATGCCGACGTTTACACCAACCGGCTTCAGGACATCGCGGATTCGCTCTGAAAAAACCCCGGACGTAGGGTATTGAGCCTCTGAAATCTAGCTTCTCCTCACTATCAGCTGTCTGCGATTCACGTGATCTCCACCATCGGCTACACTCCTCCGTCCTGAAGCCATTGGCATCCAAATTTTTGACAACTTTATCCCTTTCCTCAAGATAATTCTCCTGCGAGCACAAATGGGAAGCGCGGCAAGAAAGAGATCTGACTATGCCTTTGAAAACATTATCTGGATGAGAAGACCAGCGATGTAGATGGCGGCCCGTGGAAAAAATTGAAATTGTTGTATAGCGAACATTTTGCTTGGGAAAGTAGAATTATCAACGGTCTACAAAAAAAGAATGAGACGTTCTTCAATGAAAGACGCATCTAAACGGATAGACAACTTTAGCAATGAAAACGAAATAACGCAGATAAACATTTCAATATTTCATGTCAGACATCTAGAATATTGACCAAATCATCAAAAAAATCATAATTAAAAAAATGGTGCATTAGGAACGATGGTGAACGCAATAAGCTGCTGCTACAAGCGTATCTACAGTCAAGTACATTACCTATATATAAATCTTAAAAAAGCAAGACCGTACGTAATAAATAACTCTATCGTTTGCTGCATAAGTAGTAGAACGTCGGTCGTCCAGAGCACAGATAGACCGCCACTCGTTCGTCATTCAGTTCAATTAGTATCAGCTTTGTATGATTATCAAAAAGATATGTTTTCAGTAACAGACAAACATTCCTTTATGCACATGTGATTGCCAGTCTGTATCGTGGTGGAAAACCGCTGTCTGAAGAAGATTGAATGCATTGTTCCTAGTCTTCATTGAAAATTCTTCTCAAAATGAAAAGCTTAGTTAATTCCATCCTCATACTATCAAAGGTTTTCAAGGATACTGGCTGGAATAAAAAAGTCTGCATACAAATCTAGGTTGTTTTTTTGACCTCCTGTAATCTGCTTCATTACAATCGTAATTGGCGACTTGCATCACAATGTAATTGGTGATCTGCACGGAAGACCTCCAACGCGTTGGGGCCCAGGAAGTGAACGCGCACGATCGGCCGAAATGGAGGTCGATCATCAAGCAGAAGCAGTCTATCCCAGTCTCTTCTCGTAGCAAGGATGTAAGGTGATGAGTGAGAGTAGAGAATATGTAAATTACTGATGACTGTAAAGTGTTGCTGTAAGCTCTGTAATTGTACCTTTTCCACTAATTATTGACACGAACTGCAAAATAAACAAAATAAATGGTACAACTGATTTCTACGGATGCACTCAGCAATTGTCCTATGTTTATGTAATCAAGGATCGGTACCGGGGCATCTTACAATTGCGGATTTCCATGACTCCATGACGCCATTCAAAACATAGACATGTATGCATGCTTAATATGAAAACTGCAAAATAAATATCACAAACTACAATGGCAATTGTCACTTTTACACCACAAGTTGTCAATTTCTCGCGCTTTAGATGGTTGCCCGATGACTTTGAAGCTCTTGCGATCCGTGTCCACTCTCTGGAAAATCGTTGAGGTAAACGAAGAGAGCGCGATAAACGTCTTATGATTCATGAGAGAAGGCATTCGGTGACATGGTATCTTCATCGACGAATGCGGATTCAACAACTGGACCGCGAATACTCAAGGCTGATCGCCTCAAGGAAAAAACCAGTGCGTGTAGTTGAAGGACAGAGTGGGAAGAATTCCATAGTTTGTTCAGCTGTTTCTCCCAACCTACTTCGTACTCTTACATTTCATGTTTGTCGAGGGAGAAAGACAAAACTCTTTTTTGAATTTCATCAGCGAAACAGGTGCACTTCTTTTCAAGGAGTTCATCTTCCTCATTTATGATAATGCCCTCCTTCACACAAAGATTTAAGTCACTCCCGAGATATTGTCCTTTTCCAAACATGACAGAAAAGGCCACATCATTCGTAAAAATTTGTGCAAGGCGAAGACTAACGGATTCTCGCACCCAGTCGATCCTCGGTGATCATTCTGCCGCTTGATCTGATAGAGTGACTCTTTGCCGACATCGAATGAATACAACAGTTTGAGGAAGCAATGTCGTCACTCCCATCAAATGCCTCATAATCGCTCTCTTATCTGCACACAGAAATCTCTGAATAAAGAGGACATTTTTGATAAGTCGACCCGAAAGTTGCAGTTCATTATTTCACAAGTGTGTTGTTCCTATCGTCACGCAGTTGCTGTTTCTTCGCAATAGGTTTGGCGAAATGTAAATTTGTACATTATATATCTTGGGATGTGCAAGCTATCACTAAGCGTGAAATCACAAAGATATCTGCCTATCATGAGACTAACACAGAACATTAGCATTACATCTACCATGTTTATCCGTAGAAATCTAATTGTGACATCTATTTTGCAGTTTGTGTCAATAATTAATGGAAAAGGTACATCATTTACAGAATACTACAAGCATTCATGTTGCAGCGAGACGGCACATCAGCATGTCATTCGTCTACATCACACTAGTGGATTGAGAACAAAGGTCTGTCGCAGTACATTGAATGTCCGGTAGCATTCTGTCAACAATAATAGGACAATTAGCTGTCGATATCACTAGAGATGCCTTCTGCCTTCACTCACATTCCTTTTGAACCGTCAGCGTAGCCTATTGAATAGATTCATCAATAATCCTCGTCTCCACCGCGGACTTCGGCTCGATTCCTAGGTCGGACGAGTGCGGTCGGGGAATCTAGGGTGTTGGTGTCTTGCATTTTCAATAGAAATTTTGGTGTCTTGTAAATTTCCATAATTTGATAAAAATGTGCTCTATAATATCGACATTCTACTAAACAAATTTGTTTCATATAACTATCAATGAAATACATTTACTGTATTTGTTGGAATGAATTATTTCAAGAATTATGCAGAGAGGTTATGAGCCTGTTCACAGCAAAATCAATAATACTCTGAAAATCTTCATTCTAAATAAACATGTCTCCTCAATATTTAGCTTCATTGCATGGATGAAGTTCGAGCAACATCTTGAATGGGCCTCCATTTCATGATTGTAACATAGCATTAACGCACCATGCATTCAAATGCATGAAATGCTTTTACATCAACCATAGATCAATTAAGTTTGCACATATTTCATCATTAATTCATTGGAAACGCAAGCATCTAGAATACCGAGATTTTAGCATGATATAATTTGCATCATAATTCAAATGTAGAGTATTTAAATAATTTGTAAATATTTAGTTTAGTGCAGCATGCGCTTCTCCTTGGACGGTTGAAACGATAACGTTTAGATACCGTAGATTGAAGATGAGATCAGGTATACTTTGACAATGATGTCGATTATGATAGATCAAACATGTCAATCTTCAAGTCGTGGGATCATGTAGTCAACGACTCGAGGTTAGGAACTGAGCGATGATAGTCTTACAGTCATGGGATCTGTGAAGGAAGGACTTGAGGTTAGGAAATGAGTGAGGACAGTCTTGGGCTTGCATATCTCATTTCCACTTGCGTAAGTTACGCAAAAAAACTAGTTACATCTACAATGTTTATCTGTAGAAATCAAGTGTGACATTTATTTTGCAGTTTGTGTCAATTATTAATGAAAAAGGCATACATGCAAAGAACAGAGCATAGTGACTTGACAACTATTGCCAAAATGCTCGAAGAATTGTCTCCAAGGCGTCTTTTCCTAACGAAAGACCCGATAGACTGGCTTTGCTAAGCGGCACTTAAGGTTAAGCGAAAGATAATGAAACGGACTAGATTGAGTATTAATGGCTCACTGCTCTTAAAAATTTACAGTTCTAGGTCACAGCATGCGTTCAGATTTTGTTGGACTTGTTTGTGAAAACCTTCCTGTTCTCTTCGAATACAATTGAATACATTTTAGAAATCTAATTTGATAAGAGCTTCCCCTTCCTTCCTTCACTCTAGTTTGATGAGCGCAGAGCGGACGGCTGCATCTATTTCATTTAAATTTCTCACTTCATATCGTTTCACAGAGCAATTAATGGATTAGCTTACAGGCCGGATGACAAGTAATTTAGGAGTCATTGCTTTGTCTATGTTTGTAGCAAACATTTTTAGTATAGGATACATACGAAAGGATACGTACATGTGCTGGAATAATAAGTGCAGTTGTCCTGTTAAAATGTGTGAGAATATGGACCCAGGATTTTCGACAAAAGGTGAAGGCCTATGTGTCTCAGCAAAACATATCAATATCCTCCTTTAACCGTATTAAAGCATGTCAGTTTTATCTCGATATACGGAGAGGGCGATTCAATAGGGAACACTGAGAGACGCATTTCCAGGGCATCTGATATTCCGAGATTTGATGAGATTTTCCCGAACAACTACCATTATTTCCCGGATTGTCAATTTAGTCATCTTTTACCATATCATATTGTCTACGTATATCATGGCGAAATAATAAACCGGGTGTAGTATTTTCACTTAACATATTAACTTTATATGTATATCTTTGTTTTCTGTTGATCTTTAAGTTAGTTGAAATCCTAAGGCCAGAAATCTTCGGTTATTATGCATGACCTCATTGTTGAAAGCTTAGTTTAACTGTAGCATATAAGTCTGTCAGCCAGATAATAGATTATCACTTTTCCTTTTCCCATTGATACATCGAGCATTCTATGTCAGATGTACGTGTTATCTCGCTATTATTTTGTAGAATTCATTGGATCATCTGATAGATCAACACTGTTCCTGTCATCATTATAACTTATCGTTGCAACGGGATTGGAAGCTAGCGGATTCGTATGGCAAGAAAAAATCCTTATCGTTTTTATGCTTTATGCGACACCTTTTTTTTACATTTAGATACCTTTTTTATTTTATATGGATACTATGGCTTCACGGTATACATATTTGATTTCTTTCAAGCTCGGAAAAGGATTTTTCTGTTCGGAGAAAATTGGTGTAGTAGCGTCTAAATGCAAGCTCAAAACAGACGTCTTATTTTTCTTATATTTCTTTTACTCAAATTCATAAATAAATCAGGAAAACCATTGGTTGACATAGAAGCTCGATGTTGTGCTTTTTGATAAAGGGCCAAGACGGGCATGGACATTGAAGCAATATTGCGGGCAGTCGAGATGGCTAATTGTATTCGTTTCTTCTGGCAATTCGAATTGAATGTCATTATTTCGAGTGTTCAAAGGTGCACGGTAGTTGATTATCAGCTTCGCTTTTCAAGCGGAAGTTCCGAATTTCATAGTCGGAGGTTTGGAATACAGTGTAGACTTCTACTACCGTGTAGAGATATGTCGCTTCCGGACATTATGTTGCATGGTAAATCATTTGTTATGCTCAATCACTTGTGCATCTTGTGTGATACAATACTTTAGGCATCACACATGATAGTTGAGCAATTGGCCAATCAAATTGCCTGAACTGAGGTATCCGTTGCCGACTTCAAACGTCAATCAAGTTGCTATAGCGAGCACAACTATCAAGTGTAACGAACCCTGAGAGCAGTTATCAACTTCCATGGTCTTCGGTGACGGACGTGGCAAATATAGGTGTTAGTTGAGAGATAGTGTGACCGGGTCATTATAGTAACTTCAATGAACGCCCTAATAGTTGCACAATCTAGAAGCTTTTAAGTGATTTCTATATACGGTAGTGTGACCACCCCGGAGACCTCAACTATCAGCTTCGCTGAAACTTCTTGATGCTATTTGATAGTAATATCATCAGTTGCGTCGAATTTTTTATGACCATTGCTTCATTGCTCAAAATCACATAACAAAACAATGGCCTATTAAACCGCTAAACAATATAAGAGCACAAATTATTGACGTAATAAAACAGTTGAAAATGTAGGGATTTGATGTTTCTGCGATTACCAACTCCTCTCATTTCAAGGTGATGTCACTATGTAGATTGTAGAACAAAGTACAGTCTCGACACACATCGTGCTAGAATAGAATTACGTCTGCGTCTGCCCATCCTTATTATTCGCATTGCCAAATAAGAATGCTTCTGATGATTTTACGATCTTGGAAACACATATTGGCGAAGTGAGAAGCTCATTAAGATTAATTGCTGTCGTCAAGCGGTTGTGTGTGCATTTCGTCGAGTGCTTCGATTTTTTTAATGGGGATGCCGGCATGCCTAATAAATTTACTCCAGAATGTGCTGCAGGTTCGAGTTTGTCATTCGAGTGGACATTTGAGTTGACTAAGCGTTTAATCGCTCTATTTGATAACCATCATTGTTTGTGGTATGTGTCGAGCGGAGAATACCGGGACCGGATAAAGAGGAACAGCACCTTTCAGACAGCATCAGCTGACAGAAGAGATATGATAACGACCTATGAGAATCACCTGGAAAACAACAGGCTCTTATTCAATATGTAAAGCCGCCAAGGCAATGTTATATTCTGTTGAAAGTCAAAAGGATAAATGCACACACTGGCGCATGTAATTGAAAAGGAAAATGTCTTCGAGAGCCATACAAACTGTATATTCTGTGCGACATCTCCCCCTGAGGGCTCAAACATGCACGAGAAATGACTGACTAACGCAGTTAACTAATGGAATCACATATTTTCAGAACAACATGCATTAGTAAAACACAGCATGAAAATTGTCTACTATACCATGCTTCAAGGAACGTGATGTCATTGTTGCGATGGGGAACTGATTTTGATTTTCGGGCAAATGTCTAACCTCAATTGTTCCTGAGAGAAAATGTCAGTTGTCACGGTTAATTTTCAGAATTTGGAAATGCCAAGTGAAAGCTGTAAATCATTGTTAATAAGTTTTATATAATATTCAATCATAATTATCATTGTTAATTGTTATTACAAATTAAAGTTATAATTAGAAACTTTCGCGTGGCTTATCCGAATCCTGAAAATTGCCTATTGCTTACGGCCGACATAGGGATATGGAAGTTGCTGGGGAAGGGGAAAGATGAATGCGACATATGGATTTCAATCCCGGGATTCCGTTGATTTTTTCAAAGCTCTAGGTACTAGGATTTTACTCCCGGGATTCATTAAGTTTTTGTTTATGGATGTTTTGTTAATGGTAATTTTGTAGTCACTGACTGCATGTATTCCTGTCATAGGTATACAGGGATTAGGACAGTTGTAAATAAAACGACACGAAAATGAGCCGCCTTCAGGAGTGACTCCAATTAATGAAACAAACAGCCCACCAATCCCGGATCAGTCACACAACTAATGATCTCACACTTACTAGCAGCGAGATAGCGGAGCGATGACGGTAACCTTTTCTTTGCGGGAATAGTCTCTCGTAGATGGGAGTAGCCAATTCTAGCCCCTTTCCACACCAGTTGCACTTAAGTACATGTGCACTTTCATCGGAGCACACGCCCACGCATCAGTAGCGAAGAAGACAGGAATCAGAGCACACGCCCACGCATCAGAGCACGGAGCACGCATCGGCGCACTTGGGGGTTGAGCACGGAGCACCAATCGGAGCACGCGGCGCCGAGCACGTGTGATGAGTCACCGCACGGTATATAAGGAAAGGCGCTGTCAGAGAAATTCATTCTCATCCTATGCCGACAACAGTAACGTTACGCCCTCTGGCTGCGACACGTCATCCCAAGGAGGAGATATCCTATACACCTTATTCATCGAAAGACTTTATTGTGGAACGAGACTGTAATACACTGTATATTATTCCGACAAAGGAGAAGAGTGTGTCGTTAGAGAAGATTATTGCAGAGCTTCGTATTCAGTTGCTGAATGTAATACTGTATGGACCACGCTTCTTGTTTGATATTCGAACATCTGCAAAGTTCCCCAAAGGTGCACTGGACGTGTCCTATCGCTATTTGAACATTGGTGACGATTGGGACGTGGAAGAACTGATCGATTCGTTGCAGAAGAAGTTACGTTCTCAACTGGAGTGTCGTTATTTTGGAGGAATCTTGTGTATGCAGATTGACATTGGGTTTGGTTCATTGTTTACGTAAGATACATGATCTGAACCACGATATAATGGAGCCACCAACAAAGAAGAGGCGAACCACAGTCCGTCCCCGCCCTCAACCCTATTATGAGTGCGAGTTTTGCAATAAACGCTTCCGACTGTTTTCACAATGCATCCGTCATGGACGCAAGGAGATAGGGAAGGAGTATTGCGATCGTTGTGGGAAATGGTGGACTACCGATCATCAGTGCTCACTGGATAGAGGTTTATTGGGGCGACAAGAAGTGAGTTCACCTGCCATCTGTGCAAACAAGACTAATAATATGGAACTTACCATAAACATCACCCATGTTGGGTCGGTGCATGGTACTGTTGATGAAAGATTCAGAGAGGAGAAGGATTGGAATGAACGTTTATGACCCTATTGAGCATGTATATGCCCAACTCGAACCCTTGGACCCGAAATCGCCCAGTTGGAGCCAGAGAAGTAAACGAATTCATATCTGTACAACTTTGTCAAATTAAGTGAAGTTGGCACCTGTCCTGGTAGTCATAACATGTACCAAGCCTTTTTCTTATGGGAACCTGTTTGCAAAAAAAATCATAAGGAGGGATGGCGTGGATGGTAATCCTGTTCGTGGAGCAAGATCGAATGAGGCACCTGCGAACAAACTTTTGTCTATATGTGTGTCTGTGGTGAGATGCTGCACCGTAGACGTGGAGGGTAAGAAGTAAGGTCTTCCCGTCAATTTATATCTCAGCTTGCATAAGGGAGCAGTATGGGCCAATGAAAATAATGGAAAAATCAGCGCGTAAAGTTGAAACGTGATTGTATAATGTAGTTGACAATACCGAAATCGCCAAGGAAGTGAATTGTGTCCCCCAAGCCTCGCTTCGACCAGAGGAATAGAACATCGGGACCCACGCAAAGAATTCATTTGCACTCTTTAGTAAGAAAACGAGGGAGGACCTCTGATAACCCATTGTTTTTAAAAGAAACCAATTGAATTGGTTCACGTATAATGTAGATTTTGATGATGAAGTAAATGTAGTAATCAATCTCCTAGTTTGTTGTGACTAAGTTATGTACTTGGGAAGCGTTGTAACACATTAATCATTGATCACGCCGTAAACCGACTGTCAGAGAGGGATGGAACTGTAAGACATGTGAAACAGTATATAAAATCTCAACTGCATTCGTTAGAGGGCGGATTCCGTGATGAAGCTTTTCAGAGACATAAAGGTGGGGAATTGATTCGACGTCATTTGGGCAGATACGTTGTTATGCCAGCAGCGTGGCGACATCGTTATTAAATCCAATAACTCAAATGATAAAGGAAGAATTGGCAACCGTTTTTGAAACACGATCTAAATAGGAAACAAGTTGGCGAAATTTAAAGACTGTTAGGGAAACTATTAATGAAGAACATAAGTAGGGACATCTATACTAATCACGGTAATCATGCAACTTGGAGGGTATTTATCGCGGAAAGGGCCGGCCGTCAGAAAGGGGGCATTATACCGTGGAAGTCGGAAAAGTACAACATAAAAGGTGGAAATCTTACGCGCTAGGGAGTCGTAAACAAAAGAGGAGGCATCCTCCCATTTTTAACTCCCCCTCGTCCCTGCAGCTTATTGCCGCAGGGAAAGGTGAAAGCTACGCAGCTGTTGGGAAGCAGCGGAGTTGCAGCCGGTGCCGTCAAGGCGTAAGTGCTTTAGCGGAATAAAATATCAGGAGGAGGGAAAATCGTTTCGATAAGGAGACGTGTCAATACATCGCACTAAACCAAAATTCATGTTTGTACACCACTCCTAGGGACGGGATATATAAAGTCTGGTGGACACACAAGGACGAGATTCCATTTCACGATGCGTCGGATTCCAGCATTTGGGCGAGCTCATGCAAGGTTCCCTTATACCATTACATTTGATCATCCTAAAAGTGCACAACAATGGTGGGTCGGAGCAGAAGACAGCCGGTGCGCAAATTTCACTCGTATTTGATCAACGGAAGGAGATTTCCCACATTGGTCAGGAAGTCGCCGCCTGCCATTTGGTGTCAATTATACGCCCAGAGACGATGAAACCAGACGGGCATAAGTGTACACATTACATCGCGCTTTTCCCATACTTTAATCAAACATGAGTCATCGGGCGGTGTGATGTTTTTGGCGAACCTCAATTTATTCATGGTCTCAACCCACGTGTGATGTGGTGAAATGTGGTGCAGGAAGAGAATGTGATTATTCACCGTTTTTTAATTTCCCCCCCTGGTCCATGAAAATGACACGCGAGTAATAGGAGAGACGCGGAACAATGATTGTAGGTGGAATGGATTATCGGAGATGGAAAGAGCTTTGTGTTGGAAAAGCATTAAAACTCTTATGAAAAAGTGGACCATAGGATAGTTTATTTCCTCTCCCCGAATGGTCTCAACGCATTGACTCTCATTGGAATATTTTCAACCTCATGTATGCGGGATAGTGAAGTGTA